>JANUWF010001360.1:600000-1087500 GCA_026120185.1 Voacanga thouarsii | reverse complement strand
TTGTATGCTTGTCTGCCAATTGAATGTTTCCTATCAAGGGTATATTTCTTACACCCTGTATAGTTTTATATCTAAGAAACTGTCTTACACTTACTTGTGGTGAATTATAAGACACAAGAAGCCACATACACCTATTTCTTTGGTTTCTACTAACCTTGATAATGTTTTTATGTGCTTGGTTATGGTTGAGAATTTGCTTTTAGCTGCATCATTAACTAGTTTCTTGCCTAATATTTTATTGGAATTAGTAAGTCCAGATTTCTATTGCTTTCTGTTCTTAAATCACTCCTATATGTTTGCAGTCAGAGAGCTTCTAGAACTGCCCTTTTTGATGATGTTGAAGGAGGTGGTCTTGGGGCCTCTAACTCTCGATATATCGGTGATACTGATGAGCGGGACAATGACCGAGCCATTGACGCCTTACATGAAAGAGTGAACTTCTTGAAAAGAGTAAAGTTCATTGACCAGGATTTACTGTGCAGTGTCTTGTTTGCCGGTTGCTTTTTGGCAGAGTTATCATAGCCTATGCTTCATCTTAAAGTAGGAGTGTGTTTTCTATTGTGACAATGACTCTTTGCTACTGGAATCAGTTTTAGCAATCTGATGTGCACAATTGGAAGATAAATTTTTGCCATTTATTATCCTTGGTAAATGTTGTATCTTGTGCTTGAGTTGTGCAATTCTGCATTATTTTTTAAAAGGTTCTAAGCTTCTTTTTATGATTAGAATAGGAAGTCATCTGCTAGTCCTTTTCTTACATCTACTTTATGGCTTTCCCTCTAATTATTCTTCAGTATAGTATAAAGATGTAAATTCAAGTTGTATTATGCTTACTTTTTCGTACATTGAACTGCATAAGAATGCAAAAACCAGCTGGTGCTGATGTAATCAAGAAGAACAAATTGCAATAATGGCCTCATACTGTTATCTGGTTCTTGCATTTGATCTTTGGTGATTAGGAGTTTTGATTATATTTCATGTTTAACAATTGTTTCAATCTGATGCTTATATTTACTAGTCTAAGTTTTGACAGCTTACTAGTGATGTACATGAGGAAGTGCAGAATCATAATAGTATATTGGATAGAATGGTTAGTAAACTGCAGCAGTGATTCCTTGCTTTACAAAATAACTATTGGTTTAGTAATGCCATTTTTTGCTTTTATTCATCATCAGGGAAATGACTTGGATTCATCAAGAGGGATCTTGTCAGGAACCTTAGATCGGTTCAAGATGGTAATTACATCAATCTGCTTGTTGACAGTTTGTGTCATTACATGTTTTTTCAATTAACAATTGCGAGTTTGATGAATGATTTACTATTTTAGATGTTTGAGAAGCAATGAAATTGGAAAATGTGCAAACTTAGTGGATAGAACTGGTAAATTTGTTCGAAGCATTTCAGAGAGAATTCACACTTAGTGGTTAATGGCTGCTGAATTTCATTGATATATTAGTTTCTAAAAGATTTTATCTTTTTTCTGATCTGTGGTGGATTATGAAAAACTCTCCAAGTCTAATAGCAATTGCAGTTTGCTAACAAAATTAAATGGGTTGTACATGTGTATTTGGTTCCTTTAATCTGCATCTCACATTTGTCATGATAACGTTTGTCTCATACAGCCAAGAATTTCTTGTTCCTAAATCAGTTTGTATAAGGATTTCCCCCTCTTCTGCATATCATTCAGGATTGTTGATACTCGATTAGAAGAAAAGATTACTGCTACTCACTAATATGTCAACATTAAAATGTGTGAAATTACGACTTCGACTAACATCCCTCATTCTACAGATATGAAATGGAATAGAAATGAGTTAAGGAATTTAATAATTCCTTTACTATATGGTTAGCTATATTATTTTAGTCGGATACCCACTGCATCTTTTTTTCTTTTTTTTTAACTTATATGAATGGATCCCCGTGAGTGATGGGTTATCATTCCTCGTGAGTGATGGGTGATCATTCCCCATGGGTAATGGGTGATTACCCCTATTGAATAATTGTTATGACAGTTAATGTTTTTTTTTTTAATGTTGTTGATTTTGTGGTGGCTTTGTGCCTAGAAACGTCCAGTATATAGGGGAAACTCTGTCGATTTTTTTTTTTTTTTTTGGTCATCTTGATACTCCAAATAAGTTGACACATAGATTTAAGAAGTGTTGAAGACAAAAGGCTGACACATAGATTCAAGAAGTGTTGGTGCAAAAGGCTGTTGACACATAGATTCAAGAAGTGTTGAAGACAAATGAGCGGTTTACAGCGGAGGTTTCTTTGCTAACACAGAAGGTTAAGGACCTAAGTGGATCAAATCAACCAGAAAATTAATATTCTTTCACTGTGTTTTTTAATTGTATTAATATTCCTTCACTGTTGTTAACCCATGGACCTGCAGTTCATCTCATTTTCATATTATGATAATCTTTTATGTTTAATTAAAGATGATGTTTGGTTAGGATTTGTGGTATTTTGTGAGGGAATTGTATTTGCTTTGAATTTGTGGAAGGATGATGTTTATGTTTGTGGAAGGATGATGTTTGTGTTGGATTTGATGATGTTTATGTTGGGTTTGTGGATGTGTTTTGGCTTTATTATTTTATGAATTTGTAAAATGCAGGTGTTTGGTTATATGTTCAGATGAACCAGAATTCTGCCAAATTAAAGAAAAATTACCAACTGAAAAATCAGTTGGTAATTGAATAGAATTCAGTTGGTATTTCAATTGGTAATTGAAAATAATTCGGTTAGTAATATATTACATAATAGTTAGTAATTTTTAAACCAACTATCTACCAACAAACAACTTAATTGGTAATTTACCAACAAAAAATTACCAACAGATTTTAAATTACTAAAATAGTTAAAAAATTACCAACTAAATATTTGGTTGGTAAAGAAAAAAAACTACCAACGGAAAAAAAGAATTAGCAACTGAATAACTCGATTAGTAATTTACCAACAAAAAATTACCAACATATTTTAAATAACTAAAATAGTTGAAAAATTACCAACCGAAAATTAGTTGGTAAATAAATAAAATTACCAACTAAAAAAAAAAATTACCAACCGAAAGTCAGTTGGTAATTATCTACACATATATCGGTTGGTAGAAACATGTCTCAATTGGTAAATTAGTAAATTACAATCTTATATTCAATACAAATTTACCAACCAAAAATTATAAAATTACAAACTACATTTTCGGTTGATAATTACCAACTGCAACAATTGGTTGGTAATATAAATGTTTGTTGGTAATTACCAACCGAAATAGTCAACTCAAATGCCATACTTAATACCAAATTTCCAATCGAAGATTTTACATTACCAACCGAAATAGTCAACTTAAATGCCAAACTTAATGCCAAATTTCCAACTGACGATTTTACAGTACCAACCGAAATGCGGTTAGTAATTACCAACCGACTCAAAAAAATTTCGGTTGGAAAATTTACAAGCTAAGGTTTTTGCATGCGACGCCATTCGGTTGGTAATTGGTTGGTAAATCATGATTACCAACCGAATTTAGATAATTACCAACCGATTTTGTCAGTTGGTAAATCACTTTTTTTCTAGTAGTGAGGGTAGCTCCCTTGGAAAGCGGAAACACTCCAGGAAGTCGTGGATCATTGAACTAGAAGCCTAAGGATGGTAGATGTCATTTAGAAATGTGTTAGTATACTTCTTCCTCTCCAAATATACGACGATATGTAGAGGGGTATTTTAGTCATTTTACCTGTAGGTCAAAGACTTTGCGAGTGCAAGCATTGTCCTTAGGGTTAATATTTCCTTATGGTGATATTAGAAAATATTTAAAATGTAAAATACATCTATTTATATAGTAAGGGTATTTTGGTCATTTTAGTAGCCAATGTGATGTGTCTTTTTGGTCCTCGAAATAGCCCGTAAGTCCTAATTAATTTTTGGATTGAGAAATTGATCTCAGTTGAGAGAGTTTTATTTTATTCAGAAAGTCTAATTTATTATTAGATTGGAATAAAATAAATCGAGAGAAATTTATTATATGATTTAATTGATTAATTAATTATTCAGGGCCTAGGTCTAGTTTGAATAATTAGAAAATTAACCCGGACTTAAACTAGATAAAAGTAATTAATATTTAATTATTTATTAGATTATTTATTTAATTAAATCCTAAGAAATAAATAATTAAAGTTTAATTATTTTTTGGTTCATTTGGGTTCATTAATTATTTTGGGTTATTTATGTAATCACAAGGAAAATAATTAATGTTTATTATTTTTGGACTTTTCGAATCCAAGAAAAATAATAAATATTATTTTAGCTTAATAGTCTGGACCATAGGATTTTTTCGGACACAGTTCAGAAGAGTTTAGGGTGAAGCCCAAATTTATTTTGTTAATAATATTCGGGTGTTTGAAATATTTAAATCCCGGGAATATTATTTTTATCAAAATAATTATTTTTTATTTCATGACTCTTAGCTTTCTGTGAGGAAAAATAAAATGAAATAAAAATAAAAATTCTCTCCCTGTGACTCTTGATTTTCTGGCTTCTGGGTTTGGTTCATATATGAAGCCAAAGCTTCAAAAGCCAACCATGAGTTGAAGAGAAAAAAAAAAAACGGAGAGGCTTTTCTCATTCCAATTTTCTGTGCTCACCAACGTTTGATTAGGCAGGGTAATATTCTGAGAATTGAAAAACCAAGCATTTACCGGAGAAGGAGAAGTTGACAATCGGAACCGGAAGCTTCATCTCACGGAGGAGAAGGAAGCTATTTTTTGAGCTTCAAACCATTCTTATTTAATCTTCAAGGTTTAAGGCTCCAAGAGGTATATTTTTCATGCCTCCATGCTACTACCATGCTCTGTTGCTATTTATTTCCTCCATTTTTGTTCCACCGAAGCATGCTCTCTATTTCTGTCAATTCCTTTAGATGCATCATGTGTTGAGGGATTCTATTGGAAAATTTATTATTGTTTACTTTGATAATATCTTGATTTATAGCAAGTCATATAGGGATTATGTTGGACATCTTAGGAGTGCGCTAGTTGCCCTTCATAGTGAGAGACTTTTTGCCAACCTTGAGAAATACTCTTTTTGCTTAAAGAAGATTACATTCTTGGGATATATTGTGAGTGCCAATGGTATTGAGATTGATGACAGTAAACTTCAAGTGATTCAAAATTAGCCTACACCACTACTATTATCGAAGTTAGGAGTTTCCATGGGTTAACTAGTTTATATAGGTACTTCATCAAGAATTTTAGCACACTAGCTACTCATTTGACTGAAATTGTGAAGAAGAGTGTAGGATTTAGATAGAGAAATGAGCAAGAAGTGGCTTTCAAAGCCCTCAAGGAGAAGTTGAGCCAAGCCCTCTTCTAGTGTTACCAAACGATGAAAGAACCTTTAACATAGAATATGATACGAGTGGAGTAGGAATAGGAGCCATGTTGACCCAAAACAAAAAGCATATTACTTATTTTAGTGAGAAGCTATCTGGAGCGGTCCTAAACTAACCTACTTATGACAAGGAATTTTATGACGTAGTTAAGACTCTTGAGTATTGGCAACATTATTTACTTTCTCAAAAATTTATTATTTACACTAAGCTGAATCTATTAAGCATTTAAAAGGGCAAAAAAATCTTAACAAGAGACACACACGATGGATGGAATTTATTGCAACTTTTCCTTATGTTGTTAAGTATAAGAAAGCTAAAGAAAAAATTGTGACAGATGTTCTCTCAAGAAGGTATACTTTGCTTAACTCTTGCGATGCTAAATTGCTTGGGTTTGAGATGATGAAAGAATTGTACACCAATGATGAGGAATTTGGGAACACTTTTCTTGCATATGAAAAAAAATGAAATTATAAAATTCTATAATAGTAAATGTTTCTTATTTAAAGAATGATGACTTTGTGTGCTTAAAGGATCTATTCGACTTTTGTTAGTTAAAGAAGCCTATAGGAAAGGCTTGATGGGACACTTTGGCATTGCCAAAACCTGAGGCATCCTTAAAGACTATTTCTTTTGTCCTAAAATGAAGAGAGATGTTGAGAAATTTTGTGATCAATGCATAACTTGCAAAAAGGAAAAATTTAGATCTATGCCTCATGGTCTTTACATTCTTCTACCTACCTTTACCTTGCCTTGGGTTGATATTTCTATGGACTTTATTCTTAACTTACCTAGAGCCAAGGGAAGAAGGATTCTATTTTTGTTTGGTAAATAGGTTTTTTAAGATGGAACATTTCATTACACATTCAAAGACTAATGATGCCTCTTTTATTACAGATTTATTCCTCAAAGAAGTTGTAAGAATGCATAGAACACTAAGGACAATTATTTCTAATAGAGATACTAAGTTTCTTAGTCATTTTTGGCGTGTTTTGTGGCGAAAACTTAGGACTAACCTTTTGTATTTTACAATTTATCACCAGCAAACTGAGGGCTAAATAGAGACCATTAACTGAATGCTTATACAACTTCTAAGGGCCATAATCAAAAGATATTTAAATGTGTGGGAATAGTGCTTGCCATAAATTAAGTTTGCTTACAATTGCGCTACTCACTCCACTACTTCTTTTTCACCTTTTGAAGTTGTTTATGATTTTAATCCACTAACCCCATTAGATTTGGTTCTTTTTCTTACGAGAAAACTTGCAAGCATGGATGGCAAGAAAAAGGTTGAAATAATTAAGGCGATCCATGAAAAGGTCAAGGCCAACATTAAAAGAAAGAATAAGAGCATATTTTTGGCACGAAGCCAAGGACGCAATAGAATGACTTTTGAGCCTAGAGATTGGGTATGAGCACATCTTCGAAAAGAAAGATTCCCTATGCAAAGGAAATCAAAGCTCAACCTTAAGGGAGATAAGCCATTCCATGTGTTAGAGAGATAAGGTGACAATGCTTACAAAATTGACTTTCTTGGTGAATATAACATTTGCGCCACTTTCAATGTTAGTGATCTTTCTCCTTTTGATACAGGTAATGGAGTTGATTCGAGGACAAATCTTTTTCAAGAAGGGAGAAATGATAAGACTCCGCTTTATCATGGAGGACAAGTAAAAGCAGAGAAAGACATAACACAAGGGCTAATAATAAGGGCAAGGATAAAATAATTCCAATAAGGTCTCCAAGAATTCATAAACCTCCACGTGAAGATGGAAGATTCTTGGGAGGTAATTGATGGCTTAAAGAAGTTTAATTTGCTTATAATTGATGAAGAATTTCAAGAGAAGGCCAAGAAAGATAAAAAGATAGCCAAGAAGATTGAATAAGGTAGAGTGGGCTTGAAATTGAGCGGCATCTGTTGAATAGAAAGCAGCCAGTGCTGGACCCGTTAGTATAGCTGATGCTGGCTATTTTTTGGCCAAAACTTTTTACTAATAGTTATATAACCGGCGCCTGCTCATTTTGGGACACAATCTCCTGTTTTGTGCATTTTAATATTTTCTCCAACTTATTTCCATTTTTAAAGCTTTATAATAATTTTTTTAGACTAAAACTTATCTTAGGACCTCACTAAACTAATTGCTAGTATTGGGATTGTATAAATACCCCTTTAATGACAAGACAAGACAATCAATCTTGTATATTTAAATTTAAAGAATGAGTCATGAGAGGTTCATCCTTTTTGTTTTCCCCTTGTTCAAGACTATGCTAAGGGATTAGTCCACCATTTGTTTAAGTCTCTAAATCTTGTTGGATAATCTAGTTACTTTCTCTACATTGGGTCTTGGATTGCTTATTTATTCAAGATTTTATCTAGGTCGCTAGTTGGGTGCCTATAGCTTCCATTCTTATGTTCTTAAATCCCTTATTAGTTTAAGGATATTGGGATGTTATTATAGTAAATCTAACACACTAAACTAAGAGTTCTTAAAACTTAGTTCTTCTAGAGCTGTTAGTTTGTGGGAAGAGTAGTTCTTTTGCTACTATATTCATTTATATTTTCCCTATTTTGACTGTTTTTGCTTGTGTCGTATTTAATCCTCTTGAGCCACCAAATTTGTTCAAGAAAAGTCTCTTACAAGCTCACAAAACCCCTTTTTGTACTTTTTTTTTTAAAGATAAATGGGGTAGGGGTCTGCCCAATCCTTCATCAAGGACTTGTGGTATTCGTTGAAAAAAATAAATATATAAGGAATTCCATCCAAATTTTTCAATTTTTCGTCAATTTCATCAACTATATTATTTGTGAAAGAATGTCTAGTATAAATCCGATATTACTAATGCATTTTGTATATATTTTTAAATATAAATTAAATATTAAGAAAATTTTGAGATTTACCTTTAATTTATTGGTTGTAATACTTAGCACACAAAAGAATGTAAATTCATACCATTAGAATCAAATACACATGCGAATTCAATTTTTTAAAAGAAAATAAAAATATTTTGCATTAAATAATTTTTATTATGTGAAAATTAGATTGTGTTAAGGTTGTTGTCAAGGTGGATGTTTGACAAACATCTTCAATATGAATCCTTAATAAAATTATACATGTTTTTTGGAAACTACTAAAGACTGTATTGAGAATGGTTTGATGTGTCACTAATTTATGTAAGATTAGGAAACAAAAGTTCCGAAGAATTTAGGATGAATGTTAGAAAAGATCTTATAAGGATTTTATTCATAAAGATATTAAATCCAAGTACAATTGGAATCGCGAGATTTAGAAAGTTGCAAGGCATTAGGAAAATTCCTAATTCAATATGGAAACAAACACTCTATTGTGCTATAACAATGGTTGAAGCATTCTTGAAAAGTAAGTGCGAGAAAAAGCACAACATTGAAGAGAGATCCTTATAGCATGGTCAAGAAATAGAGTAAGGAATTCATGCTAATATTCTGAGCATTCATGAAGCACACACCACTGACTTAATTTGCTGGTTCTTGTTGTTAAGATGTGCTTTACGATTCAAATTGATTGTTGCAACAATATAATATATTCTAAGGGAGCTTCTTCAAAAGAAAATGGAAAGATTTTTGGAGTGAAATAAAGTACCATTGTGTTGAAGCAACAAAGATTAAAGAGAGTTCAATCGAGGTAGTTGAATCCAGTAAAGGTCTTCTGGAGTTTGACAAAGGAACACTAGCATGATGTTATGTTGAATCTACTAGGGATCACTTAGTGATTGAGATAAATGTATTCTTTGGAACCTTGTTAAAGTTTTAATAGATCGTTTTACTAGTCTAAGACTCACAAACGTAGACTTTTTAACAACCGAACTACGTTAACAATTTGTTGTACTTGTTAAACGTTTATTTCTGTCTGTCAAGCTAATGCAACTATAATAGGAAAAGTTTAATAATAATATAGGATATTGATAAATTAAACTACACAACTAGTATTAAAGTAATTCAATGTGTTGGAGTTGCTAGATTTTGGCAATTAGTTTAAAAAGTCATATATGGACTAGTGAAAGAAGGAAGATCTATTACTCAACCACTATTGCTAGAAGGAGAATCAAATTATGTATATTGGAAATTTAGAATAGGAATTTTCATAAAAAATCTTGACACAATTACCTGGAAAACTATTGTATGAGGACGGAAACCCCCTATTAATGCTAAATGCAAATACCAATATTGAAGAGGGAAAACTAATAGAACTATAGACTGATGTTGAGTGTCATCTTAACAATGCTAATGTTAAACCATTGAATACAATCTTTGCTATTGTCAGTCTTCGAGGAATTCAAGTTAATTTCAATGTGCATATCTACTAAATATGCATGGGAAAAATTACAAACAATATATGACGAAATAAGCACTGTAAAGAATGTCAAAATTGAAAATGTTAACAATACAGCTCGAAGAATTAAGGATGGTGAATATGAAATTGTTCGTACAATTTACCACTCTAGCTATGTATGAAGTAACCTTATTTTATATTGTCAACTCTTATGGATGGCCCCAAGAGACTGAGGAACAAGAATGATATTTTCATGCTACTATTGATCGAGGAGTTGAAAGAATTGTGGCGTGACAATGTGATAACATATGATGTTGAGGCAAAAGAGATGTTCTATTTGTGTATAGCTATTATATGGACCATAGGTGATTTTCTAACTTATGACAATCTATCTGGCTATAGTGTTCACATTGAAAGGACTTATCCGATATACAGTATTAATTGCTTATCTTATCACTTGCTTAATGGCAACAAATATTACTTTTACATCACTATACATTTCTTGATCCGTTACATAAACTCTATAAAGATAACGTCTCTTTCTATGGTGGAATGGAAATATAACAAGTACCAACAAGATGTATGGGGACTGAAACAATGACACCACTTGGGAGTTGTTTAACAGAATCTGAAATAGATGATATGAAAATGAGAATCAAGCCTGGCTATGACTGAAAGTTTGACATAAATTCATATAATTAGAAGAAGAAGAGTATTTTTGGGAGTTGTCCATATTAGAAGAATAATTTTATAAAGCACAGCCCTGACTCGATACACATGGTGAAAAATTTTGTGTGTAATCTATTGTATAAAATATTTGGTGATAGTAGTTCTTCAAAAGATAATTTGAAAGCTCTTTAGGATTTGCAAGTAATGAATATTAGAAAGCTTCTATATCCCATTTTAAGGCCTTCTAGAATTGGATATAGTTTACCACTAGCTCTTTACAAAATGAGTAGGTCTAAAGTTGAAAATTTCTTGATAGTTTTGATGGAATTAAAAGTTTACGATAGCTACTATTCTAAATTTCTCGACAGGTAAATATGAGAAGAAAGACCTAGGGAGATTTGAAAAGTCATGATTTTCACATCTTACTACAGCAACTAATGCCATACGCTGCCTGTACAACTTTGCCAAGAAGTTTTATACAATTATTAATTGAGATTGCTTTATATTTTAGACAATTGTGCTCGAAAGTTAAATAGGTGAGGCATCTTCGACATCTTTAAGCCCGATTTGCAGTTATACTATATCTTCTTGAGAAGATATTCATTTCAAGTTTCTTTAATATAATAAAATATTTACCGATATATTTGACAGAGTATGCATTGTTAACTAGCCCAGTACAATACGGATTGATATTTCCAGTTGAAAGATAATTAAAAACTCGTAAGTGTTATGTATGCAATCATACTTGGTCAGAAGGTTCAATTGCTAGAGGTATACAATAGAAAAATGTATAACATTTGTATCAATATATCTAAATAATGTTGAGAGCAAAGTGAATAGGCCCCCACGATACGTTGATGATGACAATGAGATAGTAAACCAATTAGAAAGAAGATTGATGCAATATTTGATCATACTGCCTTAATGCAAGCATACTGGTAGGTTTTAGCCAACTCTAACATCCTTAAACTATATAAAGAGTAACTTTTTCTTTGAATGCTTGCATTTTCGTTTGTGTGTGTGTGTGTGTGTGTGTGAGTGTGTGTGAGTAGAGATACTAAACCCTCATATGTGACATACACAATTTTCATATGTATGTCATAAATAGAAAGCATCCGAGAGCTCCGTTACATGATAAAAAACATATTCACTCTTAAATGTTTCACACTTAGCTTAATCACTATGTAAGTTAAGCTTCCATAATATCACAAATAATTATTTTAAACATACACAGCTAGTGGAAATTATATTATTATTATTATTATTATAGGTATAGCTTCATAGTAGTTGATGAAAATAAAGAATGTCTTGATATTTTGGTCAAAGTTAGAAAGCTTGGTAATGGTCATTTCAATCAAAGAATGCATTATAATACATGTAATGTGAATAGGTTTTGATTCCGTGCAATAATTTACAAGGCTAATAAGTCCACTCAGAATTTTGGTGTTATATGTAGAGTTGACACTACAAGCTATGCCAGCCCAAGAGATAGGAATCCCATAGCGAGTGGAGTCAACTACTATGGGGTGCTTACTAATATTATAATGATATGATATAGTATTTAGTTGAAATTTTTGTTATTTAAATGTGATTGGGTCAACATGTATCAGGATGTTAAAGTTGATAGCCTTAAGTTTACTATGGTGAATCTTGGTTGTTTATTGTATCAGGAAAATAGAGAGATGGATGAGCCATTTATACTACCAAATCATGTGGAGCAAGTTTGGTATTTTCGTTATCCTAAAGAAAGAGACTGGCATGTGATAATACTATTGAAACCTTTCCTACACAACAGTTAGATTATCATCCTACTTCATGTAAAATAGATATTGTATTGATTAGGGGTGGTATTTCTAGGAAGGCAGTGGATTTAGTAGGAAGAAAAATACAAACAGCAACCTAAATATAACTAATCACTTTTCCATTTACTAAATGTGCCTGACTATGTCAATTTTTTTAAATTTTTTAGTATAATTTTTATATTTCTCAAGTATTTTGTACTTATTCATTTGATTAAATTTATGCTTGAATTTATTTGTATATTTGAAAGCAAATAAATTTTTCTAAAAATATTAATATCATATTTATTCTTTGTGCTTTGTAGATGGTCAACAAATGGGCTTGACGTTCATTGATGCAGGATGCTATAGTAGCCCCAAGGTTAGGAGCTAGTTCCTCACAAGCGTTAAAAATGCAGGAGTATAGTCAGGGGGCAGTTGTAGCTATTTTTTGTGCAGGTCCTAGTAGCACAGAAGCTGCAACTACTTCTGGTGTAGTTCCTGGTACCATAGGACCTGCTTTCTCAGGTCCTAGCACCTCAAGTTTATGTTAGTCAAATTTTAGTAGCTACATAGATCATATTCGTACACACACACATACACACACACACACACACACACACACACACACACACACACACATATATATATATATATATATAAATATATATAAATTTTTTATCTTTCTTGTTAATGAAATCATACATGCCTTTTTAGTTATTTTGCATTAATTTTTTTAATTATTATTTTAACATATCATTACTTGGTAACTATCTATATCATTATTTGTAGGTTCTACAAGTAGGGGAGGTTGTAAGTGGGGGTAGTGGAAAATTACCATCTAGGTGGGCTAAATCGAGCTTCAGAAAGTACGACAGTGCAGAGGGCTTATAAGGATGGATGCTTCTTACTTCAGTTCCGTAATGGATTGATTTGCACAAATGGGCAACAAACTTCCTTTAAATTATGGGGATTGGCATCTTGTATCTCAAAGAATGAAGGAATCCATATAGGAAGAAATAAAGGTAAAAACGTTTCTTGCTAATTTTGACTAAATATTTAAAAGTCCCCTAAATTACAAGGTCATTTTGTTTGTAAGCTATTATTTTTTTTATTTAAATTGCTCATTTGTTTAACATGTACAAGGACAACACCACTATACCAACAGAAGGATATATTGTCACAATAAAGATGCTTTGTGTAGCCTAGAAGGATTACAAGTCCAAGCGTAAGCATGGATACTATATTACTTTCCAACACAGCATGGAGCCTATTGCTTGTGGGGATAGGCGGGCTGACAAAAATCAGTAGAGGATGTTAGTTGATTATTGGCATTTGAAAGATGTGCAAGTTATATCATGCCCTAGGTAACTCTATTAGATTTTTTATATTGTGAAGTTGTTTGCATATATAAGATGATTATGATATGTTTCTGTTGCATATTAACTATTTTAAACATTCACCAGTGGACACTGAGCAAAACAAACAAAATTGATCATATATTGCATATCCACCAACCATAGGGCCATATTCTATTATACAAGATTAGGTACTTAGATTTCCTATACACCATTATCTTGCCATTATTGGTGGATTTTCAAAATCTTTACTTTATAAATGTTATCTAATTAATTGTGGTTCATGACTATAGATGGTCCCACAAGGCCAGTCGACTTCATAGTATGAGGTTGATGGTATAACTGCGGATTTGATTGTAAGTAATTTTTTATGTTTTACTATGTGAATTATTATAATATGAAAAATAAATATTAACTTTAATATTAATTTGATATATATGTCCTTTCTTAATTTTGTAGGATCAATTAGAGGTAGAGTAGCAGGCACTTCCTGAGTCTGAACGCACCGAAGAGGTGAAGAAACCGATCTGTCAACACTTATTTTGTCCTTATTCGAGAGGTCGTGTTAGACGTAGGGGTAAAGAGCCAAATTATCTATCTATTCCAGAGATGCTGAGGAGGGTATTAGAGTGCAGGTTGAGGTATGCATGCACGTTATGGAAAATGAGATTAAAGCATGTATACAGGCTAAGGTTGAGGAATGCTTACAGTGTGAGCGAGAA
This sequence comes from Voacanga thouarsii, assembly GCA_026120185.1. Classification (NCBI taxonomy): domain Eukaryota; kingdom Viridiplantae; phylum Streptophyta; class Magnoliopsida; order Gentianales; family Apocynaceae; genus Voacanga; species Voacanga thouarsii. The sequence goes on along the minus strand of JANUWF010001360.1, from coordinate 1,073,283 downwards.
TTATACAAGTCACATTTATCACAACTTCCAACCATCATGGAAGCCCTATCTAGAAAAGTTGATATAGGTGCATTTGCCACAACTCTTATACCTCCATCTAGTGTATCAATGATATCTCCTAGTGTTGATTTTACATCTTGACCCTGTGGACAATCCAATGTTGAGAATGCTGGTACTGATGAGCCTTGAGATATCTTATTTTGTTCTTATTTTATATGAGTAATACTCGTAATGGATAAATTCTATTTGTTAGTTTCTCACACAATTAGAGACGAAAAATAGCAAAAGAAAAAAATAAGAAACTATCCCAGGATCAGCATATATGTGAAATATAGATCAAAGAAAAAGGTTTTTTTTTTTTTTTTTTTTTGCTGATGGCACAATCTAGCAATCGATTAAACAACTTGTCATTTGGTCATAATTACTGCAACTCAAGTGTAGATTTGCCTCCAACGATAATCCACACAGGGAACACTTAGAGATTTTACCAAGAATTAGATGCTAGTGTAATTCTCGGTAGCTTGGGTTTGTGAATAAAGAAGAAAATTTTCACATACGGGATTCTAGACGGAAAAATAATTTTTCCTACTACTTTTTTATTTTTCCACCCACAACATACATAGCTACATATGTACATTGTGTATGATAGCCAAAATCCTGAGAAAATAAGGTTTCTTTACTTTGCAAATTAGAATTGTAATTTTTCTAATTATAATTTGACTCACGAATTGTAACTAATAATAATTCGACCACAACATCTTCTTCTTTTTACAATTAACTTTTTATTGTTATCAAATAACATCTGGAGTACTTTATCATTTATTGTGTGAAACCCATTAGTCTTATTAGTAGTGAAATATGAATTAATTTAAATATTTTTAATATTAATAATCCTTAAAAATTTAGAATTAACTTATTAATTCTAATTAAAATTGATTTATTAATTCTTTAATTAATAAATTTATATTCAGCAGATCATGAGCGGTATCTACCAACACATTATGACCAACCAAAAGTCTAAAAAGTCAAGCGGCTGACTTAAACCTTTCAATAGCAAACATCAGTGTAATAGACTCCTTTTACCATATAATATCTCATTTTTTTTAGAGTATGGAATTAGTGCCAACTCCCTTAAAAATATTAATTGATTCTGGCCTGAATATTTTAGTACTTTTCCCGAAATTCACTACTCATCATGTGTATCAATTGGAACTATTTCTAATACACAGTCATCTTGGCCAAGGACTTCTCAAGTAATGATTCTTATAAGTGGCTATGAGATATTTGCTTATGCTATTAGGAATGGTGAAATCTTTATTAATTCTCTCAACTACTTTTATTTACTTCACGTTGTACTGAATATTCATCACACAAGTAGTTTTGTTAAGACTCTATAAATTGGAATCAAAGTGTAATACTTAGCCAATAAAGTACGTTAGACACCTCAAGAAGGATACTTACACATTTGCTATGATAAGATTCTATCACTGGAACTAAATAATTATCTATGTGATTATCTCATAGTTAGGCTATTCAATATACTTATTCTAGTAACAAGCATCCACGTGTTAATTCTAAGTGTTACAATACTCACGAATATGATAACCACTTCTCGATTAAATCAAAAAGTATAACATGTGCTAGTCTTAATGCATTAATAATGTTCTATCTTATTAATACTATGATTAGGGATAATTTAAGTATGAACACTATCTAGTGCAGTAGGAACCTCACATTATGATCTTTATCATGATTTTCTTAATACAACGTTGTACATAAGACTTTATCTAACAGTCATTTCACATGAAAATATAAAACAAACTAAAAGATAAAGAATGCCTTATATTATTAAATAAATGTGCAATATATAAAATACATGTGATTGCCTTCAGGGCATAATACTAATACTATTCCCTACTTCTTGTATATGTAGCATTACTTTTTCTTGTACATATTTTCCTATTTGTGTATATATAGTATTACTTGTGATGAATACTTTTTTATGGTTTGATTGTTTAGGAGATTATATTTATAGTTTGACAAGTATTGCTTTTTTTGAGAAGATTTAAATGGGTTGATTGTGTTCATGGTTTCATTGCGTTTAAATTATGGCTTGGTTGAGTTTAAATTGTAGGTGGAAAAGGCTCAAATAGACAAATTATAGAGAAAAAAAATAACTACAACAGTCACAATTAGTTATATTGACATATAAATACAATGGCTACAAGCATCATGGTAAATAAAATTACTACGACAGTAAGAGACTATCGTTTTTATGTTTCATAGCACTTAACTAAAGAAAATACGACAGTTAGGACCATCGTTTTTGTAGAATACATAAACGATGGTTTGAAACCATTAAAACTGTGTGGGATAATACGATGATCTTTAACAATCGTATTATTCACATATAGATACAACAGTTCAAATAGTTGTGTTTGTTATTTTTTAGAATTAACTTATATGATGCTTTCCAAAAGCCTCATAATTAACCGTTATATTAAATAAATATGACGGTTTAGAGGCCATCATATTATAAAAACAATAGACATTGTTATGATGGTCGATAAATCGTCATAGAACCGTCGTATATAACAAATACAATGCTTTTCCCCAAGAAACGATGGTTTTTAAGTCATCTTTTTAAAGCCCATTTTTAGTAGTGTAAGTGACCCCTAGTTCTCATTCTACCTATAGCTTGTTAAGAGTGCTCAGTATAGTGGAGGATTGCTTCCTATGGTAGGTGATGAACTTGCAACTTAACGTTTTGACAAGTTCCAATAACATGTAATTACAAAGGAGTGATTTTGGTTTTGGCCCCCTTAAAAGTTTGCCTACAAAAGATATCGTCTCTTTGACATATTTCACTAGAGATGATATCATTCTAAGGCCGTAAATTTTGCATGACAAGATGCATTCTTTTTCTGGTTATTTATTAGACTCTTCAATTCTTTAAAAATAAAATAAAATGCTACGGCCTACTTTCTAAAATGAAATCACCAAGCGACTTAACCATTTGCGGAGGAGTAAAAGAAAGAAAGGAAAGCAAGATTAGCGGATACCTAAGATTTAGTGTTATATATTGAATTGATTGAAGATACCAAGGATGAGTTTGATAATGAGGATTTTATACCTCAAAGAAGAGAAAAAAAAAAGGTAAAGGACTTCAAATTGGCTAGGCATGGATAATGCCATGACAAATTGCATTAGGCTACTAATCCAAATTTTATTGCAAATATTAATATACACATGCACCCCTCATATGTATTGCAAGTGGCTGTTCACTATATTTTTATTTCATATTAATAAAACCTTTTGGTGGTTTTGATAATAACAGAAGAAAAAATAATAAAAAGATGTAAAATAATAATAATTTGTATACTCTAATATAATATTTGGATATTCAAGAATTAAATGATGATCTGATTGAAAATTTTCGTTAGCATAATCCTTATTAATATAGTTGTTTAATATGTAAGGATATTTGACAAAATTTATAAATCCCTTCATTTTTTTTTCAAATTCTTACTTTAATTTGTGTATACATTTTCTCTACCATTAATGATAGTATTTAAATTTTTTTATGGGCATTTTTTAATACTATATATATATATATATATATATATATATATATATATATATATATATAATAACCACCAAAAGGATGGTGTAATTGTTAGTATTATATCCTAGAGCAATCACATATATTCTGTATATTATGCATTTATTGAATAAAATGAGGTATTCTTTATCTTTCAATTTGTTTTATTTATATTTTTGTGTAAAATAACTATTAAGATAAAGTTCTAAGTGCAACACTATGTTAAGAAAATCATGATAGAGATCATGATGTGAAGTTCTTACTACACTGAATAGTATTTTTTTTAAAAAATCATCCTTAGTTATAGTATTAATAAGATAGGACATTATTAATGTGTTAAAACTAGCATGTGTTATACTTTCTAATTTGATCAGGCGATGGTTCTCACATTCATGAGATTGTAATACTAAAAGTTAACATGTGGATGTTTGTTACTAGAACTATTTAGAGTCGGTGATAGAATCTCATCATAACAAATATGCAATTATTTTTAAACTTGAGATCTCTAAAGTACTTTATTTGCTAATTATTGGACTTTGATTCCAATCTCTAAAGTCCTAACAAGACCACCTATGGGATGGATATTGGGTATAACATGAAGCAAACAAAAGTAATTGAGATGATCAATAAAGGATTCACCACTCCTAATAATATGGGCAAATATCTCATGGCCACTTGAAGGAATTACTACTCGATAAGTCTTTAACTAAGGTGATTGTGTATTAGAAATAATTTCAATTGATACACATAATAAATAGTAGATTTTGGGAACAAGTATAAAAAAATATTTGGGTGAGAATCAATTAATATTCTAGAGGGAGTTGGCACTAATTTCATACTCTAAATTAAATAAGATATTGTATGGTAAAAAGGGATTTATTGTACTGATATTTGCTATTGAAAGGTTCAAATCAAGCCGCTTGATTTTCTGGACTTTTGAGTGGTTATAATGTGTTACTAAATACTGCTTATGATTTGTTGAATATGTATTTATTAATTAGAGAATTAATAAATCAATCATAATTAGAATTAATAAGTTAATCCTAAGTTATTAATGATTATTAATCTTAAAGATATTTAGATTAATTCATATTTTACTACCAATAGATCGAAAAACCTAATAAGTCACACACAATAGAGGATTAAATGTTTAAGATATTATTTGATAACATTACAGGATTAATTGTGAAAAGAAGAAGTTGTTGTGATTGAATTATAATTATTTATAATTCATAGACCATATTGTAATTAACAATAATTACAATAGTAATTGGCAATTAAAAAAATCCATATTCATTATGGATTTTGGTTACCAAAACACGGACGAGATATATGATATTAAAGCCATGTTTTTGTGATTGATCAATACAGAGAGAGTTTTTTCCCACGAAAAAGCCTATTCTTTTCTTCTTCTTTTTCTAGTTATCACAAAAACCCTAGCTACCAGAAATTATTTTACTAGCATAGAATTCCAGTATCTCGAGTGTAGTCCTCCTGTGGACTGTATTTGTGACAATCTCATACTGAGATTGTAGAGGTTTGACAGAAGAATTATTCTTCTCTGGTTGGTGATTGTTGAAGCGCAATCAATCAGTTGGATCAAGCCTTTAGCAAAAGAAGAATTTTTGTTTACAAAGACAACACCATAGATAATTATCTTGTCCTTTTCTTTCATCCATTCACTACATATAAGGTGATTCGGGGTGTCATTTCGCATTTTAATTCCACCTGTAATATGATTACATGATCGCAAGATACTAACAGTAATTTTATTGAAAAGATAAAAAAATTATAGTGAGTATGGAAAAAAGAATTTAAAACTATTGTACATGGTACACCCTAACTTTTTGTCTAATAAGCATAGTATATTTAGGTATAGGAATCATTTGGATTTTTTTATTTAATTGAAAATTAAATTTAATTGAATAAGATAAGTATAGGCATTACACCTCCTCTAGATAGATGAGTTCTAAGATGAATAGAAGGGACTTACATCCTATCTAGATAACATAAACCTCTAGTCACAATAGAAGCATTGAAAATGAAAGAAAATCTGTGAATCAGAAATAGCACATGCCAAATTCGCCAAGCAATCAGCAACCCTATTGCCTTCTTTTAAACATACAGAAATTCATGAGACAAAATGGAATGTTGAATGAGCTCAATTCTACTAAAAAGCGAATGATACTTTCGAGCTTAATAACTTCCGTTCAGTTGGTTGATTATCAATTAAGAATTCGATTGTAAGACAATATTCAAGTGATACTACCTAAAATACCAATGCAAGCCATTGTATGGACCGTAGACCCATGAACCATATACATTAAGGAGTTGTACCGTATAATTTTTATTGCATGAAATATAACTCTTCAATGCATATGATCCATGTAGACCAAGTCTATGCTAGAGTTTCTACAGCTTGAATTTTTTCCTGTACGTTTGTCGCATGACCAACGTTCTTTGCAAAACCAAAGATAAAATGGTTAGTTGCATTGCTAATCACGACCTGTAGTCCCGACTACCCTAGGTTTCTTTTGGACACACCATCTACATACACAATCACATCATTTGTAACAGACTTCAACCAGCAAACTGGAAGGACCTGAAAAGCTGCTAGAGCCTTCCAAACAACTGAAGAACGACCAACATCAAAACTAGGAGGCTTACGAAGAGGATGCAAATGAGAAAGGTCTTCAGTAAAACTATACACCCTCCTTCTCAACTTCTAAATTAAACACCTCAACTCCTTATAAACAATATCATTTCGAGCCTTCCAAGTTTCCTAGAAGAGAAATGCTATAAAAATTCTATCATAATCCCGAACTGAAGGCGCAGCATACTATCATGACCAAATGAAGTAAGATAAGTCCACTACAAAAACATCAAAACTTAAAGAAGAAGTCTCGGTCTGCCATAGAGGTAAGCTCGCAGTCTTTGAATAAGAACTCCACTATCTCTGTGTGCTTTCCATACAATCTGCATTTTGAGGCCAGAGGTATTCCAAAATATGACACAACTAAATCTAAAGAAATAAAACTATTAAACAGCTTCTATATAAAAAACTTTACCATACTAGGAAGTACCAATTTCCATAACAAATCTAAAAAAAGAACCTTAGGCCTTTTCAAATGAATAAGCTCATACACTAAGAAAATAGTGAACTCTTTTGACTGAGTCAGAGACCACAATTGAATATCATTCTTTGTGGAGTCTACTTTCGGAGAACGATCAAATAAAATAGTATGGGCAATAAAAGAGGGTAAAAGTTGTTGAACTACATTTGCCCGCCAATATCCATTACAAATATTCCTGACAGTTGCAACTCTGAATGAACAACATTAATGTTCAAATCTACCAATCATCCATCTGATGACTCGATATCATATCAAAAGATAAATTCCCATCGTTGGAAATGAACACCAGATTATCCTTTACCAACTGAGAAACAACCTGAATGCTATGCCAACAACGAGAAGAATCAACTTGCAAACTCAAAAAAATGGATGAATATTATTATGATTAGCTCTCATAAACTAGGCCCATAAAGTATCTTGTAGCCTATAATGCCTCCAACATCTCATGGAAAAAGTTGTAGCATAAGTACCTAAAGATCACAACCCTAACGCATTTTCCTCCACTAGGCAACACAAAGACTTCTAGCAGCACCAATGTCTTCTAAATCTATATGCAAATTTGCCCCATAAAAATTTCTTCATGTGCTTCTCTATTTCAGCCAGAACAAGACAATGGGGAGATAATGCTTGCATGATATAAAGAGGAAAAGATATTAGCATCAACCTAACTAGAACCAAACATCCCGCAAGACTTAAAGATTTGTAACGCCATCCTTCCACCTGAGATCTAATATTATCCACCAAAGTCTAATAAAAAAAAAATTCTCTTTTTGCGGCCCTTAAATATTGTGCAACCCAAATAAGTAAAAAACATATTTTTCCTCACAAAACCAAGCTCCAAATGAATAAGGCCATATTTTTGTGAAGAGGCCTTATCCGAGACAATGTTAGAACTCTTCCCTTTGTTAGCTAGCTGACTAGATGCCAATGTAAAATGTGTAATCAATTCTAATACCATCCTCAAGTTCTTTTTAGAAGTTGTTGGGGACAATGTCATGTTATCTGCATAACTTAGATGTGAAATATTCATGCACTTTCAGGCAAAAAATGAGGTATTATCCTCCCTAAAACCATATAAGTATTCTATCCCCTCGAAAAGATCTCCTGAGATAAAATAAGAAGATATGGGGAGAGAGGATCCCCTTAATGCACCCCTTGTAAAGATTTGAAAAAAGTAAATTTTCTCCCGTTCAATAAGACTAAAAACCAGCAGTTTGACAAAATATTTTTAATAAAAGACTACTCAAATAAAAGCACTCTAAATAAGAGAGACTATTTTGTTCATCAGAGGAGCCAAACACATAGCCAAAACCTTCGTAATAATTTTATTACAAAAGTTGCACAAACTTAAAAGCCTAAGATCTACAAATGAATGAAAATTAGGTCTCTTAGAAACTAGTATAAGAAAGGTACTTGTAATTAAAGGACCTTGGCATTGGGACACCGTAAAGAAATCTCCAACAAATAAAATTACCATAGTATCTACTATTTCCCAACAATGAGTAAAAAAATAGGCTTGTAAATCCATCAGGACCAAGAGAGCTATTCTTATCCAATGAGAAAATAGCAGATTTAACTTCTTCATAAGACGGCAAGGAACACAACATTTCATTATCTTCAGAAGATATCAATTGTGGAATAAAATTAGAAATCTCATTATCAGAAGAACTCATCAAAGAAGAGCTAGGCACTAAAAGCCCCTTAAAGAAAGATTTAGCAAATACTTCCAACTTCTACTTGCTAAGTAACAAAGTTGTTCGAAGAGTCATGAATATGTGTTACCTATATCTGCTATCTCTTGGACCCACAATATGAATGAAAGAATTTAGTGTTCGCTTCCCCTTCCTTTAGCCATTTTAACTGTGCCTTATCCCTCTAGAAGTATTCTTCGACTTTAAGAAAGAATGCATATACAACTCTTGCCTTATAAATAGCTTCTTGATCTAAAGCTTACTTTGTGTCATCAGAAATAAGCCCCTGCCTAGACACCTCATCCTCCCAATAATTTGAAGAAGAGAAAATCTTTCCAAACTATGAAAAACTCCATTCTCTCAAAGCAAATTTAACTCTAGAAAATTTAGCTTATAGAATTTGCATGCTATCACCAAAGTTATCAATATCCCAAGCTTACTTCACAACCCCCTTTATTCCCGAATGCAAGGTCCACATGGACAAAAACTTCACGCCACTATGCTTGCGGTCCCAAGAGGGCGCCTATAGACTTAGTAGCACCCACGGTCAACTACTTGATCGCCATCCTTGTTGGGCCAAAATAGATATTCCAAGTTGACAATAGATATTTAGGTCCATCCTCATATATCATTTATATTTCTTCTCCCAATTAGCATTGGCAAGTGGCCGGCCTGGCCCGCAAACCGAATTGGCCATTGTGGGGGGGGGAGGGGAGGGGGGGAGAGCGAGAGAGGGGCCTGATGCGTAAATTTTGGGTGTATAAAAATTATCAAATTTAAATTCATCCATTAATCAAGTTTTAATTAAAATATTAATCCTAAAATATACATACGAGTAAATATACTCATCGCAAGCATATTATAGAGAATTAACGAGCATCGATTCTCAAATGAATGAGTACACACTAATCACTTTTAATTTATTATTTAACTAATCAAATAAAATAATAAGATAATAAAAAATAAAGAAATATATACAACTCAAAGATGTGAAAATATACAATTTAGACTAAAGCTTTTAAAAACATGATAATGAAGCACTTAGCAAACATCACAATCAATTATTGGTTTCATGAATGATTAAAAATAGATTCACTTCATTTGTAATCCTTGGAATCACTATCTTCTAGTTAAATTAGTGAGCATATTCTGTTTCAACCAATTTACCCAAAAGGTACATTAAAATCAATTATCATATAAACCCCTATATTCTAGGTAATTTAAAACATGAAATTAGTCAATGAATCGATATTCTAGTAATCATCAACTAACCTTTGATTACATATGTTCTTAATAATTAATCCCTTTTTCGAACAAGTTAAAAGATAAAAAATATGAAATTTATTAATTGAAGTCATTACCAACCCATTTTTCAAGCAAGTTAATAACAAAAATCAATCAACCAACTCCGTAAGAAAAACAAGTAATCAAATACCAAGAATAATAATCAATTGATCAAAAAACTAAATTACTCAATAAATCATGAATCTCAAAAATAATGTCAAATTACAATAAAAATATTAAATACATAATTGTTTAGGAAAAAGAAAACAAAGGTAAAAAGAAAGCACTCATAGACAAGCTTCATTCTTTTCATTTGAAAACTCTCTTACACAACCCTCCTTGAATGACGAATCTCTCTTTTTTTTTTTTTTAGTAATTGAAATTTTTTATCTTGGATCCACACCTCATCTCTTGTGTTTTCTCTTAGTTTTATAGACTTTTTTAATGCCAAATTTATTGCTTGAAAAGTCTTGGTCGAGTAGGAATTGAAAATTTTCCAAATTCGTACACAAAATTTTCATACTCCAGAGGGGACCTGGTCCCGGGTCCTTTCAACCCACCTGGCTCTAGGTTTGTTATGTTGTCTCTCTGAGTTTTGCTCTATTTTCCACTATTTGAGCAGAATAGACTTGGCGCCTGGTCCATTTACCAGGTCTGGCGCTACGTGTGTTCTAAAAATTCTCTAGTTTTACTCGAAATCAACTTAAATCTACATAAATTTGTCAAAAATACTTTCTACAAGTAAAATATCAAATATAAAAGAATATACCTAGTTATTACAACAAAAGTATCTCAATTTAACCTCAAATAATTAGAAAATTAATGATAATTTTAGCCCTTATCAATTCTCTTACACTTGAACTTTTGTTTGTCCTCAAGCAAAACACTTTAAGCCAAGAAAATTATTAAGAAAACACAAGCTCTTCTTCATTTAAAAATTTGAAGTATAACAAGGATCATAACTTCCTTTCAAACTTTAGATACAACTATTGCTATTCATCAAACCCTTTAAAAACAATTCAAAATTTTGAAACATTTGACAAGACATCACAATTTTTTTTAAGTCAAATTAATCAAGTTCATACCTTAGTCTAAGAAAATTATTTAATCCTTCAAATTAAAAATATAGATAACATAAATCATACAAGTCAAGTTATCTACCAACTCAAGCATTATAAATCTAACAATTGCACAATTTAAGTAATGATATAAGGAAAACACTCTAATTTTTTTCTCTCTATTTTTTCTAATAGCTTAAGAAATTAATAGCCTTAAGTGCATTAATTCCTCTTCATACACCATATTGGCCTATTTTTAGTCATCACTCATTATTTTTTTCAACATTTTCCCTCTCTTTTACTTTTGGAAATTCACAGCTTCAAGAAAGTCAATTTCTCTTGACTATCCGTATTAGCCCTCATAATCAAGCAAAAACAATTCTTTCTCATTTTTATACAGGAAACACAAATCAACTCATTGTCTCAATTTTTCAACTCACATAAGAATTTTTCACAAGTTTTTCCACTTAAAGTTCTTTTATCAACTCACATTCCTTTATCACAACTCAAAGCTAAGCAAAATTTAAATCCATAATATAAGAGTTAGCCAATAAATTTTCTCCACATTCATCATATCTTTTATATTCAAACTAGATGACTCAAATAATACTCAAAAACTAATACATAAACAAGATTAATTCAAATTCTTAAGTCATGAAAAATATCATATCCAATAAACCAATTTCATAAAAATCCACCAAATGAATGACAAAAATTCACATTCAAGTAAGAAAATAAACTGGACATTATCCTCAATGGCCAAAGATATAACAATAAAAGTAAAGCCAAGAAGACTAAAATAAATAACGAAGAAGAATGAAGAGAAGAAAAATACTTCCGTTACATATTAGGTCTGACATGTATAAATCCACCACAAGAAGTAGTCATTAGAAAAGTCACAATGGTACCTAACTTCAAAACAAACAAAAACAAGAAAACATAAATCTGGAAAAAGAAAAAGAAATAAAGTGAAAAGAAAAGATAACTAAAAGCTGAGAAAGGTTACCAAATTCAAAAGAAAAGAAATAACGGAAAAGGACAGGACATAAAATACAAGTGCAAAGAATAAGTCAAGAGTCCTCATCATCATTGTCCTCATGAGTATCGTCGGCTACGCTACTCAAAGATGCTCCCTTGGATTGTTAGATCAAAGTTGCCAACTTTTGATCTTGGACATCTTAGCATCGATGAAGGTTCGCAATGGAGTGTTGAAGCTGAAGAAGAATAGTCATTTGGCTTTCCAATTGGGCCTTCACTCGTGCCTCAAAATCAATGCGAGAATGAGAACCAGTGGCATGGGTAGAAGGTCTAGTAGGTTGCTCCTCTTCCTCCTCCTTATCAGGGGGAAGCTCCACCATTCCAGGGTGTTGTACCTCAAAAGACTTCTTCTATTGCCTCTCCCTCTCATCATAACGATATTCACATTGAAGAAAAATATGCTCAGTCACTAAGTCTCGGCCAGTAGTGGGTTCATTAAGCTCTCCATCTAACCGGACTCCAAAATCTCTTATGATGTGCATAATGACCAAGGGAAATTTGAGAGCTTTGGCTTATGTACTAGAGTAAACAACCTCTCACATAGATTGAATAATAATAGGAGCAAAGAGAATAGGCTCACTCTTTGTCATCTTATCCAGAATGTAAAGGCTAAGAACCCTAGACTCATTGAAGCCACTAGCCTTAGGGTAAACATTAAAAGTAAAGATATAGACTATGACACGCAATTGAGTTTCAAGGTCATTATTGGAGTAGTAATGATTTTGACATATTTGCCTTTTTCTCCACATGTTCGAATTTGCCCTTATAGCACTTACATCCTAGGTAGGCTCAGAAATGGCCTTTTGATTATTATGGTTTATAGCTATCCATTGCCCCTCATCAGGTACTCCCAAAATCCTAACTAATCCAGCCCTCTCAAACTTAATAGAAGCCCCTTTTACTATGGTAGAAATAACCTAGAGGTTGTTTTTCTTCTTATCTCTCATATTGGCATAGAATTCTCGTACTCTCACCGAATAATAAGCACCGTCCATTCTAATGATAGGCTTTCACCCCAGTTGCCTAAACATAGTAGACAGCTCCAAGGAATTTTTTAAAGAAGGCTTATACCGCTTTTCTTCTATGATCTTATTATGTTGGTGATTTTTCATACCAAATTTAATAAGTGGGGTTATAGAATTGGGTAGGCTGGATGAGTAGAGGCTCGAAAGAATATATTAACGAAGATGCATCTCGAGCTCTCTTAGCCCCAAGTGCCAACTCCCTAAGTCTCCTAGACATGATGGGATGATAAATAAAAATAGGATACAAGAAAATAGAACACCCTCATAAATCACTTTTTACACCACAAGCAAACACAACTCTCAATCGTCTCCCTATTACCATAGGAGTCAACACAACCACCATATCAACACCACAAGATAGCTAACAAAATATAACATAAGTTCCCCCAACAAACCTGTAAGAAAGATAGCGATGGTCCAATTTCAAACACAATATCAATAGTCATGATCAATTCATAATACTCAATAGCTATCAATTAACAATGTAAAGCTCATTACCCCAATACTAAGTTAGACATGAACAATTATCATATAGCTAGATAAGCTCAAAATTATACTTAAAGAAGGCATGCTCAATAACTTACAAAAATATGCAAATCATAAATAGCACCAATCAAATAGCATTGTCAATTATATTCCCATGCTAACTAAGCCTCAAAGAAAGCACATTGACATTTTATCCATTCAACAAAAAATATACAAGAATCTTTGGCCAAAAAGACCCAAAAATTAATAGGAAAAATTGAACCATAGAAAGCATAGAAAAATCATACCACAAAGATCTCCAATGTATGGGCAATGATCCTGTGCAAAAAGATTGAAGAAATTGTGCACCAAATGGAAGGATTAAAAAATGGGTTTTGAAAGAAAAGATTGAATTTTTCCTAGTTTTAATCCAAAATTTCAAGAACAAAGTCAAGAATTTGTGTTTGGAAGGTATTTTGGAGGTTTAGAAAGTGACCTAACAATGGGTTGAGAGAAAAAATGAGGGAGATGAGAATGTTTTTGAAAAAAATTGGCCGTGGGTGGTCTTATGGCCGAGCAGGCCTAGTGTCGGACCTAAGGACTAGGCCTTGAGTCAGGCCTGTTCTGCCTCCGTTTTGCTATTGGGCTATGCTGGCCTGGCACCCGAGCTATTGTGCTTGCCCGGCGCTAGGTCAGCTCTAGCCAATCAGAATGTATTTTTTAATTAATTAATTGAATAAACACAAATAGTAATTAAAATATGAAATCACAAAGAGAATTCATTCTAATAAATTAAAAATAAAATAAAATGAATGAAAACACATCAAAATTAAAGAGATGTCCCCAAGCTCAAAGTAGTAAAAATTATCTTTTTCCATAGTCTTGGTTACGTGGATTAGTCTCAGTGTTTCTTGGAAATGATCCTGCTTGACGATCTCCAAGGAGTTTGGCTAGTTGACCAATTTGATTTTCAAAATTGCACGTGGACGCCTCCAAATTTTTCGTAATTGCATCTACTCCTTGGAACTGTGTCTCCATACCACTTACTAACTGGTTAACTAACTCTTCCAATGATGGCTTAGCCGATGGGGCATTATAAGGCAAAGGCGGTTAAGTCCTTTGAGTCCCAAAATTAGAAGAAGCTTGCCTAAGTTGGTTTTGATTATTCCACAAAAAGTTAGAATGATTTCTCCAATCCAGGTTGTAAGTGGTGCTATAGGATTATTACATTGTCATCCATTGCCCACAAACACAACTTGTTCTGATGATTCTTGTGATGGTCTTATGTTTTGGCACTCATGATTTGGATACCCTTCCCCACAATAGTCGCAACTTACACTTATTATTTGTTCGTAGGAAGGAGACACCACCATTTGCTCCATCTTTTATGTTAGTGCCTCTACCTTAACCTCCAATACCGCCATTGCATTCATGTTATGTACACCATGAACACGAACTCTTGACCGTAAACTCCTCCAAGCATAGTTGTTTGTTGCCAAATTTTCAATCAAATCAAAGACCTCTTCTAAGGTTTTAGAATTAATAGAGTCTCCTACAAATGCATTAATCAATTACTTAGTAGTAAAACTTCAACCACTATGAAAGATTTGCATTTGCATGCCTAGCTCAAAGCCATGATGAGGATACTTCCTAAGCATCTCCTTAAACCTCTCCCAACACTCATAAAGATTTTCAAATTCTAACTGTTGGAAGTTAAAACTATTGGCCTTAAGTTTGGATGTTCTAGTTGGGAGAAAGTATTTTGCCAAATAATTTTCAGTTAAAACGTTCCAAGTGATAATGGATCCGACTGGTAAAGATTTTAACCAAGATTTCACTCTATCTCTCAAAGAAAAGGTAAAAAGCCTTAGTTTGATAGCATCGTCCAAACACCATTCATTTTGAAAGTGTCACAAATTTCTAAAAATCTCGCAATGTGGGTATTAGGATCTTCCTCAGATAACCCATCAAATTGGACCATGTTTTGTATCATTTGTATTATGTTAGGTTTTATTTTAAAATTGTTAACCTCTATCCTAGATCTCGTAATACTTGAGCTCATACCCGAGATTGCGGGTTACACATAGTCATCCATAATCCGCCTGTTAATTCCACTATTACTATCATTAATTGTTGGGTAGATTCACCTCCATGTTTTTTCTTACTATTTCGCTTACAACTTTTCGGACATTGGTGAGGATTCTCTCGATCTCAGGATCATGATCTACTATGTCGGCTTAGGAAGGGCAAGGTCTACATAAAACAGAAAAAACAAGTGAGATTATAGAATTTACAAGTTAGCAAGCGCATCTTCACAAATTAAATTAGAAAAATTATAACATGTAGGGACATTACATTACAAGTATACAAAAAAACAAAATATGGCACATATTCATACAAGGAACATATATATATATATATATATATATATATATATATATATATATATATATATTTGTGTGTGTGTGTGTGTGTGTGTGTATTTACATATGACATATAAACATATAAACATGGTTAGATTAATAAAATTCAAAATTTCATGATATTGTTCTCTGACAATGATGCCAAAAATTTGATGCGTAAATTTTGTGTGTATAAAAATAATCAAATTTAAATCCATCATTTAGTCAAGTTTTAATTACAATATTATCCCAAAATATACATACGAGCAAGTATACTCATCGTAAGCATAGTATAGGGAATTAATGAGTATCGATCCTCAAATGAGCAAGTACACACTAATCACTTTTCATTCATTGTTTAACCAACCAAATAAAGTGATAAGATAATAAAAAGAAAATTAAAGAAATATATAGAACTCAAGGATGTGAAAATATGCAATTTAGACGAAGGCTTTTATAAACATAATAATGAAGCACTTAGCCAACATCACAATCAATTATTATCTTAGTTTCATGAAGGATCAAAAATAGACTCACTTCGTTTGCAATCCATGGAATCATTATCTTCTAGCTAAATTAATGAACATATTCTATTTCAACCAAATTATCCAAAAGATGCATTAAAATCAATCGTCATATGAATTCCTATATTTTATGTGATTTAAAATATGAAATTAGTCAATGAATCCATATTTTAACAATCATCAACTAATATTTGATTACCTATGTTCTTTACAATTAACCCATTTTTCAAGCAAGTTAAAAGATAACAAATATGAAATTAATTAAATGAAATTATTACCAACCTTTTTTTCAAGCAAGTTAATAACAAAAATCAATCAACCAACTCTGTATACAAAACAAGTAATCAAATACCAAGAATAATAATTGTCAGCCCTAAGGATATTCTCATGTGTTTTGACTTATGACAAACGTTGATGAGGACTAACTTGTGTGATTTACATGTTATAACATATGTTTGACCTCAGTTCTTTCAAAGTGTGAGTGTAAAATTGCTAAGCAACTCTTGAGCAATGGAATCCAAGAGTAGATGATCAAGTAGAAGATCAAGCTTGAGAAATTGCATACCACGAATTCATTGTGGAAGAACCTTAGACTAGGAATCTTTATTAAGGTATTCTCCGTGTAATTTCCTATATCTTCTTTACTTTATGATTCAGTTTTGTTTCGACCTTAAAGTACTCAAACAAAAAGATTTCAAAGTTTTAAAATCCTCAAAATTTTAGATTAAGTAGTTTAGATAACTTTGCATCCAAAATCCTGTGAACAGTATCAAATCAATTCTACCTAAAAAAGAGCCATTTTTTACTTACCTCTTGGATACATCATCGTCCAAAACTTGAGTCCAAACCTCTGGCAAATCTGACAGCGAAAACTAGCCATTGGAACTCTACTTTATGCCTCTATAAAATATTTCAAAACTTGATTTGAAAGTAGATTTTTGTCCTATCCTTCTAAGAATCACTCTTGTTGTATAGAAAATAAAAATCTCCTTTTTCATTGAACTTTAAAGTGAAATCAAATTCCATCAAAAAGATAAATTTATTTGACTTCAAATTGCTTTTTATATTCACTCAAAAGAGTGAGCTATTTTCATTTCACTACTTCAATCATCTTTGTGTATTAAAGTTGTGGTATAAAACCCATTTGGGGTGAACCTTGATTTGTTGGTTGATTGAGAGGTTTTGATAAAACCAAGTGTGGTGATCCTCTCTTGTATTTGGTGTAGATTGATACTATTAAGTTAGGTGAATGAAATCTGGTTGAAAATCCTTAAGTGTAAGCTTAAAATAGTGGATGTAGATCTTGGTTGATCGAACTACTATAAATCTTGTGTTATCTCTCTATGCATTCAATTTTAGTCAGCTACAATTATCCTTGCACAAAATTCTTTTTAGTTTCTCAAAAGAAATATTTATGGTTCTCACCAATTCATTTTTACTCTAGTATTAATTGCATCATCCATCCTTCTTTATTCAGAGTATAGGTAATCGGTAAATATTTTCAAAAGCCTCTCGGTGTTGCAAGTATCTTTAGTCAGAAATTCAAAGAAGCTTTTCCTTAAAACAGATTTTTCAAAAAAGCATTTTAAATTTGCCAAAAACCTTATTCACATAATCAATTGATCAAAAGACTTAATTACTCAATAAATCATGAATCTAAAAAATAATATCAAATTACAATGAAAATATTAAATTCATAATTATTTAGGAAAAAGAAAACAAAGTTAAAAAAAGCATCTATAGACAAGCCTCTTTCTTCTCCTTTGAAAACTCTCTTGAACAACCATCTTTGAATATTGAATCTCTTCTTTTTTTGAGTAATTGGAATTTTTGATTTTGGTCCACACCTTATCTCTTGTGTTTTCTCTTAGTTTTATAGGCTTTTTTTAATGCCAAATTCAATGCTTGAAGAGTCTTGGCCGAGTAGGAATTAAAAAATACCGAAATCTTTCCAAAATTCTCAAATTCGTACACAGATTTTTGTGCTCCAGAGTGGACCGGGAGCCGGGTCCCTTCAACCCACCTGTATTCTAATGTCCTCCTGAGTTTTACTCTGTCTTCCATTGTCCGAGCAGAATAGATTTGGCGCCTGGGCCACTTGCCAGGCCTGGCGTCATGTGTATTCTAAAAATTCTTCAGTTTTACTCGAAATCAATTTAAATCTGTACAAATTTATTAAAAACACTTTCTATAAGCAAAATATCAAATAGGAAAGAATATACCTAGTTATTAAAATAAAAGTATCTCAACCAACGACTCTCTAATTTTTTTATTTTTATTTTTTTGCAAATTGGTCCATCTAACGGTCAAAATTTTATTTAATTTTATTGCTTTTGGATCCCTAATAGCTATATTCTCTTTTCTCCAAACTCACCAAACACTCTCTAACTCTCTTCAACTCTCTCTAATTCTCTCCAACTCTCTAATTTTCATTCTTTTTTCTCTTATAATCTTCAAATCTCTTCATTTTCTCTATAAAAAGTGTTAGAATAGAATTGATTTTTTATATATTTTTTTAATTCTTCAAGCAAAGTCTTCATATTTTGAAAGTGTATTGAATGCCAAATAATAGATACAAGAAGTAAAGCTTCACAAAGTGTTATTATTCTTGACCATCAACTAGTTAGTGTTTCTTAATCTTACGTTCTTATTTTTTAGCTTTATCAATTGTTTATTTGTTTTAGTTATTTATTTAATTTTTAAGTTAATTTGTTGTTTATATATTTTTATTCTCTTATTTCATTATTTGTTAATACTTTATTTCATTTTTTTTGAACTTTTATTTGAATTTTTATTGATTGTTTTTGTTTAGAAATAATGGATCCAAATCAATATCAGCATTTTTCTTCATCACAATCATTTGCATATTTTGGTTTCAATATAGATCCAGTCTTAAATTTAATAAATAATGAGATAGTTAATGAGAATGAAGGCCCTAGTAGGCCTTGCGTTAGTATTTCACAATCGCAACAACTCCAATTATTAATTCTAATGAATCTAATATGGGTCAAGATGATGGTGAAACTTTAGAAGTTGTAGCTAAAGCAAAAACATCTGTAGTTTAGAATTTTTTGAAAATAATAATAATAATAATAATAATAATAATAATAATAATAATAATAATAATAATAATAATAATAATAATAATAATAATAATAATAATAGGGTAACGTGTAAAATTTGTAAGGTAATATATGCACATAAGAAGGAGAGGAGGGACAAGAATGTTAGTTAAACATATGAAAAGGTCACATAATGATTAGTTAGAAAACCTACTTACACAACAACAAATGCATACTATAGGAGGTCAAATTATTTTTAATTTTCAATACAATCATAAAAAAAAATAGAAGTGGATTTGCTAAAATGATTGTTTAAGCTAAATTACCTTTTAATTTTGTAGAAAATTTATATTATGAATAATATATGCAAAACAATTGTCAACCTGCATGAAAAAAGATTCCTAGAACAACATTAAAAATGATATAATAAAGATATATAAAGAAATAAAAGAGTATCTAATTGTTATATTTGATTCTTGTAATTAGAAATTTACTTTTACTTGTGATGGTTGGACTACAATTATTAATGAATCTTATTTATAAATTACATGTTATTGGATAGATCATAATTGGTTAGTACAAAAAAGAATTATTTGTTTTAAATTATTTAAATATCCTCATATGGGTACCAATATTGCTAAAATGATTACTCAAATATATCGTGAATATAAGATTTTAAATAAAATTATTTCTATTTCTTTAGTTAACGCTTCAAATAATGATTCCACTATAGCAATTTTGAAAAATATTATGAATTCTGTGTTAGATTGTATTTTATTTCATACTAGGTATTCTTGTCATATACTTAATATGTGTGTTAAGGAATGATATAAATATGTTGGTGATATTGTTAACATAATTAGAAATATTATTTTATTTATTAAAATTTCTCTAACTAAGCAACAAAATTTTAAAGCTTTATATCAAGAACAAAGTGTATCTTTTAAAAAATTTAGATTAGATTATAAAATTAGGAGAAATTCAACTTTAGATATGTTTAAAAGTGTTATACCTTTTTTAAAATCAACTTATTGAATTTTGTAATACTAACAATTTTCAACCTCAACTAATTGAAACTCATTTTCAAAATTATATTGAGCTTTCAACATTTTTAATTACTTTAAAAAAAACTACTGAACTTTTATCGGAATCTAATTATCCCACTACTCATTATATACTTTCAACACTTGTTAAGGTAGCACATATTTTTTGTGAGTATATGGAGCATCCCCAATATAGTTATTTTATGAGAAATATGTTTGAAAAATATAAAAAATATTATGAAAATATTCTTATTTTATATTTTATAACATTGTGTATGGATTCTTGAGTAAAAATGGTAGGATTTTATAGTATTATTGAATATCTATACGAAACATTAAATTTTGATAAATCTAAAACAGTTAGACAATATATAATAAAATATATAAAAGATAAAACGGCTAAAGCTCTATTTGACATGTATAATTTGTATGAGTTTGAGTCTTCTTATTCTGGTTCTAATACTTTAAGTAGACAAGGTTCATCATCATCATCATCTTCGCAATCAATTTCAACTATCACGAAGATCTATCTTTTCGATTTCATCAGTATTTAATCCATTGGATATCATGAAGTGTAAAAAAAGACAATCTATCACTACAATGAGATGGCAATTTACGAGATGCAACTTTTAGTAGAAAATGAAGATCAATATTTTGACATTTGTGGTTGATGGAAGACTCATTTAAGTCAATATCCCATTGTATCTAAAATGACACGTGAACTTTTGATACCACATATATCCATAGTGCCATCGGAAAGCGTCTTTAATGAGAGCATTAGAACAATAGATGAAAGAAGATCTCAATTGGCTTCTCATACTTTGAAGATATTAATGTGTTGCAATAGTTGGTTTACAGCTGAACTTAGGAATGCAGATTTGTGGATTGTTGATGGAGAATGGGATAAGCCAAATAGTTAGTTTGGTATTCAAATAATTAGAAAATTAGAATAAGTAATTGAGGGAACGAGAAATAGAGGCAACATGCTCTGTACGTTAAAAAATTTCGGAGAAAAATAAAACCAAGCCTTAAAGGCCATGCGGAAGCGTGAAGATCATACATTTGCGCTCCTTAACCCTTCTAGGTTGAGTAAGAGTGGATTGAACGACTAGAATCGCCTCGCTTTGTCCACTTGAAGAAGCTTCCGGTTGAACACCCACTAGCCTTCTACTCCGCCTTGTTTGCATGAACGCCTAGCTTTCCAGCTCTCGGGATATTCCTCAACCTAACCTCTAGTCGGTGAACACTATGGTAAAGAGGAACGATCTCAATTCTCCTTGGTTCACTCGCTATTGATTAGCAAAGAACAAGGAGAAAACAAGAGGAAAGATACGTGAGCAAGAGCAGAGAAAGAGACGTTCAGTGAGAGAGCTTCACGTGAGTCTCTTTCTTGTGTTTTTAAGATTAGGGTTTTTTTCTACCAGAGAGTAGTTTATTAGTTAGCCAAAATTGGGTCTCTCATTATCTGATAAACATATCCCCGGGATATCATATTTCAAACACCCGGATGTTATCCTGAGAATCTGTTTGGCCTAACCCTAAACTCCTCTTAACCGTATCTGGAAAAAACCCTAAGGTCCAAGCTATTGGGTCAGAAAAATATTTATTATTCTCTTGGACCCAAAAGGCCCAAAATCATAAAAATTATTTATTTATTTCCCGAGCTTATATAAATAACCCAATAAATAATTAAGAAGCCCAAATGAACCATAATAATTAATCTTTAATTATTTATTTCTTGGGCCTATATAAATAACCCAATAAATAATTAAATATTAATTATTTTCCCTAGTTTAAGCCCAGGTTAATTTCTTAATTATTCATACTGGATCTAGGCCCTGAATAATTAATTAACCAATTAAACTAGATAATTAATTTCTCTCAACTCCTATTTTAATTAATTTATTTATTTTATTCCAGTCCAACAATAAATTAGACTTCCTGAATAAAATAAAATAAAATAAAATAAAATAAAATCCTCTTCATACGAGACCAATTCCTCAATCCAAAAGTAGTTAGGACTTACGGGCTATCTCGAGGACCAAAAAGACACATCGCCTTGGCTGCTAAAAAGACCAAAATACCCCTGCTATATAAATAGCTGTATTTTGCATTTTAAATATTTCCTAATATCACCATAAGGAAATATTGACCCCAAAGACAATGCTGCATTCGCAAAGTCTCCGACCTACAGGTGAAATGATTAAAATACCCCTCTACACATCGCCGTACATTTAGAGTGGAAGAAGTGTACTAACACCCCTCTAAAAGACATCTACCATCCTTAGGCTTCTAGTCCAATGATCCACGACTTCTGGAGTGTTTCGCTTTCAAGGGAGCTACCCTAAAGCAAACATCCAAGTCATGTTTCCCAGGGCCCTGGACATTTTAGACCATTCGGACAACCACAAGGGGCGATATAGTGCAGAAACTATCTTGTATAAGTTTGTCTTAACTAACTAGTCACACATACCCAACATGCAAGTATATTGGCCCTACGATAGAACCTCAACTATAGCAAATCAAAGTATATGCTTCCAACTTCGCCAGACCACCAACTCATACTCAAGTCGTAGAGTACTAGTCCACGCTGTAGCGGTAGTAGTCTAGGTTTCTATCATATAGTACTTTTAGAAACCACTACTACAGGTCCTGTCCTACGTAATCGAAATACGCTTATGTCATGAAGTGAGTGGACTACTCACTGGCTAAAGGTAAGCCATTCCCCATTTGGAATTCATAACATAATAACCTAAACATGATGAGGTTCCCAGTCTCATCAATAGGTTAAGAACAAATGTTTATGTGTTAAATAACCCGTGATCCATACCTTACTGTGAAAGACCACCATTCACATGGATCACTTATTTAAACACAATGGGTCTGTTCGAAACGAAAATCGTGCACAAACAAAAAGTAAATTCACAAATAATTTTTGAAAATAAATTCTTTTATTAAAATATTCGATTTTACATCAGAAACCTAGTCTAAGAGGGCATACAATCCAACAATCTCCCACTTGCACTCTAAGACTAGGTAAGTCCATAGGTGCCCACCCCTATGGCGTCTAAGTGTCCCTTGAAGACTCTCTCAGCCAAAGGCTTGGTGAATGGGTCTGCTAGATTGTTTTTTGAGGCAATATGCTCCACCACGACTTCCCGTCTCTGGATGAATCCCGGATCAGGTGGTACTTCCTCTCGATGTGTTTCCCCTTCTTGTGGTTCCGAGGTTCCTTAGATTGCGATACTGCTCCAGTGTTGTCGCAATACATCACAATCGGTCTGTCCATATGTGGTACGACTCTAAGTTTTGAAAGAAACTTTCGGAGCCAGACTGCTTCCTTGGATGCCTCCGAAGCTGCCACATACTCAGCTTCCATGGTTGAGTCAGCAATACAAGATTGCTTGATACTCCTCCATGAAATTGCTCCTCCAGACAAGGTGAAGACATATCCACTAGTGGATTTTCTCTCATCCTTATCCGCCTGGAAGTCTGAGTCTGTGTATCCTATAGGAACCAAATCATCAGCCCTATAAACTAGCATATAATCTCTCGTTCCCTTGAGGTACTTGAGAATATGCTTTACAGCTTTCCAATGAACCTCCCATGGGTTTGACTGATATCTGCTAACTAAGCCCACGACAAAGCAGATATCTCGCCTAGTACACAGCATGGCGTACATGAGACTTCCCACAGCCGAAGCGTAGGGAATCCTACTCATTCTGTCCTTTTCTTCTTGAGACTTAGGACAGTCCTTTGAAGAAAATGACAACCCATGTCTGCAAGGGATTAGAGCTCCCTTGCATGAGTCCATGCTGTACTTAGCCAACATCTTGTCAATGTATGTCGCTTGGGATAACCCTAACATTCTCTGCTTCCTATTTGTAAGAAGCCTAATCCCGAGAATGTAGCTGGCTTCTCCCAAGTCCTTCATACTGAATTGACTAGACAGTCAAACCTTTGTAGATGACAATGTCCCTACATCATTCCCAATGAGTAGAATGTCATCCACATACAAAACAAGAAAAACCACATTAATGCCTTCAAGTTTCCTGTACACGCATGGTTCATCTTCGTTTTGAATAAAACCATAAGACTTTACAGTCTCATCAAAACGAATGTTCCATGCTCTCGATGCCTGCTTAAGTCCATAAATGGACTTCTTAAGCTTGCAAACCATATGTTCCTGGCCTTCAGCAATGAAGCCTTCCGGTTGGGACATATAGATGTCTTCACTAAGATGGCCATTTAAAAATGCCGTTTTGACATCCATTTGCCATATCTCATAGTCATAGTGACATGCGATAGCAAGGAGGATACGGATGGATTTTAGCATGGCTATCGGGGAAAAGGTTTCCTCATAGTCGATACCCTTTTTCTAAGTATACCCTTTCGCCACAAGCCTAGCTTTGAAGGTTTCCACCTTCCCATCCGCTCCTCTCTTTCTCTTGTATACCCACTTGCACCCAATGGGTTTTATCCCTTCAGGTGAAGCTACAAGATCCCAAGCCTGATTAAGGTACATAGACTCAATCTCGGCTTTCATTGCTTCATGCCACAGATTTGCATCGGCATCAGCAATAGCCTCCTCGTATCTAGTGGGGTCTTGTTCCCGATGGTCGGAGACCAGCTCAAAGGCTTCTCCAGTCCATCTATTCGGAACCCTAGACACTCTCCCACTACGACGAGGCTCCATTTGCACAGGCTCTTGAGGCTGTGCCTCTTCTTGTTCCACAATCGGGTCAGAAGAAGTTAATTCCGTAGATAACTTCTCCTCAAGTTCCAACCTCGTTGAACCTTTAGTGGAAGTACTTTGATCATCTTCCAAGTATCTAGCATTAGTACTGACTAGTATCTTCTGCTCCTTAGGATGATAAAAGTAGCCTCCTTTTGTCCCTTTTGGATACCCAACAAGAAAGCATAATTCTGATCTTGGTTCCAACTTGTCTCCCTTGATCAGTACATAAGTTGGACAACCCCAAATCCTGAGATGATTCAGACTTGGCTTACGCCCAGTCCACATCTCATAGGGAGTCCTAGGTACTGACTTGGAAGGCACCAAGTTCAGAATATATGCCGCTGTCTCCAGGGCATATCCCCAAAAGGACACTAGAAGAGTTGCATGAGTCATCATACTTCGGACCATTTCTATCAATGTCATGTTCCTTCTCTTAGCTACTCCGTTCTGCTGGGGTGTTCTCGGCACAGAGATCTGGGATACTATCCCATGATGTACCATGTAGTCCTTGAATTCACCTAGGAGGTACTCTCCACCACGATCCGATCGTAAGGTTTTGATTAATTTATCTGTCCGACGCTCCACTTCAGCCTTAAACTCTTTGAACTTGTCAAAAGAGTCAAACTTACGTCTCATCAGGTAAATGTAACCATACCTCGTACAATCATCCATGAACGTGATGAAGTACTCAAAACCTCCCCTAGCTGGTGTAGACAATGGACCACACACATCAGTGTGAACAAGACTCAACACCTCTTTGGCTCTATCCGCCTTTGGTGTAAAAGACCTTTTGGTCATTTTTCCCATCAGGCAAGATTCACACTAAGGCCAACTTTCCAATCTCAATGAGCCCAAAGGCCAATCATGGATTAGCCTCTGAATCCTAGTTGAGTTAATATGACCCAACCTTAAATGCCAAAGATATGAATAATTGATATTGGTCTTTCTCTTCCTAGTTAAAGGTTCAGACTGAGCGTTATTTGATTGGTTATTAATAGGGTTTAAAAAGAACAGATTTCCATACATGTGCCCAGTACATAAAATTTCTTCATCTCTACTGATAGAAATACCAGAATGGAAAGATACAGAATATCCTTGATTAATAAGTTTTGCAACTGAAATCAAATTCTGATGAAAACCAGGTACATATAAAATGTCTTTTAAAACCACTATCTTATTACAATTAAAAATAAGATCCAACTCTCCCACTGCAAGGGCTCAGACTTGTGCTCCATTACCCACTCGAAGCCCATGTTCGCCCTTCTTGAGTCTTCTTATCTTCCTAAACACCTGCAAGGAGTTACAGATATGATCAGTGGCTCCTGAATCAATAATCCAAATGGAAGTTGATCCTACCATTGATATGGACTCTAGATAGTAAACATTACATGTGGGGTTTTTCTTGGCCTGAAGATCTGGACAATCTTTTTTCCAGTGTCCCTTCTTCCCACACTTGAAGTACTTGCCCTTTGGTTTGTTCTTGGGCTGGTTCTTGGGCTGGGCTGCTGCATTCCCCTTAGTTTTTTGTACCAATTAAAATAACCATTTAGTTTTTTGAAGAAAAATATTTTTCTTGTCAAAAATATTCCCAAAGACTTTGGTCTTTGAGAAAAAGCACACATAGGTATATAAAAAAAATAGCATGCTAGAAAATAATAAACGTTTTCATGCTTTTCTATTTTTTAAACCTAAGTGTCCAAATAATAGAATTAAACACATTAATTAATTAATTAATTAATTATCATGTTTAATCTTAAAATCCCTTACTAATATTTTTCATGCAAATATATTTCAAGAATATAAAAATTGCAAAAATATTAACTTCGCCTGGTATGGGACCCAAAATGAAAAAGAGAAAAAAAAATAAAAAAACGCTGGCGGTCCACTGCACCGCGCCGCACCGGATCCGCGCCCGCGTGGCCTGCGGTCCACCGCGCCCTCCGATGCACCAGCCGCACCAGATCAGACGCTGCCTCAGCTCGTGGAGCGCCTGCCCGCCCGAGAACCCGCTCCGCCTTCCCGCCCGCGTGTGCTCCCACATCCGCGCGTCCGGAGCCCCGCTGACCCGCGCGCCAATTGAAGAAATTTGCAATTGCAAATTCGCAGCAATCAGCTCGAATTCACTGGCAATTGGCTCGGCTTCGTGGCTCCAGCAGCACGGCTCCACTCACCGATCAGAAGCGGCTCGGCTCGGCTCCAACGCGGCAACTTATGAATAGTTATCTTCTTCTTCGTTTTTCACCCGCGCGAATTTTTTCTACAATTCATCTCTGGTTCAATTTTTTCTTGCCTTCTTTGTCTTCTTTGGACATTTTTACTTTTAAAAACTCATCCAAAATTAAACCACAACCGCCTATACCCATTTAAATTGGGTTTACACGATTAAAATACCAAAGCCAAAAAATTACAGAGGGATCCTATGCTTCAACGATGAAGCTCACATCAAGCCTATCCCACACCAAAACAGCGAAGGATCACAGGTATAATCATCTTCTCCATTTTTATTAACTACCATGCTCCCTATATTGATCAAAAACCAGTGGCTCTGATACCACATTGAGGGAACGAGAAACAGAGGGAACATGCTCTGTACGTTAAAAAATTTCGGAGAAAAATAAAACCAAGCCTTAAAGGCCATGCGGAAGCGTGAAGATCATACATTTGCGCTCCTTAACCCTTCTAGGTTGAGTAAGAGCGGATTGAACGACTAGAATCGCCTCGCTTTGTCCACTTGAAGAAGTTCCGGTTGAACACCCGCTAGCCTTCTACTCCGCCTTGTTTGCATGAACCCCTAACTTTCCAGCTCTCGGGATATTCCTCAGCCTAACCTCTAGTCGGTGAACACTATGGTAAAGAGGAACGGTCTCAATTCTCCTTGGTTCACTCGCTATTGATTATCAAAGAACAAGGAGAAAACAAGAGGAAAGATACGTGAGCAAGAGCAGAGAGAGAGACGTTCAGTGAGAGAGCTTCACGTGAGTCTCTTTCTTGTGTTTTTAAGATTAGGGTTTTTTTCTACCAGAGAGTAGTTTATTAGTTAGCCAAAACTGGGTCTCTCATTATCTGATAAACATATCCCCGGGATATCATATTTCAAACACCCGGATGTTATCCTGAGAATCTGTTTGGCCTAACCCTAAACTCCTCTTAACCGTATCTGGAAAAAACCCTAAGGTCCAAGCTATTGGGCAGAAAAATATTTATTATTTTCTTGGACCCAAAAGGCCCAAAATAATAAAAATTAATTATTTATTTCCTGAGCTTATATAAACAACCCAATAAATAATTAAGAAGCCCAAATGAATCATAATAATTAATCTTTAATTATTTATTTCTTGGGCCTATATAAATAACCTAATAAATAATTAAATATTAATTATTTCCCCTAGTTTAAGCCCAGGTTAATTTCTTAATTATTCATACTGGACCTAGGCCCTGAATAATTAATTAACCAATTAAACTAGATAATTAATTTCTCTCAACTCCTATTTTAATTTATTTATTTATTTTATTCCAGTCCAATAATAAATTAGACTTCCTGAATAAAATAAAATAAAATAAAATCCTCTTCATACGAGACCAATTCCTCAACCCAAAAGTAGTTAGGACTTACGGGC
Organism: Voacanga thouarsii; assembly: GCA_026120185.1. Classification (NCBI taxonomy): domain Eukaryota; kingdom Viridiplantae; phylum Streptophyta; class Magnoliopsida; order Gentianales; family Apocynaceae; genus Voacanga; species Voacanga thouarsii. The sequence continues at coordinate 1,044,601 of JANUWF010001360.1, read as the reverse complement.
TATCTCGAGGACCAAAAAGACACATCGCCTTGGCTGCTAAAATGACCAAAATACCCCTGCTATATAAATAGTTGTATTTTACATTTTAAATATTTCCTAATATCACCATAAGAAAATATTGACCCCAAAGACAATGCTGCATTCGCAAAGTCTCTGACCTTCAGGTGAAATGATTAAAATACCCCTCTACACATTGCCGTACATTTAGAGAGGAAGAAGTGTACTAACACCCCTCTAAAAGACATCTACCATCCTTAGGCTTCTAGTCTAATGATCCACGACTTCCTGGAGTGTTTCCGCTTTCCAAGGGAGCTACCCTAAAGCAAACATCCAAGTCATGTTTCCCAGGGCCCTGGACATTTTAGACCATTCGGACAACCAGAAGGGGCGATATAGTGCAGAAACTATCTTGTATAAGTTTGTCTTAACTAACTAGTCACACATACCCAACATGCAAGTATGTTGGCCCTACGATAGAACCTCAACTATAGCAAATCAAAGTATATGCTTCCAGCTTCGCCAGACCACCAACTCATACTCAAGTCGTAGAGTACTAGTCCACGCTGTAGCGGTAGTAGTCTAAGTTTCTATCATATAGTACTTTTAGAAACCACTACTACAGGTCCTGTCCTACGTATTCGAAATACGCTTATGTCATGAAGTGAGTGGACTATTCACTGGCTAAAGGTAAGTCATTCCCCATTTGGAATTCATAACATAATAACCTAAACATGATGAGATTCCCAGTCTCATCAATAGGTTAAGAACAAATGTTTATGTGTTAAATAACCCGTGATCCATACCTTACTGTGAAAGACCACCATTCACATTGATCACTTATTTAAACGCAATGGGTCTGTTCTAAACGAAAATCATGCACAAACAAAAACTAAATTCACAAACAATTTCTGAAAATAAATTCTTTTATTATAATATTCGATTTTACATCAGAAACCTAGTCTAAGATGGCATACAATCCAATGGTAATATAATGTTATTGTTTAATTTTATTTTTAGGATATTTATTCTATTTTTAAATTTTAATCATTGTAATATTTTTTATAGGCTTAGGCATCAAGTCGCCTCTTATGTAATCCTTAATAAAATTGGTTAAGAGTCTAAGCCAAACCCTCCACCACTTCAAGGTGATTTTTTTATAATTTTAAACAATCATATTATTTAAGGAATAATAAAAAATTACAAAACAATTGAACATTAAAATTTATAATTGAATTTAAGTGGAAAAAAAATATAGAATGAGAGAGGAAGACCCAGGCCCGGCCTGCCTAGCCTTCAGGCCTCATGAGCCAAGAACTTGTGCCATGCTAAGCCGAGGGCTTCAGGCCCAAGGCCCGATAAGGACCGGTCGGCCCTGCATAGCCCAAAACTGTACGAGCTGGCCCATATGTCAATACTACTCCTAATTTCATATGAGATTGAGGTATCACATTCACCCCTCCTTCAGGTCTAAGCATCCTTGTTGAGCCCATACTTTAGGGGCCAAATCCATAACCAACTAGCCAACATTAGATTCTAGATGCGGCTCCTATCATGCATGATGTAGCACTTAGTTCCCATATCAATGGCTGGTTATCTACTCTAATACCAAATATTATGTCTCGTGCTCATGGACCGAAAAGTGCAACTATCCTCATATACCATTTATATTTTTTATCCTAATCCTATGTGGGATTGGGGTATCACATTCACCTCTCTTTTAGACCTAAGCGTCCTCGCTAGGCCCATACTTTAAGAACTAAACCCATGACCAACTAAGCATAATGGGATTCTAGAGATAGCTCCCACTACATACGATGTAACACTTAGTTCCCATACCAGATGCTGGTTACCTTCTCTGATACCAAATATTACACTCTGTGCTCGTGGACCTAAGAGGGTGACTATAGGTTAATCCAGGTCAACTACTTTGCCGCCATCCTTGTTAGGCCAAAATAAATATCTCAAGTCGACAATGGGTACTTAAACCCATCCTTAAATATCATTCGCACTTCTTATCTCAATCTCATATAAGATTAAGGTATCACAAAGAGTCTAGAAGATCAACGAAAACTAGTAAAAGGCTGTTATCTAAACTGGACCTATTGAAATGCTTAATATGTGTTGAGAAGAACATATTTTCCTAATCCTAGTTAAACGTAACATAACCCTATCTAACCATTCCACACATTGTCGCTGACCACTTCAAATCCAAGTAAAACGCCCACAAATAAAATTACAATCTTGCAAACCATAGAGACTTCTAAAATCCACAAAAACTGTGATTGTAGCCATAGAAGTTTGATTTGAGCCAGCATACTCCTCAATCCATGCAATCACATTGAAATCCCCAGACCCCAGCCAACAACCAGGGACTACTAATCAAATGCCCTACCTATAGCAACTCCCCCAAAAAGCTTGTCGAGCTGATCGAGTACAAGAGGCATATATAAAAGAACATCCGACAAAACTATTACCAAAATAGTCAAGGATGTGGAAAGAAAATGGTCTGAATAATTAGCAATACAAATATCAATCTGACCTTTCAAAAGCACAATAATTTGCCAGCCGTTGTAGCCGAAAATCTAATAAAACCATATCTCTAATCAAAAGACTCAATCTATGAAACCATAGCAATTAGTTGAGGGACAGGAAAACAGGGAAGCATGCACTGACGGTAAAAAAAAATAGAGAAAAAAAAACGCAAGCCTCAAAGGCCACACGGAAGCGTGAAGATCTTACCTTTGCATTTCTTAAGCCTTCTAGGTTGAGTAGAAGTGGATTGAATGATGGGAATCGCTTCGCCTTGGCCACTTGAAGAAACTTCTGGTTGAAAACCCGCTAGCCTTCTACTTCGCCTTGTTTGCATGAACGCCAAGCCTTTCAGCTCTCAGAATATTCCTCTGCCCAACCTCTAGTCGGTGAACACAACAGCGAAGAAGAATGATCTCAAATCTCCTTGGTTCTCTTGCTATTGGTTAGCAAAGCTCCAAGGAGAAAATAGAGAAGAGGGAGGCGTGAGAGACAAAGAGAGACCTACGTGAGTCTCTTGTTTGGAAAGGGAGATTAGGGTTTTTTCACTAGAGACTTGTTTATTGGTTAGCCAAAACTGGGACTCAAAATATCTGATAAATATATCCCCGGGATATCAAATTTCAAACACCCGGATGTTATCCTGAGAATGAGTTTGGCTTAACCCTAAACTCTTCTTAACCGTATCTGGAAAAAACCCTAAGGTCCAAGCTATTGGACCGGAAAAATATTTATTATTTCTCTTGGACCCAAAAGGCCCCAAATAATAAACATTAATTATTTATTTCTTAGGCTTATATAAATAACCCAATAAATAATTAATGAGCCCAAATGAACCAAAATAATTAATCTTTAATTATTTATTTTTTGGGCATATATAAATAACCAATAAATAATTAAACATTAATTATTTTCCCTAGTTTAAACCCAGGTTAATTTCTTAATTATTCATACTGGACCTAAGCCCTGAATAATTAATTAACCAATTAAACTAGATAATTAATTTCTCTCAACTCCTATTTTATTTATTTATTTTATTCCAATCTAATAATAAATTAGACATCCTGAATAAAATCAAATAAAATAAAATCCTCTTGAACTGAGACCAATTCCTCAATCCAAAATTAGTTAGGACTTACGGACAATTCCGAGGACCAAAAAGACACATCGCCTTGGCTGCTAAAATGACTAAAATATCCCTATTATATAAATAGCTGTATTTTGCATTTTAAATATTTCCTAATATCACCATAAGGAAATATTGACCCCAAGGATAATGCTGCATTAGCAAAGTCTCCGACCTACAAATGAAATGACTAAAATACCCCTCTACACATCGCCGTACATTTAGAGAGGAAGAAGTGTACTAACGCCCCTCTAAATGACATCTACCATCCTTAGGCTTTTAGTCCAATGATCCACGATTTCTTAGAGTGTTTCCGCTTTCCAAGGGAGCTACCCTAAAGCAAACATCCAAGTCATATTTCCTAGGGCCCTGGACATTTTAGACTATTCGGACAACCACAAGGAGCAATATAGTACAGAAACTATCTTGTACAAGTCTGTCTTAACTAACTAGTCACACATACCCAACATGCAAGTATATTGGCCCTACGATAGAACCTCAACTATAGCAAATCAAAGTATATGCTTCCAGTTTCGCCAGACCACCAACTTATACTCAAGTCGTAGAATACTAGTCCATGCTGTAGCGGTAGTAGTCTAGGTTTCTATCATATAGTACTTTTAGAAACCACTACTACAGGTCTTGTCCTACGTATTTGAACTACGCTTATGTCATGAAATGAGTGGACTACTCACTGGCTAAAGGTAAGTCATTCCCCATTTGGAATTCATAACATAATAACCTAAATATGATGAGATTCACAATCTCATCAATAGGTTAAGAACAAATGTTTATGTGTTAAATAACCCGTGATCCATACCTTACTGTGAAAGACCACCATTCACGTGGATCACTTATTTAAACACAATTGGTCTGTTCGAAACGAAAATTGTGCACAAATAAAAAGTAAATTCACAAATAATTTCTGAAAAATAAATTCTTTTATTAAAATATTCAATTTTACACCAGAAACCTAGTTTAAGAGGGCATACAATCCAACAATCTCCCACTTGCACTCTAAGACTAGGTAAGTCCATAGGTGCCCACCCCTATGGCATTTAAGTGTTTCTTGAAGACTCTCTCAGCCAAAGGTTTGGTGAATGGATCTGCTAGATTATTTTCTGAGGTAATATGTTCCATCACGACTTTCCGTCTCTGGATGAAATCCTGGATCAGGTGGTACTTCTTCTCGACGTGTTTCCCCTTCTTGTGGTTCCGAGGTTCCTTAGATTGCGATACTGCTCCAGTGTTGTCATAATACATCACAATCGGCCTGTCCATATGTAGTACAATTCCAAGTTCTGAAAAGAACTTCCAGAGCCAAACTGCTTCATTGGACGCCTCCGAAGCTGCCACATACTCAGCTTCCATGGTTGAGTCAGCAATACAAGACTGCTTTATACTCCTCCTGGAAATTTCTCCTCCAGACAAGGTGAAGACATATCCACTAGTGGATTTTCTCTCATCCTTATCCGTCTGGAAGTATGAGTCTGTGTATCCTATAGGAACCAAATCATCAACCCTGTAAACCAGCATATAATCTCTCATTCCTTTGAGGTACTTGAGAATATGCTTTACATCTTACCAATAAACCTCCCCAGGGTTTGACTGATATCTGCTAACTAAGCCCACGACAAAGCAGATATCTCGCCTAGTACACAGCATGGCATACATGAGACTTTCCACAGCCAGAGCGTAAGGAATCCTACTCATTCTGTCCTTTTCTTCTTGAGACTTAGGACAGTCCTTTGAAGAAAATGACAACCCATGTCTGCAAGGGATTAGAACTCCCTTGCATGAGTCCATGCTGTACTTGGCCAGCATCTTGTCAATGTATGTTGCTTGGGATAACCCTAACATTCTCTGCTTCCTATTTCTAAGAAGCCTAATCCCGAGAATGTAGCTGGCTTCTCCCAAATCCTTCATACTGAATTGACTAGACAGCCAAACCTTTGTAGATGACAATGTCTCTACATCATTTCCAATAAGTAGAATGTCATCCACATACAGTACAAGAAAAACCACATTAATACCTTCAAGTTTTCTGTACACGCATGGTTCATCTTCGTTTTGAATAAAACCATAAGACTTGACAGTCTCATCAAAATGAATGTTCCATGCTCTCGATACCTATTTAAGTCCATAAATGGACTTCTTAAGCTTGCAAACATATGTTCCTGGCCTTCAGCAATGAAGCCTTCCGGTTGGGACATATAGATGTCTTTGCTAAGATGGCCATTTAAGAATGCCGTCTTAATATCCATTTGCCATATCTCGTAGTCATAATGACATGCAACGGCAAGGAGGATGCGGATGGATTTAAGCATGGCTATCGGGGAAAAGGTTTCCTCATAGTCGATACCCTCTTTCTGAGTATACCCTTTTGCCACAAGCCTAGCTTTGAAGGTTTCCACCTTCCCATCTGTTCTCCCTCTTTCTCTTGTACACTTACTTGCACCCAATGGGTTTTATCCCTTCAGGTGAAGCTACAAGATCCCAAACCTAATTGAGGTACATAGACTCAATCTCGACTTTCATTGCTTCATGCCACAGATTTGTATCGGCATCAGTAATAGCCTTCTCGTATCTAGTGGGGTCTTGTTTCTGATGGTCAGAGGCCATCTCAAAAGCTTCTCCAGTTCATCTATCCGGAACCCTAGACACTCTTCCACTACGACGAGGCTCCATTTGCACAGGCTCTTGAGGCTGTGCCTTTTCTTGTTCGACAATCGGGTCAGAAGAAGTTGATTCTGTAGATAACTTCTCCTTAAGTTCCAATCTTGTTGAACCTTTAGTGGAAGTACTTTGATAAATTTCCAAGTGTCTAGCATTGGTACTGACTAGTACCTTCTGCACCTTAGGATGATAAAAGTAACTTCCCTATGTCCCATTTGGAAAGCCAACAAAATAGCATAATTCTGATCTTGATTCCAACTTGTCTCCCTTGACCAGTACATAAGCTGGACAACCCCAAATCCTAAGATGATTTAGACTTGGCTTACTCCCAGTCCACATCTCATAGGGAGTCCTAGGTACTGACTTGGAAGGCACCAAGTTCAGAATATATGCCGCTGTCTCCAGGGCATATCCCCAAAAGGACACTGGAAGAGTAGCATGAGTCATCATACTTCGGATCATTTCCATCAATGTCATGTTCCTTCTCTCAGCTACTCCGTTCTGCTGGGGTGTTCCTGGCACAGAGAGCTGGAATACTATCTCATGATGTACCATGTAATCCTTGAATTCACCTAGGAGGTACTTTCCACCACGATCCAATCGTAGGGTTTTGATTAATTTACCTGTCCGACGCTCCACTTCAGCCTTAAACTCCTTGAACTTGTCAAAAGAGTCAGACTTGTGTCTCATCAGGTAAATGTAACCATACCTAGTGCAATAATCCGTGAACGTGATGAAGTACTCAAAACCTCCCCTAGCTGGTGTAGACAATGGACTACACATATCAGTGTGAACAAGACTCAACACCTCCTTAGCTCTATCCGCCTTTGGTGTAAATGACATTTTGGTTATCTTTCCCATCAAGCAGGATTCACACTGAGGCCAACTTTCCAATCTCAATGAGCCCAAAGGCCCATCATTGATTAGCCTCTGAATCCTGATTGAGTTAATATGATCCAACCTTAGATGCCAAAGGTATGAATCATTGATATTAGTCTTTCTCTTCTTAGTTAAAGGTTCAGACTAAGCGTTATTTGATTGGTTGTTAATAGGGTTTAAAAAGAACAGATTTTCATACATGTGCCCAGTACATAAAATTTCTTCATCTCTACTGATAGAAATACCAGAATAGAAAGATACAGAATATCCTTGATTAATAAGTTTTGCAACTGAAATCAAATTCTGACGGAAACCATGTACATATAAAATATCTTTTAAAACCACTATCGTATTACAATAAAAAATAAGATCCAGATCTCCCACTGTAAGGGCCCAGACTTGTACTTCATTACCCACTCGAAGCCCATGTTCACCCTTCTTGAGTCTTCTTATCTTTCTAAACCCCTACAAGGAGTTACAGATATGATCAGTGACTCTTGAATCAACAGTCCAAGTGGAAGTTAATCCTACCATTGATATGGACTCTAAATAGAAAACATTACTTGTGGGGTTTTTCTTGGTTTGAAGATCTGGACACTCCTTTTTTCAGTGTCCCTTCTTCCCACATTTGAAGCACTTGCCATTTGGTTTGTCCTTGGGCTGAGTCTTGGGCTAGGCTGTTGCATTCCCCTTCTTCCTCTTGAACTTTCTGGGTTTAGGCCCAGTTCTTAAGAAAGAAGCCTTAGCAATCATGGCCTTTGACTGCGGCTTCATGACCTTCTCTGCCATCTGGAGCTCCTTCATCAATTCAGTCAAACTCATGTTCAATTTGTTCATATTATAGTTCAACTTAAACTGAGTGAAAGAGCCCGGTAGAGATTCGAGAACCATGTCCACTTGACTCTCGGGATCAATGACAGCCCTTAAGATTTCTGCCTCCTCGAAAGCAACAATCATCTTGAGCATATGCTCTCGGACTGATGCTCCCTCAGCCATCTTAGTGTTTATAATAGTTCGAAGAGCCTCCTGCCTTGCGGGCCGGCTCTTGTCCGCGAACATAGTAGCCAATGATTAACTGATGTCATATGCAGAAGCCACATGCTCGTGTTTTGACTAGAGCACATTAGACATGGAGGCTAACATATAGCAATGTGTCATTTCGTCAGCCTTCTTCCACGCCTTCTCAGCCTCTTGCTCTTCGACGGTGGAACCTTCCCCGATAATAGAGCAGGTCTCGTAAAGGACATACTTATACTCTTCGGCTGTGAGTATTATGTCTAGGTTCCTTTTCCAGTCCACATAGTTTGGACCCGTTAACTTATTCTCCCTGAGAATAACGGCCAATGGACTAAAAGAACCTCCCATCATTTCTGAAAATCGAAAAATAAAAGAAAGAATTTAGTTTGTGAAAACAAGATAAAATTTGTGCACTGAAAATAATTTGGCTCTTAGGAAAAACTGACATAGCTTCTTAAGAAGATTAACAGTTCCCTAAGTTGAGTGTATTAACCACCACAAATTAATTTCCCTTCAAGGTAATGATCTAGAAGACAACTCTATCGTGAGATGGCCGTTTCCTCTCATTTCCTATGGACATACCTCGCACTATAACCTCCAACGTGGGCTGGCCGATCATAGTACGTGCCTCGGGTTATTAATTACATCCTTTCATTAGATCTAGATCCTTGTGGTATCCCCATCCTATACGGGTTCACTCCAGGGTGACGCGAGGGGACCTACGATCTCTAATGAGGACCGTGATGGAAGCCGTTGGAACCCCTCTCCCACTTAATCTTTTAAAATAAAGGTTTACTGAAAAATATCCTTTTGAAATTTCCATTAAGTTTTTCTTAACTCAAAAATAAAATATCCAAGTCCATTAAAATCTCTATGTCAAGGCTTATATCCTTTGAGAGATTTCTCCATGAACTAATTTTATTTAAGTTAAAACTTAATGATTTCAAATATTTTCCAATTAAAACTTTCTAGAGACTTTGGTCTCAAGTTTATTTGACAAAATCATTTTTTTAGCACAAAACAAAACAAAATGGTTCTCCATTTTAATTTACAAAAATATCTAAATCCAATATATTTTCTATGTCAAGGATTAAATCCTTTGAGAAAATATTCAAGGATTAATTTTTGTACAAATTAAAATAACCATTTAATTTTTTGAAGAAAAATGTTTTTCTCGTAAAAAATGTTCCCAAAGACTTTGGTCTTTGAGAAAAGGCACACTTAGGTACATAAAAAAAATAGTATGCTAGAAAACAGTAAACGTTTTCATGCTTTTTTAATTTTAAACCTAAATGCCCAAATAATAGAATTAAACACATTAATTAATTAATTAATTATCTTGTTTAATCCTAAAATCCCTTACTAATATTTTTCATGCAAATATATTCCAAGAATATAAATATTGCAAAATATTAACTTCGCCTGGTATGGGACCCAAAATGAAAAAGAAAAAAAATAAAAAAAAAGCTGGCGGTCCACTACACTGGCCACACCGGATCCGCACCCGCATGGCCTGCGGTCCACCGCGGCCGCGATGCACCATCCTCACCGGATCATCAGCTGCCTCAACCCGCCAAGCCGCCCGCCCGAGAACCCACTCCCGAACCACCCGTTTCCTCTCAATGCTCGACCTGCGCCTCTGCCCGGTTTCGCGCACCCGACCCGCACAAATTGGATTGCAATTCAGCAACGAAATCGGCTCAATTTTCCTCCAAATCAGCTCGGCTCCAAAGCATGAACAATGCGGCTTCACTCACAATTTCGGCAGCGGCTCGGCTCGGCTCACACGGCTTAGGAACAATTTTCTTCTTCGTTTTTCTTTCTCTCTCACACGAAAATTGCAGAAACATCCTTTCTTCAATTTTTGCTTATTTCTTTGGCTTCTTTGGACATTTTTACTTACAAAAACTCATCCAAAACAATAATACAACCACCTATACCTATTTAAATTGGGTTTACACGATCAAAACTTCAAAGCTAAAAAATTTACAGAGATGCCTATGCTTCAACAGTGAAGCTCACAGAGATGCTATCCCATACCAAAACAGCGAAGGATCACAGGTATAATCATCTTTTCCATTTTTATTAACTACCATGCTCCCTATATTGATTAAAGAACCATTGTCTCTGATACCACATTGAGGGACGGGAAAACAGGGGTGCATGCACTAACGGTAAAAAAAAAACAGAGAAAAAAAAAACATTTGCACTCCTTAAGCCTTCTAGGTTGAGTAGAAGTGGATTGAATGACGGGAATCGCTTCACCTTGCCCACTTGAAGAAGCTTCTGGTTGAAAACCCACTAGCCTTCTACTTCGCCTTGTTTGCATGAACACCAAGCCTTTCAGCTCTCAGAATATTCCTCTGCCCAACCTCTAGTCTGTGAACACAACAATGAAGAAGAACGGTCTCAAATCTCCTTGGTTCTCTTGCTATTGGTTAGCAAAGCTCCAAGGAGAAAACAAAGAAGAGGGAGGCGTGAGAGACAGAGAGAGACCTACGTGAGTCTCTTGTTTGGAAAGGGAGATTAGGGTTTTTTCACTAGAGACTTGTTTATTGGTTAGCCAAAATTGGGACTCAAATATCTAATAAACATATCCCCGGGATATCAAATTTCAAACACTCGGATGTTATCCTGAGAATGAGTTTGGCTTAACCCTAAACTCTTCTTAACCGTATCTGGAAAAAACCCTAAGGTCCAAGCTATTGGGCCGGAAAAATATTTATTATTTCTTTTGGACCCAAAAGGCCCAAAATAATAAACATTAATTATTTATTTCCTGGGCTTATATAAATAACCCAATAAATAATTAATGCGCCCAAATGAACCAAAATAATTAATCTTTAATTATTTATTTCTTGGGCCTATATAAATAACCCAATAAATAATTAAACATTAATTGTTTTTCCTAGTTTAAGCCCAAGTTAATTTCCTAATTATTCATACTGGACCTAGGCCCTGAATAATTAATTAATCAATTAAACTAGATAATTAATTTCTCTCAACTCCTATTTTATTTTATTTATTATTTTATTCCAGTCTAATAATAAATTAGACATCCTGAATAAAATCAAATAAAATAAAATCTTCTTGAACTGAGACCAATTCCTTAACCCAAAATTAGTTAGGACTTACGGGCTATTCCGATGACCAAAAAGACACATCGCCTTGGCTGCTAAAATGACCAAAATAACCATGCTATATAAATAGCTGTATTTTGCATTTAAATATTTCATAATATCACCATAAAAAAATATTGACCCCAAGGATAATGCTGCATTAGCAAAGTCTCCGACCTACAGGTGAAATGACTAAAATACCCCTCTACACATCGCCGTACATTTAGAGAGGAAGAAGTGTACTAACGCCCCTCTAAATGACATCTACCATCCTTAGGCTTCTAGTCCAATGATCCACGACTTCCTGGAGTATTTCTACTTTCCAAGGGAGCTACCTTAAAGTAAACATCCATGTCATGTTTCCCAGGGCCTTGGACATTTTAGATCATTCGGACAACCACAAGGGGCGATATAGTGCAGAAACTATCTTGTATAAGTCTGTCTTAACTAATTAGTCACACATACCCAACATGCAAGTATATTGGCCCTACGATAGAACCTCAACTATAGCAAATCAAAGTATATGCTTCCAGCTTCGCCAGACCACTAACTCATACTCAAGTCGTAGAGTACTAGTAGCGGTAGTAGTCTAGGTTTCTATCATATAGTACTTTTAGAAACCACTACTACAGGTCCTATCCTACGTATTCGAACTACGCTTATATCATGAAGTGAGTGGACTACTCACTGGCTAAAGGTAAGTCATTCCCCATTTAGAATTCATAACATAATAACCTAAACATGATGAGATTCCCAGTCTCATCAATAGGTTAAGAACAAATGTTTATGTGTTAAATAACCCGTGATCCATACCTTACTGTGAAAGACCACCATTCACATGGATCACTTATTTAAACACAATGGGTCTGTTCCAAACAAAAATCGTGCACAAACAAAAAGTAAATTCACAAATAATTTCTGAAAAATAAATTATTTTATTAAAATATTAGATTTTACACTAGAAACCTAGTCTAAGAGGGCATACAACCCAACATTAGTCTAATGATAACAAAAAGATCTAAAGAATTTAGCTCACTAATTTCTTAATTTGTCTAAACAATAAAGGATCAGCCCTCTAATATTTTAAACTATAAATCTACTCATTGTTTAGACAGTAAAAGGAACAATTTGGACTTCACTTTTCAGTCTGGTTGAACCTTCCTGGGTAGCTGCTTGTGGACAATAGCTGAGGTTTTTTAAATATAACTTCTAAATGCTCACAATATCTCTACCTGTTCGCGTAACTCCTTAGCAAACGTTGGCCAAATATCCTTAGCAAAACCTGATTCAGAACTGTAGCCATCATATATTACTATTGAGACATGTGTTTTAGCAAGACCAACATCATATTTAACCTTAACATGTAAAGGGCCCTCAAACCTTAACAAGAAAGCCTCACATATGTCGAAAGGCCTGGAGACTTTGTGAAGTCGACCACCAACTTCAATGCTACATTAAAATCTAGGTCAACCCCAGACACCACAACTATAGATGAAACCCTACGTTGAGATATAACCACTGGTGGCACAGGAGAAACCCTAGGCAAAGAAGCCCGAGAAGCTATAGGTTCATTATCATATGGTTGTAATTCCTAATCAACCTGAGGAGTAAGGAAAGAATAGGAGTAAAAGGCTGATTTCCTAATGGAGAAATATTCCTAGCCTAGATAAGTGGAGATATCTCCCTTAGTAAGGTATAATTATGCTTTTCTTGACATTGTGGTACCAAAACTTCTGTGACCACAGCTTTTTTTGGCGTCCAACACTGCATAAGTCTCACAGATTTGAAAGACAGTTCTTTTAACTTGCTAACCATAGGTAACCTAGAAGTCTTATTTGAATCTTTTTTGTTGTGGCAGCAATGACCTAAATGCCTATAGGAAGACCAAAATATTGGAATATTTTCACAAATGATGTCCTAGTGAAAACCCTCTTTAGTTGAATCCAACTAGATCCATGAAGATAGTTGTTTTGGCACATCTAGTTCAACAGAGACTCTAGTTACACTTGGTTGAGTTAGATTGGCAGTTACATTATCTAGTTTGAGATGAATGCCAATAGCAGTGGCCATTGAGAATAAAATCAGCTTCGAGAAGTATTAGAATGGTAGATTTTCAAGAGAAATCCATATGGGCACCACTGATGGATCTTCAGATATACAAAATGATGGAGTCTATTTAAATACTTGTATTGCTAAGCCAGAAGATACCATTACTGCTTAAGTTATAAACGAATATAATTTTTCTTAAGAATCATACGTATCAGAATATGTCTACAATCTAGCACTTCTAGCTTAACTTCCCCTTTTAGATCCATTTTTGTAAAATCCATATGCAGCTTTTTTAATGAAGGACATCTTTTCTAAAACTTGCCAACGAGGGCAAATTTAAATAGTTCAGAAAGTGAAGCAATTTTATCAGGAGTAAAATAAAGAGCTAGTTCACCCTTATGCCTAGAAAAAGGCTTAATCTAAGTAGAATATGTTGGAGAAGAGAACAGTGAAGCAAAGAAGTGTCGCCCCAACCTTGTGTCTGTTGGTGGTGACTCCTCCAGTGTCTGAACAGCTGCACAGAGGCAAAAAAACTAGACTTCTAGTGAAAGTAGAAAAACTCTGAAAAAAGACATCTAGAGAGAAAGAATTTTTTACTTACTTAGGTTGGGATTTATCTATCAGGAATCGTTTGGCTTCTTTTTCCTTTTCGAGAAAGAATTGAGGTAAAGTCAACTTCATTATAATAAGCAACTGGATGATTTACCAAGTTCATGTCTAAATCCGAAATTGGCTATGTTTAATTGGTAGAAGAAGGGGACTTTTCTTCTCATTTTTTCACCATTTTGTGGTTACTAAATTGTTTGTGATTGTTTACTTCAAATTCTGCCGATAATGAACATCAAGTAGAGCCTGAAAAATATTCTTTATGTGATGCTTGATTACATAATCATTTGCAACCTTAACATCAACCTAAGCATAATGTTCCGATTGAGCACCTTGCACCAAAACCTATTTATGATTGGCATATCAGAATCATCAAATATTTGATTATTGTGATCAATAGGAACAAGCTGATGGCCATCTTATGTAATCTAACTACCTACATAATTGTACAATTTGGGAATCATTAACTACTAGGTTAGCTAAAGGTGAATGGTCTTCTGAACTAGTTGTAAAGATAATAAGGGCAATTTATGAGGTTGGGGTAGGAATAGAACCAGGAGAATCCAAAGGTATTGAAGAACTTGGCAAGGGTAAAATGCCTATCTGAGTATCTAAAGTCAGCTACTAAAACTAACTAGCAGAAGAATCTATACAATTTGTCTCTACGTCCCACGTTTTCTATAAACTATCAAATGGAAACCCATGAGAACTATCTTCATCAACCTTGTTATGGGTCATATTGTCTTCAGCATTTTCTTGTGATGCGCCCTGAGCAATATCTTCATTTTCTACATTTTTAACGTTTCCTCCATTGTAGTTTGTTCCTTAGAATCATTAGATTGTTTGCTCTTAGCAACCCAAACTTCTTTTTCTACTGCCGTTGTTGTGAGCAGTTGGCGAAGCTAACTTCCATCTAGCATTTGTGGGATTTAATCTATAGGTCTTCCTATCATAGCCTAATAATCGACATTTAGTACAATATAATGGCATGTCATCATATTCAATTTTTCACAAAAAAACATCATCTGTGCACCAATGCAAATCCTCTTAGGGTTTAGGTTTCAAGAGGTCAACCTTCACACAAATCCTTGCTACACTTGGTTTCGAAAGAGTGGCCATTACTTCATCTAGTTTCAAGGGCTTTCCTATAGTAGATGCAATGGAAAAAAGAGAAGCCTTCAGAAAGAATAGATCGGTAAATTTGGAAAAGAGATCCAAAACGGAACCATGAAGGACTCTATTGACAATTTAAAATCAATCATCCACTTAAAGATTTGAATTGGAAGTCAAACAAATACCAAATACCTTTCATCCCTAGCCGAACAAAATCTTCTTCCAAGCTAGACGAATAAGAATGTGTCGGAGGTCAAGCAACCTAATCAAGACATTATCTTTTACTCTAAAAATGAGAAATTGTTTTCAAATAGTATCAATAGATGGACGACCATATGAAAACTTCCCAACAAGGGCTAATTATAGGGGACGGCTAAGTGTGAAGTTCTTCTTTGGAAAACATAATAGCCAGCTCCATCTTAAACAAAAAGAGTGGGCTTGATTGAATCAGATGGAAAGGAAGAAGAAAATAGAAAGGAGAAAAAAACGATTGCCCTAGCCAGAAGGCGGCTGAGGTAAAGGGGGTTTTTTACCAAAAAAGGTCCCCTTTGGAATCTCCAGCCGCAATTGGGTTCAAATTCGGAGGTACTCTCGTGTAGGGGGACGTGAGAAAGGCTGCTACCTCGTGTCTACCAGACACGAGGACTTCTGTTCATTGTCAGACCCGATCACCGATCAAAAAAGTGACCTCGCATCTGCTGTGGACTAACTTTACCCTTTTTTTTTTTCTTTTTGACGATTTCATATGCAATAAAGTTACTTAGTATATCGACTAATTTTTACTAAAATATTCAATTATAACTCTTGTAAATATTCATAAAATATTAAATAGTAATTCAATCACACAAGTATTATTTACTAAATATTTATGAAATATTCACGGCTTACTTTCGCTAAAAAATTCATGAAAATATTCAATTGTAATTCAAACTATTATTCACTAAAAATAAATTTTATTATTTGCATATTTTCTTTAATTTTTTACATATTATTGGATTTGATTAAAAATAGATTACTAGAATTAAAATATAAGAAGATTATAAATTTACATAATTGAGATTTAAATTTAAACAGAATTTTTAGATAATAGAGTTTATAAAATTTAGATAATTGATATTTGAAATATTTATACTTTTTACAAATAATTTATATTTATAATATCAATAAATAAATATTATAACTTATACTTTAACTAACAATTAAACTCAAAGCGTGTTATAATTAAATTTTAATAATTTACTAACAATATTTTCAAATTTATTTGGAAATTATAATTATTGTTATCCCTATTTATAAAAAAAAAATTGACAGATTTCAAAAATACAAAATTAATTGCGAATCCATTAAAAAAATAAATAATAAATATTTAATCAATGTAAATAAAAATAAAATTTTAAATAAATAATACCATTTTTGCAGAAAACCGTCTACACCTATCCTTGCATTTACTGGACGCGAGGTGTACACTTGGCATCCAGCAAAAGCGAGGAACTCCTCTCGAGAGGGGCACTTCCGAATTTGAACCCATTAAGGCTGAGGATTCCAAAGGGATCCCCTTTTGGTCAAAAACCCAAGTAAAAGAGATGGTGGCCGCCATTCTTAGAGAACCCTCAGGACCAGAGTTTTGAAAATTTAAGAGAAAGAGAAACGAGAAAGTTTAATTGTAAAGTTTTTTAGTATTCCCTTAATTTTAAAATAACTGTCACTTTTGGAAACCTTATTTGCGTCAAATTATTTGTGATTTTATGAAATTAAAAATATATTTATTCTCTTTTTCTAATTGTAGCCTTGTTTTTTATAATTTCTAATAAAGATAATTTATTTAATATTAATTGATTTTCAAATTTAAAAAACATGCTATAATTTCTAATAAAGATAATTTTTTTATAAAATTTGGATAGTGTTAGAAAAAAAATCTACACAATATACACTAATAAAACTCTAACAATTCTTTGCATAAGAATTTCTTTCTCTCACAATTTTTTCTCACAATCACAATTCTTTCTTTCACAAAATGATGGTGTATTACAAGTTTAGAGAATAGCTCTATTTATAGAGCTCTTAATTAGTGGAATACATCATCTTCCACTAATCTTAATTAGTGGTGTCTCCACTAAATGATGGACATCCATAAAAATCCATAATTAGTGGAGTTTCCACTAATTAGTAGAGCTTCCACTAATTCCCTAATAATTCACATAAATTCATAATTGATGGAGCTTCTACTAATTCACAATATATCATAACACTCCCCCTTGGATGTCCATCTATTACATAAAGAATATGCCTCGTTAAAACCTTACTAGATAAAAACCCAATGGGAAAAAAAATCTAATGAAGGAAAAAGAGTACACTATTCTATATGTCTATTTATTACTCCCCCTAATGAGATGATTCCTTTAAATCTTTGAACCGACGCATACCAATTTTATATTTCAATTTCTCAAATGTTGCAGTCGGTAAAGTCTTCGTGAAAATATCTACGAGGTTGTCACATGACCGAATTTGTAACACATCAATTTCACCTTTCTTCTGGAGTTCATGAGTAAAGAAGAATTTTGGTGAAATATGTTTTGTCCGATCTCCTTTAATATATCCTCCTCGTAATTGAGCTATGCAAGCTGCATTGTCTTCATAAAGAGGAGTTGGAATATCTTTAATCGATGATAATCCACAACTTTATCGGATATAATGAATCATGGATCTTAGCCATACACATTCTCGACTTGCTTCATGAATGGCTATAATTTCAGCATGATTTGAAGAAGTAGCTGCTATAGATTGTTTTGTAGAACGCCATGATATTGTAGTATTTCCACATGAAAATAGATAGCATGTTTGAGAACGTGTTTTATATGAATCAGATAAATAACTAGCATCTGCATAACCTATCAATGTTGGGCTGGTTTTATTTGAATAAAATAATCCGAGATCAATTGTACCTTGGAGATATCGAATGACTTGTTTAATTTCATTCTAATGTCGTCGTGTTGGTGAAGAACTAAATCTTGCTAATAAATTGACAGCAAAAGCAATATCAGGTTGTGTATTATTAGCAAGATACATCAATGCACCAATTGCACTGAGATATGGTACTTCAGGACCAAGGAGTTCTTCATCATCTTCTTGAGGTTGGAAAGGATCTTTATTCACATTTATTGACCGGACGATCATTGGAATACTCAATGGATGTGCTTTGTCCATGTAAAATCTTTTGAGAACTTTTGTTGTATATGTTGATTGATGAATAAATGTTCCACTTTCCAAATGTTCAATTTGTAAACTAAGGCAAAATTTAGTTTTACCAAAACCCTTGATTTAGAATTCTCTTTTTAAATAATCCATTGTTTCTTGGAGCTCTTCAAGAGTTCCAATAAGATTAATATCATCAACATATATAGCTAATATCACAAATTTAGAACCAGATTTCTTAATAAAAACACATGGACATACCTGGTCATTTTTAAATCCCGCTTTCAATAAATATTCACTAAGACGAGTAAACCACATGCGCCCAGATTGCTTCAAGCCATATAATGATTTCTGCAACTTAATGGAGTAATTTTCACGAGGATAATGTTTACATGCTTCAGGCATATGAAATCCTTCGGGAATTTTCATGTAAATATCATTTTCTAAATTTTCATACAAATAAGCAGTAACAACATCTAATAGGTGCTGCATATCTAACTTTTCACGTACTGCCAAACTAATAAGATATCGGAGTGTAATAGCATCAACAATAGGAGAATAAGTTTCATCATAATCAATACCTAGTCTTTGTAAAAAACCTTGGGCTACTAATCGCGCTTTATATCGTACGATTTCATTCTTTTCATTGCGTTTTCACACAAATATCCATCTGTAGCCAACAGGTTTTACACCTTCTGGTGTTCAATCTGCAGTCCGAAGACTTCACGTTTTGTCAGTGCATTTAACTCCAATTGAATCGCATCTTTCCATTGCAGCCAATCTTTTCTATGTTGACATTCATCAACTGATATTGGTTCCGGATCATCATTATCATGTATAACATCAAGAGATATATTGTATGCAAATATATTATCAATAACAGTTTCTATCTGATTCCAACTTCTACCGGAAGTGGTATAATTGATAGAAATTTCAGTGTTACTTTCATCAATTTCTGGTTCTTTGTCATCAGTTCTCTCTTGGTCTTTATCATTCTTTTCTTCAATATGATCTTCTAGATTATTTAATCCTCTTTTCTTTCGAGAATTTTTATCTTTATAACCAAGAGGTCGGCCACGCTTCTGGCGTGCTTTTGACTCAACAACTATAGGTATATTATTTTGTTCTGTTGGAACTTTAATTCGAATAAGAGCATTTATAGCTGGAATATGCAATTTTGTAACTCTTCTGGAGTCAACAAAAGCGTTTGGCATTTGATTTGCAATGCTTTGCAAATGAATTATCTTTTGAACTTCAAGTTCACATGTGCTTGTGCGCGGATCAAAATAATTTAATGATGTTGTCCAAGCAAGATCCTTTTTATGCTGTTTTTGCTCTCCCCCTAATTTAGGGAATAATGATTCATCAAAATGACAATCAGCAAATCTTGTTGTGAATACATCTCCTGTCAAGGGTTCAACATACCTGATAATAGAGGGAGAATCATATCCAACGTATATCCTCTTTCTTCTTTGAGGACCCATCTTTGTACATTGGTTTAGTGCAATTGGAACATATACAGCACACTCAAAAATTCTTAAATGAGCAATATTTGATTTTGAACCAAAAGCTAATTGTAAATGAGAGAATTTATGATAACTAGCTGGCCTTATACGTACAAGTATTGCGGCATGTAAAATAGCATGGCCCCAGGCAGATGTTAGGAGATTTATTTTCATTAATAATGGTCTAGCAATTAATTGTAATCTTTTAATCAAAGATTCAGCAAGACCATTTCGTGTATGAACATGAGCTACAGGATGTTCAACATTAATCCCAATTGACATGCAATATGCATCAAAAGTATGTGATGCAAATTCACTAGCATTATCCAAACGGATATTTTTAATGTGATGGTCAGAAAATTGTGCTCATAATTTAATTATTTGAGCAAGTAATCTTGCAAACGCTAGGTTGCGAGTAGATAATAAATATACACGTGACCATCGGGATGATGCATCAATTAAGACCATAAAATATTTGAACGGTCCACATAGTAGATCAATAGGTCCACAAATATCTCCATGAATCCGTTCAAGAAATGTAGGACTTTCAGCTCCTACTTTTACTAGTGATGGTCTAACAATTTATTTTCCTAGGGAATATGCAGCACATACGAATTTTTCTGATGTCAATATCTTTTTATTTTTTAATGGATGACCATGTGTATTCTCAATGATTCTTCTCATCATGGTAGATCCCGGATGACCCAACCCGTCATGTCAAATGCTAAAAGTAATAGGATCAATAAACTTCTGATTTACGAGATGATAAATTTCAATTGTACGTATTTTTGCAAAATATAGGCCAATAGAAAAAGACGGTAGTTTTTCTAATACAGATTTCTTACCCAAATGAATGTGAATAATATAAAGATGCCCAATCCCATTTTCCTCATTTGTTTCAACATGATACCCATTTCTGCAGATATCGTTAAAACTTAATAAATTTCTTCTAGATTTTGAGGAAAATAGTATCTTATCAATTATAATTGTTGTTCCTTTAAGCAACAATATACTAGCTCTTTCGGAGCCTTCAATCACATTTGTACTACCGCTTATCGTATAAATATGTATTTCTTCCATTTTGAGATCAGAAAAATATTTCTCATTTTTTAGTATGGTCTGTGTAGTTCCACTATCAATAATACATATATCATCATTAACAACAGCCATCTGAATACAATATATATATGCAAATGTAAATATTATTAGAATATAATGAAAATGAAAATACAAAAATATCAGGGTGTGACTTTAGTTCTTCTGGACACTTCCATCACTAATTAAATGGTCTATCCTACCGTCTGGGTGTTCAAAAAAATTCGATACATCCATATGGGTAATATTGATATTAAGATCTTCAAGATCAATATTATTATTCTCAGCATCATTTACTGGATGTTGAGAAAAATTTGCTTCCACATTTTTATTGTTCTTTTTCAGTGAAGCTTGATATAATTCCACTAAATACTTGGTCGTACGACAGTTTCGTGACCAATGACCTTTCATGCCACATCTATAACATGTATCCTCATACTTTTCTTCCATTTCTTTTTCTTTTTCTTTTCCCTTATGATCTTTTCTATTCCACTTCAGGTAGCCAGTATTTCTCACAGCTTGATTATGATTGTGATAAGGGAAATATCGAGTGTATCCACGACCATAACCACGACCACGGCCACGGCCACGACCACGACTATAACGATGGCTTCTGCTGAAGCCAACAGCATTCACTTCTGGGAGTGCTGTTGAGCCAATTGGTCTGGCTTCATGATTTTGCAATAATAACTCATTATTTTTCTCTGCAATGAGGAGGGCAGTAATTAAATCTGTAAATTTGGTATACCCTTTTTCTCGATATTGTTGCTGCAGGATAATATTCGAGGCATGAAATGTGGAGAATGTCTTCTCCAGCATATCTTCATCAGTCATTTTTTCTTCACATAATTTTAACTGAGATGTAATTTTATACATTACAGAGCTATATTCATTCACGGTTTTAAAATCTTTCAACCTCAGGTGCAACCATTCATACCATGCAGTGGGTAGTACGACCATTTTCAAGTGGTCAAATCTTTCTTTTAAATTTACCAACAGGACATATGGATCTTTTTCTGTAAGATATTTCATTTTCAAATTTTCATCGAGATGACGACGAATAAAAATCAAAGCTTTAGCCTTGTGTTGTGTAGATGCACTATTATTTGTTTGAATAGTTTCACTAAGACCTTCAACATTTAGATGCATTTCTGCATTGAGAACCCATGACATATAATTTTTTCCAGAAATATCAATGGCTACAAATTCGAGTTTAGCGAGGTTAGCTATAGAGATTAATAAATGCGTACCTGTCTTCTGGCTTTGGTAACGGCAGAGACTCGTGCTTAGTCTTCTGGCTTTTGTAACGCTAGAGACTCGTGCTGATAACGTGTTATAAAATTTGGGTAGTGTTAGAAAAAAAAAATCTACACACTACACACTAATAAAACTCTAACTATTCTTTACACAAGAATTTCTTTCTCTCACAATTTTCTCTCACAATCACAATTCTTTCTTTCACAAAATGATGGTGTATTACAAGCTTAGAGAATAGCTCTATTTATAGAGCTCTTAATTAGTGGAATGCATCATCTTCCACTAATCTTAATTAGTGGTGTCTCCACTAAATGATGGACATCCATAAAAATCCATAATTAGTGGAGTTTTCACTAATTAGTGGAGCTTCCACTAATTCCCTAATAATTCACATAAATCCATAATTAGTGGAGCTTCCACTAATTCACAATATATCATAACAAATTTAATATTTGTTTCTAAAATCTATATAACTGTTAGAATTTTCTTAATCTATATAATTTATATAATTGTGATAATTATTTTAAAATGGAAAAAATATATTAAACCCACAGCACAACAGTTTGATAGCACATACAACAAGAAGAAAAACATCTTTTACAGGCCTAAACAATAATAAAGAAAGTAAAATGTCTTAAAAATTAAAAACATATTCCCGTACATGAGTCACAAAACTAGATGCTTAGTAAAAAATAGAAGAAAAAAAAAAAGATTGATGAATTAGATAAGAACTCCATTTAATTATATACAAATTTAAATAGATATCTATTATAAAACAACTATATTGGACCAAACCTGCCTAATAGCATCATATTTTACTCCTAATAGATCCAGTAAATTAGGCTGAGTTCATAGTTGACGTACATGTCAGAATCGCTTGTCATAGTTGTTGTTTGTTAAGTTGTCTTTGACGGACAGATGATGTATGGTTTTTAGAATGTGCTAAGTTGGCAATAGTTGATGCGTGCATTATTTGAAGTTGGATTAGGAAAGGATTCCAATAAATCTAAGATGAATCTTTGAAAGATCTAATAGAAATCCTAACTGCGAAGAAGGAGAATCCAAATAGAACTAGAACTGTAAAGGATTCAGAAGCTTGATGACGATATCTTTTTAGCAGTCCAAGAATAAATAACTTAAAGAGTAAGAATAAATAGCCGACCAAGAAGTAAGAAACAAGAGGCAATTCTAGTAAGAATATTTCTTGGAGAGTTGGTCCAGTGCTACAAGAAGATATTCATGCTTATTCTAAGTGGTTTTGATGTATACCACATTGAAGCTTTCTATTGTTCTTTGTTAACATGTGCATCAGCGATTCAGGTTAATCAATTTAATAATCGTTATCTTCTTGAGGAACTTGAATCCATCTGTTTCTTCTGCAAAGAGAATACCTTTCTGGTGAAAGGGTTCGTGTTGTCAAGACTTGCTGAGTTGTAGCAACAAGGATTGAGGGATGGTCAAATAAAATTGTTAGTTCAACAAAGATCTTCTAGTTTGATAATAGAACACTGGTGTTGTGTTCTATTATAATCTACTAAGGATCATTTGATGAATTGAGTTAGTACGCTCCTTGTAACTTTCGTGAAAGTTAACTAGATCTTTATACTCGTCTAAGACCCGTAGATATAGATTTGTTGATAGTCAAATTGTGTTACCAATTTAATGTGTTTGTTGAACTTCTTATTTTATATTCTGTCAAAATAATGTCACTGTAATAGGAAAGTTTAACAAAACTACACGAGATTGGAAAATCAAACTAAGAATTGGTATCAGAGTAGTTTTGGAATTGCTATTAATTTAGCTGGTCAGATCTTAAAAGTTTATTTGGAAAATAATATCTAGATTGATAAAAGAATGAGCCTCTGTCACACAACCCTTATTATTGAAAAGCACAAACTATGCCCATTGGATAACCAAAATAGAAATCTTCATCAAGACACTTGTTACTACTACTTGGAAAGCTGTTCAGAA
This sequence comes from Voacanga thouarsii, assembly GCA_026120185.1. Taxonomy (NCBI): domain Eukaryota; kingdom Viridiplantae; phylum Streptophyta; class Magnoliopsida; order Gentianales; family Apocynaceae; genus Voacanga; species Voacanga thouarsii. The sequence goes on along the minus strand of JANUWF010001360.1, from coordinate 1,020,467 downwards.
AGGTTGGAAACCACCAACAAAGGCAAGTACCAGTTTTGGAGAAGCTGAATTGAAAACTACTAATGAATGGACAAATAAAAAGTGTCGCCTTGATAATGCTAATGCTAAAACATTGAACACAATTTTTGCTGCTATTAGACCAATGGAATTCAAGTTGATTTATACTTGTTGAGCTGCTAAAAATGCATGGGATATAAACAGTGATTGAAAAAACAAGCACAGTCAGAATATCAAAATTGCAGATGTTGACAACACAATTCAAGGAACTTTGAATAGGTGAAAATGAAACTCTTGATATTTTTGGTAACACATTAAGAGACATTGCTAATCAAGTTTTTCAACTAGGAGAGAATTATTCTAAAGAAAAGTTGATTTGTAAGACTTTGAAATCTATACCCCTTCGATTTCAGGCTAAAATTACTGCTATTGAAGAATGTCAGGATGTCTCTAACATGTGATTAGATGAATTGATGAGTTCTTGGCAAATATTTAAGATGAATCTTCAGTCACAATCAAAGGCCAAAGAAAAAGAAGTTGCTTTGAAAGCCAAAAAAGATTCTGACGAGAATACAGACTCTGATGATGAAATTGACTTACTGACAAAATGATTCAATGAAATGATAAGAAAGAAAAAGTAGATGAATAAACCTTTTGATAGACTATTTTTAAAAAAATAAGTCCAACAGAAGAATAACATTGAGCAAAAATTCTCAGACAAAAAAAAGTGCACCAAAAAAACCCAAAATGTCATGAATATAGTGGAATTGGTCATATACAAATTGATTGTGGAAGTCTAAAGAACAAGCTGAAAACAAATCCTATAATACTACCTTGAGTGATGATGACAACAATACACCAGATTATCATGTTGAAGATTGTACTGACAGTGATGATGATTTCAGACAGTCAAATAATATTGTATTTAATACTGTTGTTGCTAAGAAAGCTACTATTGAAAAACGTATTGATGAATCTGAAATGATAACGACGAAGGAGAAATATCACCTGAAATACTCTTATAGGAATGTGAAGTGATCTATACAAAGTGTCTTGAAGGACTAGATCAAATTAGACATTTAAAAGGAAATTCAGGGACTTCAACAACTATTCAAATCACAACAATGAACGATTGAGCTTCTAAAACTAGCCAACTGCTTATAAATACTGAACTGGCTATCAAGAGGCTGAACTCAGGAAAAGCAAAGTTGGATGAAACTCTTTCTTTTGGAAGAAACCCACATGACAAAACATGATTAGGTTATGAGGAATCTAAAAAGCCTGCTGTTGTACATCAGAAAGTTTTGACAATTGTGGAGAAGAAAGGGCAACTAAGGAAATTTAAAACGAAGTCTAAGAGACCATTTGTTTACTGTGACTATTTCGTTTGCTGTAACTATTGTTTTCTGGCAGCTTATCGATGGAAGAAATGTTTGATGAGATTTGCTGTTGTAGTCAATTTAGACAACGAGAAGAAGAAGGTAACAGAACCAGTTATGACCAAGGCTGACAAGGAAGTGGAGTTGGCAGATTTGGAAAGTGTTGCAGTTAAATCAACAACCAAAAAGAGGAAGACCAGAGCCTCTGTAAGAGCAAAGAAAAAGAAATACCTGCTAAGAAATCTAAACAACGTATCATAGATTCTAGAGTTCATTGAATTTGTGATTATGCAAGTCAGGCTCAGCTCAAGTTCATATCCGACAACGGAATGTTGGAAGAAAGAAAAATTGATATGACAAAATTTAAACACTTTGGTCTTTAGGAACTTAATCTTGATATAGGTTTGTAAAAATAGTTGACTTTATTGAATCTCATAATGACACCCTAGTTAGAGAGTTTTATTCTAATTTGAAAACTTTAATTACTCAAAAAAAGGATCCATTCTATCAGTCAATTTTTGCGTGCGGAGTAATTACTTCTTTTAGTCCTGAGTCTATTCAGAAATATTTGGCATCCTATACCATAGAGAAATTGAAGGCTTGGGTGAGGAAGTGGATTTGGAAAATGGGAAGACTCTGACAGACGAGCATATTATTACCTGGCTTGCAGAGGGCCATCTTAAATCTTCACAACTTACTGGATTTTACTTTTCTTTGTAGAAAATCTCTTGTTACAATTAGATTCCCACTAACAGTGTTTCTATTGTACGGAAGGACATGGCTATTTTACTGTACAAGGTAAGGGAAGGACTCAAGTAAGACTTAGGGGACCGCATATTTCAACAAGTCATCCGACATGTTGAGATTTCCTCTACAAATACATTCCTACTTCCTGATGCTTGTCTGGTGTTTGAGTATCTTCGAGCCTGTCCTGGTTACATGGAACTTAAGACTGACAAGATTGTTAGTGATCTGAAAGCTCTCAGGCAACCTTTGAAAAAGGCTTCTGTGACTGGTCATACTGCTACAGTGAAAACTCCCACTAAGAAGTCACTGCGCCTTGAAGGCCAACTGCCCCACATATATCTCATGTGCCGACTTTTACATCCGTTCCTATATCGGCGCCACAGCCAATTATTTTACCTACTCCAGATGCTATCCTACTAAAACTGAATGCCTCTGCTGAGCAGCTTACTCAGTTAACTTCCTCTATTGCATTGTTGTTTCCAAAACTGGACACAGTTTTGCAGGAGCTGAAGCAAATTCAAGCAGACCAGATGACTCTATATAATGTGCTGACCCATTCTACAAAAAAAGGACTAATGCATTTCGCATTTGTCTGATACAAAAAGGGGGAGATATGTATGATTTGGTTTGTTTGTGTTGGTTTGTTAGTGGATGCTATTTCAACTACTTCTATTCCTTGTTAACTGTTGATTGATGGTGTGTTAGTTGTTTGATGAGCATTGCTCTTTGTGGCTGACAATATATGTCGTAACAATTGAACTAATTGGTCATGTAACAGTAAATAGAGATGTTGGATATTGGTTTTTTTTTTTTTTTTTGCTGATACTATTTCTATTTAGTAGCTATTTTCTCTAGGTTTACTAAGTGATACTATTGACAAAGAGGTTTTAGCAATATGTGTGGTTTTGCATAGATTTATAAACAAATCGAACGTTCAAGAACAAAGTTCATTCGAGCTCGATCATATTCAAATATAACTTGTTCGATTAATGAATGAATGAATTTGAACAAAAATACTAAGCTTGATTAATAAACGAATGAACTCGAATATGATCGCGAACATATCTGATCGTTTGCGAACATATTATATACTTTTTTAAAAATAATTATATTATTTATGATATTTATTATATTTATTTATATCTTATAATATTAAAATTTATTATAGTTTTTATTATATTTACTATATCTTTTTATATTTTATAATATTAAAATATAAACAATTCAAACTTGAATATTAATCAAAGTTTTTTTCAACTCGAACACTAACGAATTAGAATATTATCAAACAATAATCGAACGAATTCGAATTCGATTAATAAATGAACGAATTCGAATAATGTTCAATTCTGATCAAATTCAAGCTTGAAAGTGTGATATTCGATTCATTTGTGTTCAAATATAACTCTAGTTTTGTATCAATTGATTAATCGAGTAAAATTTATTTTATTCGATAACGATTTAGGCTTATATACAGCCTTTACAATTTTGCACACAAGTCCCTAGAATTATCTATACTCTTCATTTCTCAATGAGACTCTAACAAAGATACAAATCTCAACAATCCCCCTCAAGATGGGCAGAAGATATCCATTAAGCCCATCTTGTCACACAATCTTGAGAGATCTAATGAACTAAGTCCTTTAGTGAGACAATTAGCCACTTGCTCTCTAGTAGCTACATGTCCCAGCTCCAATAGTCCACTATCCAGCTTTTCTTTGATGAAGAACCTATCAATCTTCACATGTTTGGTTCTGTCATGTTGCACAGGATTGTTGGCAATGCTAATTGCGGACTTGCTGTCGCACCACAGCTTCATTTTGACTCCTTGATCCACCTTGAGCTCTACTAACAAAGCTCTCAACCACACCATCTCCGCAACTCCTAAAGCCATAGCCCTATACTTAGCCTCTACTGTCGACCTTGCAACCACTGACTGCTTCTTACTCTTCCAGGATACCAAATTGCCTCCTCCAAACATGTAATATCTAGCTGTGGACTTTCTATCATTAGCACAATAGCCCTCAATGTTTATTTGTCCATTTTTCTTGAAAATCAACCCCTTCCCTGGTGCACTCTTCAGGTACCTCAGAACTTGGTACACTGTGTCCATGTGGCCCTTCCTTGGGTCATGCATGTAGCGGCTCACCATACTCACAGCAAATGATATGTCAGGACGAGTGTGACTCAAATAGATGAGACGTCCTACCAACCTCTGGTACCGCTCACAATCAACCGGCTCTCCTGCCTCTGCGCTCAACTTGAACATCTGATCAATTGGTGAAACCGCAGGCTTGCAACCCAACATGCCCGTCTCTGTGAGTAAGTCTAACGCATACTTCCTTTGAGATAGAACAATCCCCTCTTCTCCACGAGCCACCTCAATACCCAAAAAGTATTTTAGCTACCCGAGGTCCTTCACCTCAAACTCTTTGCCCATGGGTAACACTGCTACCTATGCTCAATTGACCAAAGGTACTAGTAACGCACATGCTCTTGCCTCTATCTCCACCACTAGATCACCAGAATGGATCATAGATTCTAGTGCATCTCGACATGTGACAGGTAATGCCAGTAAATTTTCTTCTTATACTCACTTAGCGATGCCAGAGAGCATCCAGACCGCTGATGGAACAGCACAGCCTGTGGTTGGTAAGGATACAGTGAATTGTACGGGTTCAATAACTTTGTCCAATGTTTTGCATGCTCCTTCTTTCCCAATAAATCTTTTATCTATTAGTGCCATTATACTCCAACTAAAATGTGTGGTTTCTTTTTATATTCCCAAGGTGATCTTCCAGGAAAAAGAGACGAGCCAGAGACTTAGGACTAACACGTGGCGTAATGGACTGTGGTACCTAGATCGTGAAGGGATGGACTCGACATTGATATCTATGGTGGAGAAGGTAGGAATAGGAAGATCTGAGATGAGCGCTGAGAATGTGTTAATGCTCTATCACCAACGCATGGGACACATTTCGTTTAGTGTGTTAAGTCGATTGTATCCAGTTTTATTTGAAAATGCTGATAAACAGAAAGTTGTGTGTGAAGCATGTGAATTTGGAAAACTTACTAGAAGTTCTTATGTTAGTTCTGGTCACAGAAGCTCTTGTGCTTTTAATTTGATACATTCTGATGTTTGGAGACCTTGTTCCACGAGTTCTACAAATGGTTTTAGATATTTTGTGACTTTTATTGATTGTTTTTCTCGTGTTGCTTGGTTATATTTGATGAAAAATAAGAGTGATGTATTTGACTGCTTCAAAGACTTTCATAGGTCTATTCAGACTCAATATGGAGCAATGGTGAAAATATTGAGGTCTGATAATAGTATAGAGTATACCAATAGAGCATTTGCGGAATACTTGTCAGCTCAAGGCATACAACATCAGACTACATGTCCATACACACCAGCTCAAAATGGGGTAGCAGAAAGGAAAAGCAAACACCTTCTAGAGACAGCTAGAAGCATGATGATCGCGATGAATGTCCCAAAGCAGTTATGGGGGCAAGCGGTCTTAACAGCTGCTCAATTGATCAACAGAATGCCCTCAAGAGTGTTAGACTAGAAGTCTCCGTGTGAAATGTTGAAAGGAGATAATGGTGGGATCCTCCCATTGAAGGTGTTTGGTTATGTGTGTTTTGTGACGGACAACAGACCATCCGTAGGGAAGCTTGGTCCTAGAGCCGTGAAATTTGTCTTTGTAGGATACTCTACTACTCAAAAGGGGTATGTTTGCTGGAGTCCAATAAAGAAAAGGTTGTTTGTAAGCATGGATGTGCATTTTCGAAAGTTTAAGCCATATTATACACTGGAGGTGACCTCACCTATTGGTGACTTATCTGATAAAGAAGGTATAAGGCGAGAGGGGGAGAATGGTGAGAGGTTGGTGAATATAGGATCAATTCCCTTATCGATTCCTTATTTTGTTGAGATGAGAGAATCAATTAAGGAGCACGAGAACAAAGAAGAAGAGGAACCTGTAGGTGTTGGGACTCAAGCACAGGAGAAGTTGAGAGTGTATACCAGGAGGAGGTAGAATGAGGTGCTAGAGTCAACATCTGCAGTACCACTAGTGCCATCAAATCCCTTGTCTCGGCCTACTCCAACTTCTGAGATACCCACACCACCCTCAAACTCAGAAGACACAGGTGATATAATTCCTTCTTCTCATCCCACTCCCATGATAGTAAGGAGGACCACTCGCAATAATGCGGGAGTTCCCCCCGACCGTTATGGTTTCCCACATGATATTGCTCATTTTGTCTCATACTCTAACTTATCACGTACGTATGGAGCATTCATTACATCTTTGAACTCTATTACTTTACCTAAGTGTTGGCAGGATGCTAAAGAGGATCCAAAGTGGAAAGCAGCTATGCAAGAAGAACTTGGAGCTCTAGATAAGAACAGAACTTGGGAGATAGTGTCACTACCACCAGGTAAGAAAGCAGTGGGGTGCAAGTGGATGTTCACAGTGAAGAAGACCTCGGAAGGAAAAATTGATCGCTATAAGACATGGTTGGTGGTGAAGGGGTATAGTCAGACATATGGCATCGACTATGATGAGACCTTTGCTCCGTGGCCAAGATGGGAACAATAAGGACACTTGTCTCCATTGTAATGAATGGGGATTGGAAACTACATCAGTTGGATGTTAAAAATGCATTTCTTCATGGAAATCTGCTAGAAGACTTGTATATGGAGGTTTCCCCAAGCTTTGATACAAAACAGACAGTGGACAAGGTTTGTAGATTAAGGAAGTCACTGTATGGGTTGAAACAGTCTCCTAGAGCTTGGTTTGACAGGTTCAGAAGAGCTATGGTAAGCATGGGCTATCAGCAAATCAATGCTGATCACACAGTGTTCTTTCGACAACAGAGTGGTCACATTACTATGTTAGCAGTGTATGTGGATGATATGATTATCACCGGTGATGACGAGGGTGAGATTGCTCAGCTGAAGGCAAAACTGGGCAAAGAGTTTGAGGTGAAGGACCTCGACCAGCTAAAATACTTCCTGGGGATTGAGGTGGCTCGTGGAGAAGAGGGAATTGTTCTATCTCAGAGGAAGTATGCATTAGACTTACTCACAGAGACGGGCATGTTGGGTTGCAAGCCTGCGGTTTCACCAATTGATCAGAGATTCAAGTTGAGCACAGAGGCAGGTGTTAGAATTCGTGAACTCCTAAACGCGGAAAACATCCACAAATCCCTCCTGAGGACCCAAGTAAACGATTAAGATGATCTAAGGTTTAAGAATTACCTCTGGTTGCTGTAATCGAAATCCTTCGATTCTGATTGCTCTGTTGTACGTTCAACTCGAACAATCACCAGACACTGCAGTATGCGAACGTCCTCTATCGGATACACACCGCGAACTCACTCGATACCCGGGGAGTGCTAGCGCCTAGGGTTTGAGAAGTTTTTTTTTTTCTTTTCTGGTAGAGAATGGCACGAATGTTCCAACCGAAAAAATTGGACTATTGAAAAGACAGCTAGGGTTTTCTTAAAACCCCCCGAACCTCTTAGAGTCCAACCCTAATAATATCTTATCATATTCTAATTTAAATTCAAATTAAATTTAAACTGATATGATAAGATTCTGCCATTATCTCGATAATTTAACTAATTAATTTACTGAGTCAGATTCTTATAATCTGGACATCATCCAGATACATCGAATGTGGACATATTTCCAGATTCATTGTATCTGGTAAATTTTCTAAGTACGATTAACTTAGACATATTTCCAGATTCATCAAACCTGGTCACCAGAAAAATAACCTAACAAGTTCGCTTATTGTGTAACCCTATAGGTTCATTTAACACTGGCAGTGCGCCTAAATCATATTTAAATGGCCCACAAGTTATAAGCGGTTTCTAGCAAAACATTATAACTATCCAGGTTAAATGAAGATCGGCGATCTCTTTGAACTAAACCATAATTTTATATTTAATCCTTTTGTCACACGATATCCAGATTAAGCATAAGGCACGGAGCATGTTATCCTTATTAAGCTTAATCAATTATTTCTTGATTTTATAGTAGACTGTTCAAACAAATGATATCAATATCTTAGATTGATATATTTGAGCACGGCCATGCATTTTTAACAGTCTAACTTATCAAGGGGCCCATGGATATCTCTCCCGTAACTGAGAGGGACAATTCCTTCACAATCAATCATATTTCTCTCCTTGATTTATTCTATATCCAACAGTAATCTAATTTATTATTTGGTTAAAGACAACTTTAGACAATGTCAAAATATAGAATTTATCAAGTAGGAAATTATGATGAATTTAGGTCAAAGGACTTTCAATATTATTATGGCTAGAAAGTACTTATGACATATTTCATGAAGTACTCTCACAGTGGGTCATGTCCAATACAATGTTCTCTAACATTTATTTATACATTGACTCGATATCACAAATATCCATAGCCAGTAAAACATAGCCATTAAGTCACAAACATACTAATCTTAATTTATTATTATTCCAATAATAATAATCGATCATGGACAGTTTTAGAATAGTCATTGTATTCATTGTAGGGTTTTACTATCAAGTCACGTACTTGATGACCAACAAAATAAAACTCACTATTCATGGAAAGGAAAGCCTCATATTATTATATAAAACATAATGACAATAGTATAAGTACAAATTGACTCTAGGGCATATCCCCAACAGCAAGAGAGTCAGTTGATCATGAGCGGTACCAGAGGTTGGTAGGACGTCTCATCTATCTAAATCACACTCGTCCTGACATATCATTTGTTGTGAGTATGGTGAGCCACTACATGCATGACCCAAGGAAGGGCCACAAGGACGCAATGTACCAAATTCTGAGGTACCTGAAGAATGCACTAGGGAAGGGGTTGATCTTCAAGAAAAATAGACATCTAAACATTGAGGGCTATTGTGACTCTGACTAGGCAAGTTGTGTTGATGATAGAAAGTCCAAAATTGGATATTGCATGTTTGTAGGAGATAATTTGGTATCCTGGAAGAGTAAGAAGCAGTCAGTGGTTGCAAGGTCGACAGCAGAGGCTGAGTTTAGGGCTATGGCTTTAGGAGTTGCGGAGATGGTGTGGTTGAGAGCTTTGTTAGTAGAGCTCAAGGTGGATCAAGGAGTCAAAATGAAGTCGTGGTGCGATAGCAAGTCTGCAATTAGCATTGCCAACAACCCCGTGCAACATGACAGAACCAAACATGTGAAGATTGATAGGTTTTTCATCAAAGAAAAACTGGATAGTGGACTATTGGAGCTGGGACATGTAGCTACTAGAGAGCAAGTGGCTGACTGTCTCACTAAAGGACTTAGTTCATTAGATATCTCAAGATTGTGTGACAAGATGGGCTTAATAGATATCTTCTGCCCATCTTGAGGGTGAGTGTTGAGATTTATATCTTTGTTAGGGTCTCATTGATGAAGAGTATAGAAAATTCTAGGGACTTGTGTGCAAAATTGTAAAGGCTGTATATAAGCCTAAATCGTTATCGAATAAAATAAGTTTTACTTGATTAATCAATTGCCCGCAGATTTGGAATGCAACTATAGGCCTGGCAGCACCTATAGTCAACTACTTGGCCGCCGTCCTTACTGGGCCAAAATAGATATCCCAAGTTGACAATAGGTACTTAGACCCATTCTTATATACCTTTCACACTTCTCATCCCAATCCCATGTAGGATTGGGGTATCACATTCACCCCTCCTTTTAGGCCTAAGTGTCCTTGCTAGACCCATACTTTAAGGGCCAAACCCAGGACCAACCAAGCGGCATGGGATTCTAGAGGTGGCTCCCACCACGCATGGTGTAGTACTTAGTTCCTATACCTCGGGGCTAGTTACTTGCTCTGATATCAAATGTCACCCCCCGTGCCCGCGGATTCGAAACGCAACTATTGGCCTGGCAGCACCCATGATCAACTACTTGGCCACCGTCCTTGTTGGGCTAAAATGGATATCCCAAGTTGACAATGGGTACTTAGACCCATTCTTATATACCATTCACACTTCTCATCCCAATCCCATGTGGGATTGGGGTATCACATTCACCCCTCCTTTTAGGCCTAAGTGTCCTTGCTAGGCCCATACTTTAGGAGCCAAACCTAGGACTAACCATGCGACATGGGATTCTAGAGGTGGCTCCCACCATACACGGTATAGCACTTAGTTCCCATACCTCGGAGGCTGGTTACTTGCTCTTATACCAAATTGATTAATCGAGTAAAACTTATTTTATTCGATAACGATTTAGGCTTATATACAGCCTCTACAATTTTGCACACAAGTCCCTAGAATTATCTATACTTTTCATTTCTTAATGAGACCCTAACAAAGATACAAATCTCAACAGTATTAAACAATGATAAAGAGGGAGATTGTCAGAATCACTAGTCATAGTTGTTTGTAAAGTTGCCTTTGACAAGCTGAGGATAGATTTTAGAAGATGCTACGGGAGCAACGTTTGACGCATGCGTTATTCCAGCAAATCTAGGGTGAATCTTTGGAAGATCTCATGGAAATACTAGTTGCAAAGATGGAGAATCGAAATAGAACTAGAACTACAAAAGATTAGGATGCTTGATGACGATATCTCTTCAGCAATCTCCAAATTCAATAAGAAGACAATAACTCGAAAAGTAAGAATAAATAGCCAACTAAGAAGCAAGAAACAAGAGATGATTCCAGTAAGATTTTTTAATGGAGAGTTGGTCGAGTACTACAAGAAGATATTCATGCTTATATTCTGAGTGATTCAAATGTATACGACGTTGATGAAACTTTCTATTTTTCTTTGTTAATGTGTGTATTAGCGATTTAGGTTAATTGATTCAATAATCGTTATCTTCTTGAGGAACTTGAGTCCATCTGTTTTTTCTGCAAAGCGAATACCTTTCTAGTTGTAAGGTTTGTGCTATCATTCGAATACCCACTGAGTTGCAGCAACCAAGATTAAGGGTTGTTCAATCAAGGTGGTTGATTCAAAAAAGTCTGTTGATAATTTGACAATAGAATACCGGTGTTGTATTTTATTAGAGTCTAATAGGGATCACTTAATGAATTGAAATAAACGTATTCCTTGAAACTTTTGTGAAAGTGTAGTGAATCTTTTTACTAGTTTAAAACTCAAAGATGTAAGCTTAGTAATAGCTAAACTGCATTATCAATTTATTATATTTATTGAATTTTTTATTTTACAATGTGTTCAACTAAATTGTTGCTATAAAAAAATTTAACAAAACTATAAAATATTAACAAATTAAACCACACAAATAATTCCTTCTTGTATTGTAGTTTATTCTTTTGCAGTCTTCTATCCATACATGTGGTAGTCGTAATACGATAGTTCATTGTAAGCCAACCATTTTTTTTTTTTTTGTGGGGTCACCAAAGGGTCGTTTAGCAATTGCGAAGTAGAGATTTTGTTGCCAAAGAGATAACTCAATAGCAACAAAATGTTACGTCATTAACATCTGCCAACAACTTATTCGTAGCAACAATTTCGTAACTAATAATCAAATTTTTATAGTGTGTTATAAAATTTGGATAGTGTTAGAATAAAATCTACACACTACACACTAAGAAAACTCTAACTATTTTTGCACAAGAATTTCTTCAAACTTCTCTCTTTCTTTTTCTCACAATTTTCTTACAATTCTTTCACAAAATGATGGTGTATTACAAGTTTAGAGAATAGCTCTATTTATAGAGCTCTTAATTAGTGGAATACATCATCTTCCACTAATCTTAATTAGTGGTGTCTCCACTAAATGATGGACATCCATAAAAATGCATAATTAATGGAGTTTCCACTAATTAGTGGAGCTTCCACTAATTCCCTAATTATTCACATAAATCCATAATTAGTGGAGCTTCCACTAATTCAACTATTTACAACACTCCCCCTTGGATGTCCATCCATTACATAAAGAATATGTCTCGTTAAAACCTTACTAGATAAAAATCCAGTGGGAAAAAAAATCTAGTGAAGGAAAAATAGTACACTATTCTCTATGTCTGTTTATTACTCCTCCTGATAAGATGATTCCTTTAAATCTTTGAACCGACGCATACCAATTTTATATCTCAACTTCTCAAATGTTGCAGTCGGTAAAGTCTTCGTGAAAATATCTGCGAGGTTGTCACATGACTAAATTTGTAGCACATCAATTTCACATTTTTTCTGGAGTTCATGAGTAAAGAAGAATTTTAGTGAAATATGTTTTGTCCGATCTCCTTTAATATATCCTCCTCGTAATTGAGCTATACAAGCTACATTGTCTTCATAAAGAGGAGTTGGAATATCTTTGATCGATGATAATCCACAACTTTCTCGAATATAATGAATCATGGATCTTAGCCATACACATTTTCGACTTACTTCATGAATGGCTATAATTTCAGCATGATTTGAAGAAGTAGCTGCTATAGATTGTTTTGTAGAACGCCATGATATAACAGTATTTTCACATGTAAATAGATAACCCATTTGAGAACGTGCTTTATGTGGATCAGATAAATAACCAACATTTGCATAACCTATCAATGTTGGGTTGGTTTTATTTAAATAAAATAATCCGAGATCAATTTTACCTTGGAGATATCGAATGACTTATTTAATTCTATTCCAATGTCGTCGTGTTGGTGAAGAACTAAATCTTACTAATAAATTGACAGCAAAAGCAATATCAAGTCGTGTATTATTAGCAAGATACATCAATGCACCAATTGCACTGAGATATGGTACTTCAGGACCAAGGAGCTCTTCATCATCTTCTTGAGGTTGGAAAGGATCTTTATTCACATTTAATGACCGGACGATCATTGGAATACTCAATGGATGTGCTTTGTCCATGTAAAATCTTTTGAGAACTTTTGTTGTATATGTTGATTGATGAATAAATGTTCCACTTTCCAAATGTTCAATTTGTAAACCAAGGCAAATTTTGGTTTTACCAAAATCCTTGATTTCGAATTCTCTTTTTAAATAATCCACTGTTTCTTGGAGCTCTTCAAGAGTTCCAATAAGATTAATATCATCAACATATATAACTAATATCACAAATTTAGAACCAGATTTCTAAATAAAAACACATGGACATACCTGGTCATTTTTAAATCCCGCTTTCAATAAATATTCACTAAGACGAGTGAACCACATGCGCCCAAATTGCTTCAGGCCATATAATGATTTCTGCAACTTGATGGAGTAATTTTCACAAGGATAATGTTTATATGCTTTAGGCATATGAAATCCTTCGGGGATTTTCATGTAAACATCATTTTCTAAATTTCCATACAAGTAAGCAGTGACAACATCTAATAGGTGCATATCTATCTTTTCATGTACTGCCAAACTGATAAGATATCGGAGTGTAATAGCATCAACAATAGGAGAATAAGTTTCATCATAATCAATACATAGTCTTTGTGAAAAACTTTGGGCTATTAATCGCGCTTTATATCATACGATTTCACTCTTTTCATTGCGTTTTTGCACAAATATCCATTTGTAACCAATAGGTTTTACACATTCTGGTGTTCAATCTGCAGGTCCGAAGACTTCACGTTTTGTCAGTGCATTTAACTCCAATTGAATCGCATCTTTCCATTGTAGCCAATCTTTTCTATGTCGACATTCATCAACTGATATCGGTTCCGGATCATCATTATCCTGTATAACATCAAGAGATATATTGTATACAAATATATTATCAATAACAGTTTCTATCCGATTCCAACTTCTACCGGAAGTGGTATAATTGATAGAAATTTCAGTGTTACTTTATCAATTTTTGGTTCTTTGTCATCAATTTTCTCTTGGTCTTTATTATTCTTTTCTTTAATATGATCTTCTGGATCATTTAATCCTCTTTTCTTTCGAAGATTTTTATCTTTAGAACCAAGAGGTCGGCCACGCTTCTGGCGTGCTTTTGACTCAGCAGCTATAGGTATATTATTTTGTTCTGTTGGAACTTCAATTCGAATAGGGGCATTTATAACTAGAATATGCGATTTTGTAACTCTGCTGGAGTCAACAAAAGCGTCTAACATTTGATTTGCAATGCTTTGCAAATAAATTATCTTTTGAACTTCAAGTTCATATGTGCTTATGCGCGGACCAAGATAATTTAATGATGTTGTCCAAACAAGATCCTTTTTATATTGTTTTTGTTCTCTCCCTAATTTAGGGAATAATGATTCATCAAAATGACAATCAGCAAATCTTGCTGCGAATACATCTCCTGTCAGAGGTTCAACATACCTGATAATAGAGGGAGAATCATATCCAACGTATATCTCATTTCTTCTTTGAGGACTCATCTTTGGATGTTGGTTTGGTGCAATTGGAACATATACAGCACATCTAAAAATTTTTAAATAAGCAATATTTGATTCTGAACTAAAAGCTAATTGCAAAGGAGAGAATTTATGATAACTAGTTGGCCTTATACATACAAGTGCTGCAACATGTAAAATAGTATGTCCCCAGGCAGATGTTAGGAGATTTATTTTCATCAATAATAGTCTAACAAATAATTATAATCTTTTAATCAAAGATTCAGCAAGACTATTTTGTGTATGAACATGAGCTACAGGATGTTCAACATTAATCCCAATTGATATGCAATATGTATCAAAAGTACGTAATGCAAATTCAGTAGCATTATCCAAACGGATATTTTTAATATGATGGTCAGAAAATTGTGCTCGTAATTTAATTATTTGAGCAAGTAATCTTGCAAACGCCAGGTTGCGAGTAGATAATAAACATACATGTGACCATCGGGATGATGCATCAATTAAGACCATAAAATATTTGAACGGTCCACATGGTGGATCAATAGGTTCACAAATATCTCCGTGAATCCGTTCAAGAAATATAGAACTTTCAGCTCATACTTTTACTGATGATGGTCTAACAATTAATTTTCCTAGGGAACATGCAGCACATGCGAATTTTTCTAATGTCAATATCTTTTTATTTTTTAATGGATGACCATGTGTATTCTCAATGATTCTTCTCATCATAGTAGATCCTGAATGACCCAACCCGTCATGCCAAATGTTAAAAATAATAAGATCAGTAAACTTCTGGTTTACGAGATGATAAATTTCAATTGTTCGTATTTTTGCAAAATATAGGCCAGTCGAAAAAGACGGTAGTTTTTCTAATACAGATTTCTTACTCAAATGAATGTGAGTAATATAAAGATACTCAATCCCATTTTCCTCATTTGTTTCAACATGATACTCATTTCTGCGGATATCTTTAAAACTCAATAATTTCTTCTAAATTTTGAGGAAAATAGTGCATTATCAATTATAATTTTTGTTCCTTTAGGCAACAATATACTAGCTCTTTCGGAGTCTTCAATCACATTTGTACTACCGTTTATCGTATAAATATGTATTTCTTCAATTTTGATATCAGAAAAATATTTCTCATTTTTTTAATATGGTCTGTGTAGTTCCACTATCAATAATGCATATATCATCATTAACAACAGCCATCTGAATACAAATATATATATATATATATATATATATATATATATATATACAAACGTACATATTATTAGAATATAATGAAAATGAAAATACAAAAATATCAGGGTGTGACTTTAGTTCTTCTGGACACTTCCATCACTAATTAAATGGTCTATCCTACCGTCTGGGTGTTCAAAAAATTTCGATACATCCATATGGGTAATATTGATATTAAGATCTTCAGGATCAATATTATCATCCTCAACATCATTTACTGGATGTTGAGAAAAATTTGCTTCCACATTTTTATTGTTCTTTTTCAGTGAAGCTTGATATAATTTTACTAAATGTTTGGTCGTACGACAGTTACGTGACCAATGACCTTCCATGCCACATCTATAACATGTATCCTCATACTTTTCTTCCATTTCTTTTTCTTTTTCTTTTCCCTTATGATCTTTTCTATTCCACTTCAAGTGGCCAGTATTTCTCACAGCTCGATTATGATTGTGATAAGGGAAATATCGAGCGTGTCCACGATCAAAACCACACCACGGCCATGGCCACGACCACAACTATAACGATGGCTTTTGCTAGAGCCAACATCATTCACTTCTAGGAGTGTTATTGAGCCAGTTGGTCTGGCTTCATGATTTCACAATAATAACTCATTATTTTGCTCTGCAATGAGGAGGGCTGTAATTAAATCTGTAAATTTGGTATGCCATTTTTCTCGATATTGTTGTTGTAGGACAATATTCGAATTATGAAAAGTGGAGAATGTCTTTTCCAGCATATCTTCATCAGTCATTTTTTCTCCACATAATTTTAACTGAGATGTAATTTTATACATTGTGGAGTTATATTCATTCATGGTTTTAAAATCTTGCAACATCAAGTGCAACCATTCATACCGTGCAGTGGGTAGTACGACCATTTTCAGGTGGTCAAATCTTTCTTTTAAATTTACCCACAGGACATATAGATCTTTTTCGATAAGATATTCTATTTTTAAATTTTTATCGAGATGACGACGAATAAAAATCAAAGTTTTAGCCTTGTGTTGTGCAGATGCACTATTATTTGCTTGAATAGTTTCACTAAGGCCTTCAGCATTTAGATGCATTTCTACATCGAGAACCCATGACATATAATTTTTTTCAGAAATATCAAGAGTTACAAATTCGAGTTTAGCGAGGTTAGCCATAGAGATCAATAAATGTGTACCTGTCTTCTGAGGTAACGGTAGAGACTCGTGCTTAGTCTTCTGACTTTTGTAACGGTAGAAACTCGTGCTAATAACGTGTTATAAAATTTGGATAGTGTTAGAATAAAATCTACACACTACACACTAAGAAAACTCTAACTATTTTTGCACAAGAATTTCTTTAAACTTCTCTCTTTCTTTCTCTCACAATTTTCTCACAATTCTTTCACAAAATGATAGTGTATTACAAGTTTAGAGAATAACTCTATTTATAGAGCTCTTAATTAATAGAATACATCATCTTTCACTAATTTTAATTAGTGATATCTCCACTAAATGATGGGCATCCATAAAAATTCATAATTAGTGTAGTTTCCACTAATTAGTGGAGCTTCCACTAATTCTCTAATAATTCACATAAATTCATAATTAGTGGAGTTTCCACTAATTCAAATATTTACAACATGGTGGAATTTTTTGAAACTTCTAATTGGGATACATATCATATAAAAATATGGATTAGGGTCTGCTCCGCTTATTATTTGATTAATACCTCTCAAAAAGTGTAACATGCCCCATGTTCGACTCAATAGCCACTTTGCAAAAATATATACAAAGGAACGTAGATATTTATATAAAACTCATAAAAATATACACAGAAAATGAAAAAAGTCCTTTCGAAGAGATAAGTACGTATATTGAGTAATATTAGTCAGCAAGAGACTATCTAAGTACTTCTGCAGCCTCAGATCTACTAAGATACTATGGAACCTCGAATAATGCACGTTTAAATAATAAAGTAAGTGGCGAAATAAAAATTGGGCAAATTGATGTCATTAGGCTGGCGTTCCCCGGTTCCATAGAAGTATATATGATTTTTATAAATGTATAATACAACCTATTTAATAATTTAATTAATAATTTTAAAATTAATTAATTAAGTACTCCCTCCATCCCATTAAAATTGACATACTTACTATTTTGAAATGCTCCATTAAATTTGACACTTTCCTTAAAAGGAAAGTTTTTACTATACAATTTATTATAAAATAATTAATATACCCCACATATATTATATTTATATTCTTAGATTTGACATAAAATATTATGAGACTCACGTATTTTTTATTTTTATTATATTATATTATATTATATTATTATTGTATTCTAATTTTTATTTTTACATAAAATATCGTGTCAAGTCAATCACCGTCAATTTTAATATGACGGAGGGAGTATATTCTTATAACATATATTATTAAATAATTAATTAATTCAATACATTTATTAATAGATTCTTCTATGCTTAGAAACTCTTCCTAATTCAAATCAAAACTATAATTTAAAATAATATTAATTTAAATAATTTTTATTTTTCAAAAATTATCATATCTCACATCACGTCATATTTTTTCTCTTTAATTAATAATTGGACTCTACATTTATCTCATATTTAATAATATTAAAATTTAACAAACTTATCTCAATACAATCATTACTCAAATACAATATTTAAATTTGACTATGTTAAATTTTTATCTAATTATAATTATTCTCTTTTTATTTAATCTAAACTATAATAAAATATAATAAAAATAAATTATAATTAATTAATATTTATTATTTATTATGAATTATTGGAATATTTATTAATTAGTGGAGGCTCCACTAATTATGGATTTATGTGAATTATTAGAAGATTTTTATGGATGTCCACCATTTAGTGGAGACACCACTAATTAAGATTAGTGGAAGATGATGTATGCCATGATGTAATCCACTAATTAGAGCTCTATAAATAGAGCTATTTTCAAAGCTTGTAATACACCATTATTTTGTGAAAGAAAGATTAGTGAAAGAAAGATTAGAGAAAATTGTGAGAGAAAAGAAAGAAAGAAATTATTGTGCAAAATAGTTAGAGTTTTATTAGTGTGTAGTGTGAAGATTTTATTCTAACACTACCATAATTTTATAACACGTTATCAAGCACGAGTCTCTACCGGTACAAAAGCCGAAGACTAAGCACGAGTTTCCGCCGTTACCAAAGCCGAAGACAGTACGCATTTATTGATCTCTATGGCTAACATCGCGAAACTCGAATTTGTAGCCCTTGATATTTCTGGAAAAATTATATGTCATGGGTTCTCGATGCAGAAATGCATCTAAATGTCAAGGCCTTAGTGAAACTATTCAAGCAAATAATAGTGCATCCGCACAACACAAGGCTAAAGCTTTGATTTTTATTCGTCGTCATCTCGATGAAAATTTGAAAATGGAATATCTTACCGAAAAAGATCCATATGGCCTGTGGGTAAATTTAAAAGAAAGATTTGACCACCCGAAGATGGTCGTACTACCTATCGCACGGTATGAATGGTTGCACCCGAGGTTGCAAGATTTTAAAACCGTGAATGAATATAGCTCCGCAATGTATAAAATTACATCTCAATTAAAATTATGCGGAGAAAAAGTGATCGATGAAGATATGTTGGAGAAGACATTCTCCACCTTTCATGCCTCGAATATTGTCCCGCAGCAACAATATCGAGAAAAGGGGTATACAAAATTTACGTATTTAATTATCGCCCTCCTCATTGCAGAGAAAAATAATGAGTTATTATTGAGAAATCATGAAGCCGGATCAATCGGCTCTACAAAGACTCTGTAGTGAATGTTGTTGGCTCCAACAGAAGCCATCGTTATAGTCGTGGTCGTGGCCGTGGCCGTGGCCGTGGTCGTGGTTATGGTCGTAGACACGCTCGATATTTCCCTTATCACAATTATAATCAAACCGTGAGAAATATCAGCCACCAAGTGGAACAGTAAAAGATCAAAAGGGAAAAGAAAAAGAAATTGAAGAAAAGCATGAGGATATATGTTATAGATGTGGCATGAAAGGTCATTGGTCACGAAACTGTCAGTACGGCTAAGCATTTAGTTGAATTGTATCAAGCTTCATTGAAAAATAAAAATGTGGAAGCAAATTTTTCTCAACATCCAATAAATAATGCTGAGGATGACGATATTGATCCTCGAAGATCTTAATATCAATATTACCCATATGGATGTATCGGATTTTTTTGAACACCCGCATCGGTAGGATAGACCATTTAATTGGTGATGGCAAGTGTCCGAAAGAACTAAAGCCTCACCCCGATATTTTTGTATTTTCATTTTCATTCTATTCTAATAATATTTACGTTTACATATATATATTTGTGTTCGGATGGTCTGTTATTAATGATGATGTATGCATTATTGATAGTGGAACTACACACACCATACTAAAAAATGAGAAATATTTTTCTGATCTCAAAATGGGAGAAATAAATATTTATACGATAAACGGTAGTGCAAATGTAATTGAGGGCTCCAGAAGAGCTAGTATATTGTTGCCTAAAGGAACAACAATTATTATTGATAAGGCACTATTTTCCTCAAAATCCAGAAGAAATTTATTGAGTTTTAAAGATATCCGCAGAAATGGGTATCATGTTGAAACAAATGAGGAAAATGGGATTGAGCATCTTTTTATTACTCAAATACATTTGGGTAAGAAATCGGTATTAGAAAAACTGCCGTCTTTTTCTACTGGTCTATATTTTGTAAAAATACGTACAATTGAAATTCATCATCTAGTAAACTAGAAGTTTACTGATCCTATTACTTTTAGCATTTGGCATGACCGGTTGGGTCATCCGGATCTACCATGATGAGAAGAATCATTGAGAATACACATGGTCATCCTTTAAAAATAAAAGGATATTAACATCAGAAAAATTCGCATGTACTGCATGTTCCCTAGAAAAATTAATTGTTAAACCATCACCAGTAAAAGTAGGAGCTGAAAGTCCTACATTTCTCGAACGGATTCACGGAGATATTTGTGGACCTATTGATCCACCATGTGGACCGTTCAAATATTTTATGGTCTTAATTGATGCATCATCCCGATGGTCACATGTATGTTTATTATCTACTCGCAACCTGACGTTTGCGAGATTACTTGCTCAAATAATTAAATTACGAGCACAATTTCCGGACCATCACATTAAAAATATCCGTTTGGATAATGCTGGTGAATTTTCATCACATGCTTTTGATGCATATTGCATGTCAATTGGGATTAATGTTGAACATCCTGTAACTCATGTTCACACACAAAATGGTCTTGCTGAATCTTTGATTAAACGATTACAATTAATTGCTAGACCATTATTAATAAAAACAAATCTCCCAAACATCTGCCTGAGGACATGCTATTCTACATGCTGTAACACTTGTACATATAAGACCAGTTAGTTATCATAAATTCTCTCATTTGCAATTGGCTTTTGGGTCAGAACTAAATATTGCTCATTTAAGAATTTTTGGGTGTGCTGTATATATTCCAATTGCACCAAACCAACGTACAAAGATGGGTCCTCAAAGAAGAAAGGGGATATACGTTGGATATGATTCTCCCTCTATTATCGTGTATGTTGAACCCCCGACAGGAGATGTATTCACAACAAGATTTGTTGATTGTCATTTTGATGAATCATTATTCCCTAAATTAGGGGAGAACCAAAACAAGATAAAAAGGATCTTGCTTGGACAACATCATTAAATTATCTTGATCCGCGCACAAGCGCATGTGAACTTGAAGTTCAAAAGATAATTCATTTGCAAAGCATTGCAAATCAAATGCCGGACGCTTTTGTTGACTCCGGAAGAGTTACAAAATCGCATATTCCAACTATAAATGCTCCTATTCGAATTGAAGTTCTAGCGAGAACAAAATATTATACCTATAGTCGCTGAGTCAAAAACACGCCGTAAGCGTGGCCGACCTCTTGGTTCTAAAGATAAAAATCCTCGAAAGAAAAGAGGATTAAATGATCCGAAGATCATATTGAAGAAAAGAATGATAAAGACCAAGAGAGAACCGATGACAAAGAACCGTAGTTGATGAAAGTAACACCTGAAATTTCTATCAATTATACCACTTCCAGTAGAAGTTGGAATCGGATAGAAACTGTTATTGATAATATATTTGCATACAATATATCTCTTGATGTTACACAGGATAATGATGATCCCGAACCAATATCGATTGATGAATGTCGGCATAGAAAAGATTGGCTGCAATGGAAAGATGCGATTCAATCGGAGTTAAATGCACCGGCAAAACGTGAAGTCTTCGGACTGCAGTCCGAACACCGTAAAGGTGTAAAACCTGTTGGCTACAAATGGATATTTGTGCGAAAGCGCAATGAAAAGAGTGAAATCGTTCGATATAAAGCTCGATTAGTAGCCCAAGGTTTTTCACAAAGACCGGTATTGATTATGATGAAACGTATTCTCCTGTTATTGATGATATTACACTCCGATATCTTATCGGTTTGGCAGTACATGAAAAGATAGATATGCGCCTATTAGATGTTATCACTCGCTACTTGTATGGAAATTTAGAAAATCATGTTTACATGAAAATCCCCGAAGGATTTCATATGCTCGAAGCATATAAACATTATCCTCGTGAAAATTACTCCATCAAGTTGCGTAAATCATTATATGGCTCGAAGCAATTTGGGCGCATGTGGTTCACACGTCTTAGTGAATATTTATTGAAAGCGGGATTTAAAAATGACCAGGTATGTCCATGCGTTTTTATTCAGAAATCTGGTTCTAAATTTGTGATATTAGCTATATATGTTGATGATATTAATCTTATTGGAACTCCTGAAGAGCTCTAAGAAACAATTGATTATTTAAAAAGAGAATTCAAAATCAAGGATTTTGGTAAAACCAAATTTTACCTTGGTTTACAAATTGAACATTTGGAGAGTGGAACATTTATTCATCAATCAACATATACAGCAAAAGTGCTAAAAAGATTTTACATGGACAAAGCACATCCATTGAGTATTCCAATGATCGTGCGATCATTAAATGTGGATAAATATCCTTTCCGACCTCAAGAAAATGATGAAGAACTCCTTGGTCCTGAAGTACCATATCTCAGTGCAATTGGTGCATTGATGTATCTTGCTAATAATACATGACCTGATATTGCTTTTGCTGTCAATTTATTAGCAAGATTTAGTTCTTCACCAACACGACGACATTGGAATGGAATTAAACAAGTCATTCGATATCTCCAAGGTACAATTGATCTCGGATTATTTTATTCAAATAAAACCAGCCCAACATTGATAGGTTATGCAGATGCTGGTTATTTATCTGATCCACATAAAGCACGTTCTCAAACGGGCTATCTATTTACATGTGGAAATATCGCTATATCATGGCGTTCTACGAAACAATCTATAGCAGCTACTTCTTCAAATCATGCTGAAATTATAGCCATTCATGAAGCAAGTCGAGAATGTGTATGGCTAAGATCCATGATTCATTATATCCGAGAAAGTTGTGGATTATCATCAATCAAAGGTATTCCAACTCCTCTTTATGAAGACAATGCAGCTTACATAGCTCAATTACGAGGATGATATATTAAAGGAGATCAGACAAAACATATTTCACCAAAATTCTTCTTTACTCATGAACTCCAGAAGAAATGTGAAATTGATGTGCTACAAATTCGGTCATGTGATAACCTCGCAGATATTTTCACGAAGACTTTACCGACTGCAACATTTGAAAAATTGAGATATAAAATCGGTATGCGTCGGTTTAAAGATTTAAAGGAATCATCTCATCAGGGGGGAGTAATAAATAGACATATAGAATAGTGTACTCTTTTTCCTTCACTAGATTTTTTTCCCACTGGGTTTTTATCTAGTAAGGTTTTAACGAGGCATATTCTTTATGTAATGGATGGACATCCAAGGGGGAGTATTATGAATTATTGGAATATTTATTAATTAGTGGAGGCTCCACTAATTATGGATTTATGTGAATTATTAGAAGATTTTTATGGATGTCCACCATTTAGTGGAGACACCACTAATTAAGATTAGTGGAAGATGATGTATGCCATGATGTAATCCACTAATTAGAGCTCTATAAATAGAGCTATTCTCTAAGCTTGTAATACACCATTATTTTGTGAAAGAAAGATTATTGAAAGAAAGATTAGAGAAAATTGTGAGAGAAAAGAAAGAAAGAAATTCTTGTGCAAAATAGTTAGAATTTTATTAGTGTGTAGTGTGAAGATTTTATTCTAACACTACCCTAATTTTATAACAATATTTAATATTTAAGTATTCATATTTCAACTTCATTAAATTAACCCTTAATAATAACTGTAAAAAGACTAAAGAATATAATTGAAAATGACAAGAATGTGGAAGCTGCATGGTCGATTTTTTTTTTGGGGGGGGCGGGGGGGGGTGTGTGGGATTTCAACGGAGCATTTTTTTTTTTTTTTTTTGCCCCCTGTCCAATGGAGCAAAGGACATTGTTTGCTCCCTAAAGTGGCGGGTGGAGAAAGAGACAAAAGCTTAGTGGTTGTACAATTTGGGGGTCAATTTTACTCATTTCTTCAATTGATTTTAAAATTAATCAATCCGTGCCATATTTTAATGAAGATTAATGTTTCATTGTAGTCATTTTCCATGATTTTGCTCATAGAATGGCAGTGAAATTTTGCGTGGTTTCTCCGATCATGCCATCCGGCGTTGCCCAATTGCATGGCCCTTAATCCATGCTCGAACTCCTTGAGAAATTACACTGTTACAAGTGGTGTTGAGTGAAATGATTGGAAGTGCTGTTGAGGAATTTGGATCCATAAAGCCTTTTCCAACCTGGAAATGAGGAGTAATTTCATGTGAGGGTGCATGTGGGAGACGGCCAAGGCGGGTGGAGAAAGAGACAAAAGCTTAGTGGTTGTACAATTTGGGGGTCAATTTTACTCATTTCTTCAATTGATTTTAAAATTAATCAATCCGTGCCATATTTTAATGAAGATTAATGTTTCATTGTAGTCATTTTCCATGATTTTGCTCATAGAATGGCAGTGAAATTTTGCGTGGTTTCTCCGATCATGCCATCCGGCGTTGCCCAATTGCATGGCCCTTAATCCATGCTCGAACTCCTTGAGAAATTACACTGTTACAAGTGGTGTTGAGTGAAATGATTGGAAGTGCTGTTGAGGAATTTGGATCCATAAAGCCTTTTCCAACCTGGAAATGAGGAGTAATTTCATGTGAGGGTGCATGTGGGAGACGGCCAAGGCGGGTGGAGAAAGAGACAAAAGCTTAGTGGTTGTACAATTTGGGGGTCAATTTTACTCATTTCTTCAATTGATTTTAAAATTAATCAATCCGTGCCATATTTTAATGAAGATTAATGTTTCATTGTAGTCATTTTCCATGATTTTGCTCATAGAATGGCAGTGAAATTTTGCGTGGTTTCTCCGATCATGCCATCCGGCGTTGCCCAATTGCATGGCCCTTAATCCATGCTCGAACTCCTTGAGAAATTACACTGTTACAAGTGGTGTTGAGTGAAATGATTGGAAGTGCTGTTGAGGAATTTGGATCCATAAAGCCTTTTCCAACCTGGAAATGAGGAGTAATTTCATGTGAGGGTGCATGTGGGAGACGGCCAAGTCTTTCTAATTTTCACGGAAAAGCAAGTGGTTGAGTAAAATAAATTCGAAATGGAAGTTTAGTCCCTCCCACCCCCGAACTTTACCCAAATTGGAATTTGATTCTCTACTACAGCATTATTTCTCACCAAAAAAAAAAAAAAAAACCTTATTCATCAAATTGATAGATCATTTACAAAATTTGCACCTATATTAATGAAAAAGTATAATATATATATATATATATATATATATATATATATCTAATCGTATTAATTTAATTTACTATTAATCTATAAAAAGTATATACATACCTCCACTTTTTACTCATAAACTGTGCCTTTTACTTTTATACTTTCCTTTTCAGAGTTACAAATTTGTGATGGTATAAAGACCAAAGAAAGATATAGCCCCGAGATGATTTAGTTTTAAAGGGATACAAGTACAAATGCTTTCAAGAGGCTGAAATTTTCGATATGCTATTTGTAACCATTCCAAATACCCATGTCGTGAATTATGACAATGCTTATTGCCAAGAAATATAAAATAAGTTACCCATCTTCCCATTTTTCTACAAAAACAACACAGAAAGATTGCACGTTGTGGAGTGGTGCTTACCGATCAATCGAACCACATGGGGTTGGCGTCAATATTTGTCATCAATTTTAAAGTGTTCGATTCAGTCCTTGGGCTCTAGGTGTTTACATTATA
This sequence comes from Voacanga thouarsii, assembly GCA_026120185.1. Taxonomy (NCBI): domain Eukaryota; kingdom Viridiplantae; phylum Streptophyta; class Magnoliopsida; order Gentianales; family Apocynaceae; genus Voacanga; species Voacanga thouarsii. The sequence goes on along the minus strand of JANUWF010001360.1, from coordinate 994,381 downwards.
TTTCTTGATTGTCAACCAAATAAAAAAAAAACACACACACACATATCTTTGCCTTGTCAATCAAACTAAACATTTTTGCCTAGTAAAAAATTTACCATTGCCAATTGAGTTACCTCATTAATACTTAATTAATTGCATTAATCTACAATTATTATGATTCATCGTGCACATTTCTTAAAAATATCGGAAGATAAGCTTTCAGCAAAAACTGGAAAAATATTAATTAATTGGCTACTTCAGGGGAAGGCAATTCCCCGCACCAGCGGGCAAAAAACAACTGGGGTGCGGGGGGAAGGGTGGAGGGGTGTTGATTGTCGGTGTGGAAACTGATTGGAGAAGGCGTCAATTTAGTCAACTTTTATATTCTGATAATTTAGTTGCTTAAATTTTTTTTTTTTTTGGGAACAGTTTTAGTCTTTTTTTTTTTCAATATTTTAGGACCCTTAGCTATATTAAAATAATTTTTTTTATCCTTACGACTTTTTCCTTAGTCAGACTGTTAGCAATAGGTATGAGATCTTGTACAAAGCATCTTTAGAAGGACAAATGTAATACTTTATTATTATTATCTCCACTCGTGGATACCCCGTCATGACGAGAAAGAAGACAAGTGAACAAAAGGAAAAATCCGCACTTAGCCAAAAGAAAAAAAAAAGGAGTAGCAAAATCCATGGGTTCTGGTAATTGGTCTTTAGAGTGGGGTTACTTGCAAAGGAAAAAAAATTGTGATTGACTGTTATAAGTACATAGATGGAAGAAACTTCAAGTTTCTAAATTCAAATACTGCAGCTTAAGCATTTATATACAAGATCTACGCACTATATCTTTACTTCTACAAGATTTATTGTAGTAAAATATGTGAATGACTTCGAAGTAAATAGGGCGTAAATCCAATTGAATTTCAATATAAGGTGCAAGACCAGACGAATGTGAACACCAGAACTCATGGATTTTTCAGCTACTTTTTTTTTTTTTTGTTAAATATGGATTTTGCCTTTTGTTCACTAGCTTTCTAGTCACTTGCGGTCCATGAGTGAAAAGAATAATGAAATATTAGATTTGTCTCTCTAAAGAATGCCATGTACAAAATCTCGAATCTATTGTTTGACGATTTGACTAACGTAAACGGTCACAAGGACAAAAAAATATTGTCTGAGAATAATTAGAAGACCTAAAACGTTGAAAAAAAAAAAGAGACCAAAATTACTAAAAAGTAAAAATTAACGAATTAAATTAGCAAATTTTCTTTCTTTTTAAACTATCTACTTTCAATCTAAATGTAAATGTCTTTAGATTTTTCCAATAAAATAAATAGTTAAGAAAATTACGGTTGTTGTATAATACACACAGCCGAACTTAGATCCTAATTCTTTTAAACTTCAACCTCTTGTACGCATAAACAAACTTAAATCTATAATTTATCATGATTTGCGTATATATTTAGCGAATATAGGACAAATTTGCAGGACAAAATAATCATATAACAGTAATACAAATTAAATTTATAAAACATATGTCTTACTAAGATTATAAATCTAAATTGGATTAATATTGTATATTAAAAATTGTTATACTAGAATTTTGAGGTGAATTATATGCCATAAATTTGTAGGGACATATCTTTAGAGTGTAAGAATATTAAATAAATATATTATAAAGGAAGTAGGTAAAATATTTTAAAAGAATGAGTACTATTGTTAGAATTTTTTTCCCCCTCAATACTATATATTTAATATTTTAAAAGAATGAGTTATATATTTAATATTTTTTAAATTTTGTTAGAAACTTTAAGGAAAGCATATGTTATCTCTATTTAAAAAAAAAAATTCCCTCAATACTAGAGTTCCTGCTGTGATTTTTCTATTATACCCACGCTAACTCATAACAGAAAAAAAGAGAAAATAATATTGTTGAAAACATGTTAGGTTTGAATTGTCAACTTTATGTGATTTTGTTAAACTTTCTGTTAAAGCTAGTTTGACAATATAATAAAATAAAGAGTCCAATAAATACAATTCGACTGTCAATAAACCTACATCTGTAGGTCCACAACTAATAAAAGAATCCACTAAATTTTAATAAAAGTTATAATAGTAATATTTATCTTAATACTCCAAGTGTTCCTAGTGGAATCTAACAAGAACACAATAAGGTACTCTTTCTATCAAAATTGCAGATAACCATTATTGAACTCAATCATTATGATTGATCTCGCATCAACTAAAGTTGCAGCAACTCAACAGATCTTCGTCTGATAGCAGAAACCTTCTCTTCAGAGAAGTAATCACCCACAAGGAATTTGTTTTATTCAAGCTTCAATCTTTGATAAGCAGTGCTAAAGTTAGTAAACTTGAATTACTAATGTAAACTTCTAACAGAGAATTACAGCAATATCATAGCAATCGTTTGCATCAAACATTCTCAACAGATGAACATGAATCTCACCTTTTATTCTTTTACTTGACTCACTAAAGGAAGAACTTTCTTCAGAATTCATCCATGCTCTTCTTCTGGGTCGGCTATCTTTTATACGACAAATGTATTGTAATTTTCATTGAGTTAGGAAATTGCTAAAGTAGTATTTTCTTCACAGGTTTTCTAAACGCAATGCAGTTTCTTTCTTTCTTGAATTTGTCTTCTACCGAACAAGATCTCTTCCCAATTTATCTCCAAGATCCTCCAAAATCTTTTACAAATATACTCGAGATCTTTGCTAGATTTTCTTCTAGAATCTTTTGCAATCCTTAGTTTCTAAATTCACTACAAATTCACATCATATCAAATTGTGCCAATAATGCTAACTCCTAAACAGTCTTAGAAGATCACCAGTATGTCAAAAGGTCACATTGAAGTTGCAGCAATATAAGTCCTAATAGTCTTCTCAATCGGCATTGTTTGATGCAAAACCATCTGTTGTAATCTAGTAATACATGCTCCAACACAACATTCAATATAGTACAATCGGGCACCAATATTGTAGTAAATATGACATTTAGAAATAATATCCAAAGCAGCAAATAGCCAAACAGTAGTATCTAAGCAGACCTATTACTATGATAGTACCCAAAAGTATGTTGTTGTGTTCAGCAAGACATACATTTCAACAAAGCAAAGTATTCAAATTGTTCAACAAACCATCAATAATTCAATAGTAAATTTTGAATTGTTTGGAAATAGTATAAATAGCCAAAAACCAAAACAAACCAAACCACCAAACCAACTCCCTATTTTTTGGGCAAACAGGGCAACAACATCACCTAGAAGACTTATCCAGTGCACTGGTCAGAATTATATGTAGTTTCATTTGATCAAGGTGAACTTGCTGAACTTTTTCAGCACATCAACAACTTTTGCAATCAGATGATCCACTGAGGATTGTAGACGAGTAAGTTGAAATGAGATAGGAAGGATAGTGGAAGAACTCAGAAGGATCTAAGTTTAGACTAGAATGTGCAGTAGCTATGGACTTGATTGAGGTTAGACCCTCAAGTCATGAAGATTTCCCTATTGGAGTTGTGAGTGGAGTAGAAGAACTTGATACACAAAAATTTTCTTCAAAGATGGATGAAAAACTTTCAAATCCCTGACAATTTTATCAAAAAAATAAAAATAACTATTACAAGCACACAAATATTCAATCAATAGACAGGGATAGGGCAACAACAATGTGCTTGTAGAAGATAGTTTAGTGTAACGGATAATCTATTGTAATATCAAGTCCCCAAGATTAAACTTTATTTCTCCTCCTATCTTGTATAGCAGTATAGGTCTTTCCTTTAAAACAAGAGAAATATTATTAGTAGGCATCTAATTATAACACGAGATTTTATAGAGTAAGAAATATAAAACGGTTACCTAAGAGGATTTCATATATCCATTAGCAGGCCAACCAACAATCTTGTCATTTGTCAGAGTTTTGCTTATGGCCTCTATATCAGAATAAGGTAGTTCAAAAATTTCAGAAATCGACTCAAATCTAAAAGTAATAAGAGCTCCCCTCACAAACACACAGTGGCGGAAAAGTCCTTTGCTACTTGTTATAGATAGCTTCAGATTAAAGTAGAATTCCCTCATTATACTTAACAATATAGTCCACTATCCCTAGCAACCTTGCATCCAGGAGAATTTTTCTAAGGCCAAATTTGTTGAACTTTGGCAAGTCTATCTTTCTTTCTTCTAGCACCCTTTTGTCAAAGATCATTTGATATTGTGCTTGGTTGGTATCATCATAGAACAATTGCAATTGAGGATTGACCTTCTATTTCTTTGATTTCTTGATAGGCACTTCTTCTCCTTGTTTCTACTTGATTGTCTGGTCTTTCTCCTTTTTATTGTTGACTTGACCTCAAAAATCTCAATATCATTGCCTTTGTCAACTTTAGACATATTTGTTGCAAGAATTTCCTTACCTTTATCCTTACTCACAGCTTTGTCAACTTTACCCTGTGTATTAAGGAATAGCTTTGGAGGATTCTTGTACAGATGTACCAGTATCAACATACTCACTTTCATAGTGCCCTATTGCAGAGAATAACTATTATCTTACTTCCAAAATACTCTATACTTGATTAGAAGGAAGTCAAGATTTAAGAGCATGAATCAACATAGAATTAGCAAAGTGAATATGGTCTAGAGAAGATTTTAGAGATTTTGAAGATTCTTTTTTTGTTAGCTCCAAATTGTTACGGTTTGTAAGTTTAAGAAATCTATTTATGAACTTAAGCGGGCATCCAGAGTATGGAACATTTGATTTGATGAGATTGTAAAATATTATGGTTTCATTCAAAACGATGATGAACTATGTGTGTACAGGAAACTAGAAAGCAAAAACGTGAATGTTCTTGTACTATATGTGGATGGTATTCTACTCATTAAGAATTATGTAGGGATACTGTCATCTACTAAGGCTTGACTATCTAGTCAATTTATGTTGGAATGTATGCCCTCTTAGACTAGGTTTCTGATGTAATTTTGACTTGTATTAATAAAAATTATTTTTCTTATAATTTTTTTGTGAAATTTTCTTTATATTTGTGTCATTGTATTTAAGTAAATAATTCACATGAATCGAGGTCTTTCACGGTAAGGTATGGACTATGGGATACTTAACATATAAACCACTGTTCATAATCGAATGATAAGAATAGGAATCTCACCATGGTAGGGTTATTGTGTTATGAATTCTAAATAGGGAATGGCTTACCTTTAGCAAATGAGTAGTCTTCTCATTTTATAACACAAGCGTATTTCGAATATGTAGAATAGGACTTGTAGTAGTGGTTTCTAAAAGTACTATGTGATAGAAACCTAAACTACTACTGCTACAGTGTGGACTTATTCTCTACACCTTGGGTATAAGTTGGTAGTCTGACGAAGCTAGAAGTGTATGTTTTAATATATTATAGTTGAAGTTCTTTAGAAGGACCAATGTACTTGTATGTTAGGTATATGTAATTAGTTAGTCAAGACAGACATGTGTAAGATAGTGTCTACACTATATCACCCTTTGTGATTGTCTGAATGATCTAATTAACCAGGGCCCTAGGGAACATGACTTTGATATTGGCTTTAGGGTAGCTTCCTTGGAAAGCGAAAATATTTTAAGATGTCGTAGATCATTGGACTAGAAGCCTAAAGATCGTAAATGTCTTTTAGAGAGGTGTTAGTACACTCTTTCCTCTCTAAATGTACGACGATGTGTAGAGGAGCATTTTAGTCATTTCATCTGTAAGTCGAAAATATAGCTAATGCAGCATTGTCCTTGAGGTCAATATTACATTATGGTGATATTAGAAAATATTTAAAATGCAAAATATAGCTGTTTATATAACAAGGGTATTTTGGTCATTTTAGTAACTAAAGCGGTGTGTCTTTTTGGTCCTCGGAATAGCTTGTAAGTCCTAATTAATTTTAGGTCCAGGAAATGATCTCAATTGAAAAGGATTTATTTTATTCAAAAAGTCTAATTTATTTTTGGATTGAAATAAAATAAAAGAACGAGAGAAATTAATTTTATTATCTAATTTAATTGATTAATTAATTATTTAGGGCATAAGTCCATATTGAATAATTATAAAAGTTAATCTGAGCTTAAAATATTTAATAAAAGGCTAAAATAATTATTTTTAATTCATTTGGGTTCATTAATTATTTATTGGGTTATTTTAATAGGCCCAAGAAATAAATAATTAATGGTTATTATTTTTGGGCTTATTGGGTCTAAGGAAAATAATAAATTATTTTTTGTTCAATAGCTTGGACTAAAGGATTTTTTTTATTCACGGAACGGAAGAGTTGAGGCTGTGCCAAACCTCTTTTGTTGATAGTCTCCAGATGTTTTGAAATATTAAAATATTGGGGTTTTGGTTATCTGATGAGTGTGAATAGCTGTGTATTGGGGATTGAGGTTTTTTTTTTCCCAAAGAACACACGACAGAAGAAAAACCAACAATGCCTTCTTCTTCTTCTCTCTCTCTCTCGTTCATATTCTTTTTCCTTTTGGTTTTCTTAATTTTGCTAATTAATAGCAACGGTTCAAGAATAGTTTTGAGACAATATTATCCTCACCTAAGTTGTTTCTCCAACAAGTAATAGGCAGTGGAATATTTTGAATTCTCAAGAGGTGTTTGGCATTCATGCCACGAAGGAGCAGAAAGATCGCGAGTGAAGAGCCAGAACCATCATCTCACGGGCGAAAGGTAACTCCTGTGATCCAGTCGGTTTCTTCACAGTCAAAGGAAAATTTATGACGCAAAAGTATCAATTAAATTCTTCCGTTGTGCGGTGTCATTTTTTTTCTTGATTTTATTCACTGCATGCATGGCTTCTATGTGTTTTCGAAGTATCATGAAGGACTTGGGAGAAGTCAATTACATTCTCGAGATTAAATTTCTTAGAAATAGGAAGTAGAGAATATTAAAATTATCTCAAGCTACATACATTGACAAGATGCAAGCCAAGTTCAGCATAGAGTTATACAAAGGAGCGTTAATCCCTTGCAGATATGGGTTGCCTTTTTCTTCAAAGGATTGTCCAAAGTGTCAAGAAAAAAAAGATAGAATGAGTAGGATTCCCTATACTTCAACTGTGGGAAGTCTCAGACTGGTTTACAGAGCTGATAACTTAGTTCCTGCAGGATATACAGACTCAGACTTTTAGGCGGATAAGGATGGGAGAAAATCTATTAGTAGATATGTCTTCACCTTGTCTGGAGGAATTATTTCATGGAAGAGTATTAAGTAATCTTGCATTGCTGATTCAACCATGAAGCTGAGTATGTGACAATTTTGGAGGCATCTAAGGAGGCAGTATGGCTCTAAAAGTTTCTTTTAGAACTTGGAGTCGTGCTACAGATGGATAGGTCGGTTGTGATGTATTGTGACAACACTAGCACAGTCTCACAGTCCAAATAACTCAGAAATTACAAAAAGGGGAAGCATATTGAGAGGAAGTACCACCTGATGTGGGATTTTATCTAAAGACGGGAAGTCGTGATAAAATAGATTGCCTCGAAGAACAATTAAGCAGATCTCTTTACCAAGTCTTTGGCTGAGAGAATCTTTAAAAGACACTTAGAAGCCATAGGAGTGAGCAACTATGGATTTACTTAGTCTTAGAGTGTAAGTGAGAGATTGTTGGGATGTATGTCTTCTTAGACTAGGTTTCTGATGTAATTTTAATTTGCATTAATAAAAATTTTATTCTCATAAATTTTTGTGAATTCTTCTTTATTTTTGTGCATAATTTCTCTAGAAAAGACCCATTGTGTTTAATTAAATAGTTCATATAAATAAAGGTCTTTACAGTAAGGTATAGATCATGGATTACTTGACATATAGATTATTGTTCTTAATCGAATGGTGAAAATGAGAATCTTATCATGGTAAGATTATTGTATTATGAATTTTAAATGTGGAATGACTTACTTTTAGCTAATGAGTAATCTTCTCATTTCATAACACAAGTATATTTTGAATACGTAGAACTGGACCTGTAGTAGTGGTTTCTAAAAGTACTATATGGTAAAAAAACTAAACTACTACCACTACAGCGTGAACTTGTACTCTACCACTTGAGTCTGAGTTGGTGGTTTAACGAAACTGGAAGTGTATGCTTTGATGTATTAAAGTTGAGGTTCTATTATAGAACCAATATACTTGTATGTTAAGTATATCATATATGTAACTAGTTAATTAAAATAGACTTGTACAAGATAACTTCTATACTCTATAGCCCCTTGTGATTGTCCGAATGATCAAATATCTAGGGCCCTGGAGAATATGACTTGGATATTTGCTTTAGAGTAGCTCACTTGGAAAGCAAAAATATTTCAAGAAGCTGTGGATCATTGGACTAAAAGTTTAAGAATGATAGATATATTTTCGAGAGGTGTTAAGACACTTTTTCCTCTCTAAATGCACGATAATGTGTAGAGGGATATTTTACTCTGTAAGTCGAAGACATGGCTAATGTAATATTGTCCTTGGGGTCAATATTTTGTTATGGTGATATTAAAAAATATTTAAAATGTAAAATACAGCTATTTGTATAGTAGGGGTATTTTGGTCATTTTAGTAGCCAAGACGATATGTCTTTTTAGTCCTTAAGATAGCCTGTAGGTCCTAATTAATTTTCGATTGAGGAAATACTCTCAGTTAAAGAGAATTTTATCTTATTCAGAAAGTCTAATTTATTTTTGAATTGGAATAAAATAAAAAGACGAAAGAAATTAAATTAAAATTATTATTTATTTTAATTAATTAATTAATTAATTATTCAGGAGCTAAACCCAGATTGAATAATTAAAAAATTAACCTGGGTCTAAACTAAATAAAAAAGGCTTGAATAATTATTTTGGTTTATTTAGGCTCATTAATTACTTATTAAAGTTATTTTTATAAGCCCATAAAATAAATAATTAATATTAATTATTTTTAGGCTCATTGGGTCCAAGAAAAATAATAAAAATAATTATAGCCCAATAGTTTGGACCAAAAGGATTTTTTTTTCATTCACGGGATAGAAAAAGAATTTAGGCTAAGCCAAACATTTTCGGTTGATAACTTCCAAGTATTTTGAAATATCAAAACCCCGGTATTATGTTATCAAGGGTAGAAGCCATATATGATTAACTCACATAGACACACATCTGTGAAAAAAATAATAATAATTACTCTCCCTGACAAGGCTTTTGTTTTGGTTTTCTTTTATCTCGTTTTTCTTCTGGTTGGTTTCTTGATTCTGCTAATCAATAGCAAAAAGTCAAGAGGTTTGAGATGATTTTTCCTTGCCTGATTTTTTTCACCAACAAGGTATTAAGCGAAAGAATACTCTAAGTTCTTAAAAGATTGTGCGTTCATGCAAACAAAACGAAACAGAAGGATTGCTAGTTTTGAACCAGAGTCATCATCAAGGCGTAAAGAAATTCCTGTGGTTTCATCATCCACTCCGATATCAAAAACAATATCTAAACATAGAGGTATTAAACATTCAAACCTTCCGTTGTGTTGTTGTGTTCTCTGTGGTTTTGTTTTTGTTGTTTTGGTTGTTTGTGCGTGCATGGCTTACTGTTTTTCAAGTTTTAGTTTCTTGTAGTGATAGTTTACCCCCTTATGGTTTATAGGGATAGTTTTTTTTTTTTTTTTATTGTGTGTTACTACAGTATTCATCCCTTTTGTGTAACTTGTTCTATGTTTTCATTAATAAATTATCATAATTATTTAAAAATTTGCCTAGGATTAATGTATAATTATTATCAAAATTTTTGCCTAGGATTAATGTATAATTATTATCAAAATTTCTCTCGATTGTATTATTAAATTAAAAGGAAAAAAAAGAACTAACTTAGTATTTGTAAAAATACATGGAAAACGAATTGAAAAATTATAGTGGGGGGAGAAATTAAAGCCCTTAGATGCAATATTGTGCTGTACCTATATGTTATATAATGTTTCAGGATAAAAAAGACAAAGGAGAAAAAAGGGGTGGTGTTATAAAATTTGGGTAGTGTTAGAATAAAATCTACACACTACATACTAAGAAGGTAGTGTTAGAATAAAATTTACATACTACACACTAAGAAAATTCTAACTATTCTTTACATAAGAATTTCATCAAATTTCTCTCTTTCTTCTTTTTCACAATTTTCTCTCACAATTCTTTTTACAAAATGATGGTGTATTTCAAGTTTAGAAAATAGTTCTATTTATAGAGCTCTTAATTAGTTGAATACATCATCTTCCACTAACCTTAATTAGTGATGTCTCCACTAAATGGTGGACATTCTTAAAAATCCATAATTAGTGGAGCTTCTACTAATTCTCTAATAATTCATATAAATGCATAATTAGTAGAGTTTCCACTAATTCCATTCACAATATATTCATAATAGGTGGGAGGTTAACAAACATTCAATATCCACCACAATTACACCTTCGGCCGAATCATGGGTTAACAAACCCACCCCAACAGAAAAAAAGCAAAATTGAATATATGTGTTATTTTCATTTGAAAATTTCGATAAATTTTGAAAAATCCTTACCCTAAATATCCATTTTTTTTTAAAAAAAAATTACTTTTTAAAAATTTAAAATAATTTTGAATTTTATCAGTTTCCTTCAAAAAATTTTAAAAAATTCTTTAATATATCTTTGGGTTAAATGCAAAAATGCCCTTAAAAACTATATACTTTTTTAATTATAATCCTCACATTTAAAATTCAGCAATAATACCCTTCTTAAATTTAAATTCTTTCAGATATATCTCTCATATTTAAAACTTAGTAATAATACCATTTTTAAATTTAAATCTTTTCAAATATACCCCTTACATTTAAAATTCAGTATTAGTACAATTTTTAAATTTGAATCCTTTCAAATATTCCTTTCTATCAAGAATTTAATGGGATGCCGTTTAATTGTTCAAAATGATGTGATTATAATACATTCATTATTATTAAGGGTAAATTAATAATATCACATTTTATCTTCTTCAAACAATAAATGTTTCTTAGCGAGAATAAAAAAAATTCTCTATTTCTATAAATCTTGCAAAAAATTATAATCAAAACTATTAGTACAAGGGATTTATTATAATCAAAATTGCTCTTGAAGATTTACAGAAATGGAGGAATTTCTTTCATTCTCACCAAAAAAAAAAAATCATTATTTAGAGAAGATAAAAGTTGATATTATCAATTTGCCCTTAATAATAATAATGAGCATATTGTAATCAAGTCTTTTTAAATGGTCAAATGTAAAGTATTTGTTAAATTCTTGATAGAATGATATATTTGAAAGAATTTAGATTTAAAAATGGTACTATTACTAAATTTTAAATGTAAAAAGTATACTTGAAAGGATTTAAATATAAGAAGGGTACTATTACTGAATTTTAAATATGAGAGATAAATTGCAAAATTGTGCATTTTGAAGGGTATTTTTACCTTTAACCCTATATCTTTCTATATAATTTGTTCTCAACCTTATATTTCTAATTTCATCACTATACATACATACATACATACATATATATATATATATATTATCTTCTCCAAATTAACACCATCCATTAACAAATAATAAAAGATTTATTATATTTTACCTTTATTAAGTTAGAAAATAGTGATATTTTAAAACCACAAATTATAATAAAAGTACTAGAGATTCATTAAACGTTAATCAATAATGGTATTGATTAATAGAATTTATTTTTTTAATAAATGTCTATTTTGATGGTATTTTAATGAATTTGAACTTAATAATTTTTTTCCCGCTTCTAATTGGGAGCTACATCCGTGTGAATGCCCTTCAAATCTTTATGAACCGAAAACACGTTTCGCTTCGTAAATTAAAAAAAAAAAAAAAGTAGTGGAATAAAAATCAAAATAAAGTTCGTCCACTTGCACATGAGTATGAAAGCTGTACAGTTAAAGCCACATCTATTTCTCCCAAGAAGTTGACCATATTTGCAAGTTGAAATATGATATTGAATATATATATATATATATATATATATATATATATATATATATATATTATTCGTTCCTTTTTTTAGAAATAAATTTACAAGTTTTTTTTTTAAAAATAATTACATGTCATTCAAATTAAAAAAAGTTTAGCACATATATTTTTTTTTCAAAATTCCATAGATCTGAAGATATTTTAAATTTTTTAATTAAAAATGACTGATAGCATCAAATCATATTCTTCGTCTCCGCTACTTGCTTCCTTTTATTGTCTTTTGCATTTGTAAAATATATTACTAAAATGACTTGGTCGTAGGTACTGCAGGTTTAACACGATCAGATAAAAGTTATTCTCTCCACAATTCAAATCTTTTACGTAAGATTTCAAGTGGAAACTCGACCGCTTGTAAAGGATTCGGATCCGACTGAATAGGTTGGTCAAGTTAGGGTGCACTAAAGTTTGAATAATTATTCATATGATTTTAAATTTTATAAAAAATTTATAGATTTAAAAATCAGTAATATGATCTATTTAGAATAAATAATAAAATTATCAATTTTTTACAAATAAAATCATTTATATTTGTTAAGGTCATCTTTAGCCGATAACGGTAATTTTTAGCCGAAACTGATATAAATTCGGCCAAACGAATGATAACGTCAAGAAAATCTTCAATTGATGTATTCAATCAACATCAGAATCAGAACCGATGAGCCATCATCCGCACATTGCGGTACAATCGGCAAAATACTACTGTTTTCAACCGCCAAGGACAAGCCACGAAGTGCACAAAGCGAGATTCTCTCCATATTCGAATAGTCGACAACCATGCCACAGCAAATATAAAACAAGCAAAGATCCCAGAATGAAGACCCCAACAACAATCGTCTCAAACCAAATTATCAAATTTTCTTCTAGTATTCAATTCCCTTTTTTCTGCATTTTTTACCGCTTTCCTTACAGCTTTCCTTTATAGCTTTCCTTACAGCTTTTGTTTACAGCTTTGTTTACATTTTCCTTACAGTTTTCCTTACTCCTTTGATTACAAGCTTTCCGTTTTATGTTGCTTTGAGTTAAAACTCTAATACTTTTGTACTTGTTCATCATCTTAATCGAAATATACTGTGTTTAGTTCTATTTTGCTTTCGCATATAATATTTCTACTTTCTTGGATCCTTTCTATAGTAAATTTAAAGAATTCACATCTTTTAAAAGGTCCAACTCATCCATTCATCTTTCCATCGGACTGTTTATATTTATTGGAAGAATAGTCGATCGACAGTTCCATCGGCTCTCCTTTTCGTAAGGCAATATAAATTGGCATGCCCAGTGAGATCAAAGATTGTTGCATTCAGTTGTGTTCAGGACGCATTATGGCTAATTCTCAACAACAATCCTCAGGGCCTTCATTGGATTCTTCTGATTAGCCTATAGTTCGGACATTACGGAGAATGTTTGATCCTACAATGACGACGTCCTACAGCACCCAGGTGTCCCAGTTGACACCCACTTCTTTAACTGTCATACAACAGGCCATGGGGCAGTGTACGGGCGAACTCATTCAGAGTCTTATTCCTTAATTCGCCATGGTGTTCCGACCTCTGCTTCAGAACGAGCTCCATAATTTCGAACAAAGGCAAAATGCTCACGGGACGCCTTAGGTAGGTGTGTATCCTTTCCCGTCATCCATTATTGCACATTCTTTTGGGTCGGTACAATTGTTGCGTCGGGAGCAGTCTATGCCAATGTCCGGGGGGGCACCAAGGGAATCTAAAGTTAAATGCACCCGGCATGGTTCCTACAGAATCTTTCTTAGGAAGAACTCTACCATATCCGATTACAGGGACCCAAGTGCTAATGGGGACATTGGTATTCTATGACCAAAATGCCGCTCCAAATAGGAATGTTTGCTCTTCGTACAGAGGACCCCAGAGTTATGTGGTAGCTGTCCCTGCCGCGTATCCTGTCATGGTGACAACTTATCTAATGCAGGGGGTAGGATATCCTAAGATAGCTTCATTCCCCGGATAAGGTTCTCGACCGACTGTGATAGGTTCCCCTATGCAGAATCAATAGCCAGTACCACCAGTAGATGTCAGCTCAATGACGAGGCATTGTGTCGACAAGCCAAAGATTGGCCAGTGTATTAGAAGTCGTACCCATAATGGGTAGACTCTATGGCAGTACTACTACGAGGATTTAAGTTGCTTGAGTTCTTGACATTCTTTGGAGAAGACAACAAGTCAACTATGGAACATATAGGGAGGTTTACGGCATAGTGTGGAGAGTTCGAAAATAGTGACTGGCACAAATTACAATTATTCATTTTGTCTTTGATATGGGCGGCGTTTACTTGGTATGCAAACTTAACACCCAATTCCATGTACTCATGGGCCGATATGGAACGAATTTTTCATGAGCGTTTTTTACACCAGCATCTGAGGTCTCCACAGATCTTTTGGCAGTTAAGCAGAGATCATCCGAAAGTGTGGTAGAGTTCATCGAGTGTTTTCGGTAAATTAAAGTCAAAGGCACCACTCAATTGCTGGAAATAGAGTGTGCCAGGATAGCTATCAGTAGAATGCATCCGCAGCCCAAATAGCACCTTATCCTCCAGAATTTCTCGGACCTATCCCGTTTGTTGTCCCAGGCCGTCAGAATAGAAGAAATGATCAAGGAAAAACAGAAAAGGCAATCAGTCAAATTTTCTCAAGGGCAAACTATGATATCAGTGGTAGACGACGTTACCGAGGAAGTACAATTACTAGAAGTAATGGCAACAGAATTAGTGAAAGGTACATCTTACACTTGTCCTTTTCTAAAACCTAGCAAAGTGAAGGAGGAAGCTTCTCATGCAAGGCCATCCATATACATATTAAATGTGTCAAAAACTGGGCAAATTTTTGATCAAATGGTCAAAGATAAATAGTTTCATCTACCTTTCGGCCACAAGGTTCTAGGGCCAGAGGAGTTGAAGGGCAAAAAGTACTGTAAATGGCATAACTCGTTTTTCCATAATACCAATAGCTGTGTTGTTTTCAAGAACACAATACAAAAGGTTTTACAAGAAAGAATAGTAAGGTTTGCTGACAAACATGAGGAAACCTTAGTCGATACAGACCCGTCCGCAACAGCAAATGCAAGTATAGTGCAGACATGCAGGGAAGATATGGAGCATGAGCCGGGAGATTCTTCAGTCAAGAAGCAGTCCGAGATTTTAGAAGGAAAAAGACCAATGTTCCAAAGGCTAGACGATCGGCCGTTAATTTTCACTCGGCTCACATTTCCGACCTTTGCGGCTCATTTTCAGGGAAAGGATGAGAAGTTTATAGTGCACGTGCCTCGTAAAGAGCTATTCTTCCCAGGCTATCGTTCCCAACTTACAAAAACTCAGAAAAGACAGGAACAAAGAAGACGAGCTCAGGAGAAACAAGCGTTGGAGGAGTGGTCAGATAAATAAGTATGTACTTCCGCAAGTCAGAACATGCTCAGCATTCTCTTATCACAATTTCGAGCAAAGACCGAGCAAGAAACAGTAGAAGAGGATAACTATGCAATAGAAGAAGCAGCCTTTGAGCTCATTGAGTCTAAAATTCCATCGAAAGGAATGTTTTTTTTTATTCTCATGGCAGAACATACCAATCGCCTTAAACTGTTGTACATCAATGCACATATCAACAGAAGACCTTTCTCTCGGGTTTTCATCGATGGAGGGGTTGTGTTGAATGTAATACTGTTGGCAATCTTAAGGGGTTTGGGCAAGGATCAACGTGATCTATCTCCTACAGACATCCAAGTGCTTAATTTCACCGGGGAGGCAGCTAAAACAGAAAGGGTTATCACTTTTGAGGTGGCCGTCGGATCCAAGGTTAGTAAGACTGTCTTCTTTGTAATTACGGTAAAACCGGCGTATTCTGTCTTACTAGGTAGGGATTGGATTCATGCAAACTATTGTGTGCCATCAACGCTTCACAAAATGATGCTAATTTGGGATGGAGAATGAGTGGAAATGACACCAGTCGACCTAATCCGTTTTCTGTAGAAGTACATATGAATGAGGTTGTGTTCTACCGCTCTACTTTTGACCCAAGCTATTACTCCAAGCTTACCATGGCTCATAACCAGATCACAACGGAAAGGTTGGAAGATCAATGTCCAAAAACAGAGGACCCTGATGTTCGACATGCACTCGGTTTCATCGCTCAAGACCCGTTAACGGAAATGGATATCTAGGAACCTGGGGAGAACAAAATCACAAATGTAAGCTTGTGCTTAACTTTCGATCAGCGGAATGCTCTAATGGTACTAATTCATAGGTACAAAGACTGTTTCGCATGGGATAATCATGAGATGCCAAGATTGGACAGAGGTATTGTGGAGCACTGCTTGCCGATTAAGGAAGGTTTCAGGCCTCATAAGCAGCCTGCCCGGCATTTTAATCCAACTCTTTTACCTAGGATCAAGGAAGAAATTGAGAGGTTGTTTCGGTGTGGTTTCATCCGTTCCTGTCGATATGCAGATTGGGTGTCCAAAATTGTACCCGTCATTAAGAAGAACGGCTAGCTGCGGGTTTGCGTGACTTCATAAATCTGAATTTGGCCACCCTAAAGGATGAATATACCATGTTGATGGCCGACATGTTGGCGGATTCAACTACAAGAAACCAATTTTTAAGCTTTATGGACGGATACTCCGGGTACAACTAGATATTCATAGCCGAAGAAGATACTAGGAAGATAGCTTTTCGTTACTCGGAATCTATCGATTTATTCAAATAGTTAGTTATGTCTTTCGGATTGAAGAATGCTGGAGCTACTTTCCAGAGAGTCATGAACCTCATTTTTCATGATCTCATCACCAAGACCATAGAAGTTTACATTGATGATTTAGGGATTAAGTCGCCTACTTTTTCACAACACTTACAGTGGTTGGAGCAGGCCTTCCTTCGAATACGTCAGCACCGGTTAAAAATCAATCCTACCAAGTGCACTTTCGGAGTTTCAGCCGGTAACTTCCTTGGGTTCTTGGTATATTAGAGAGGGATTGAAGTGGACTAGAACAAAGCAAGAGACATTTTATAGGCAAGGCCACCGCAAACCAAAAAAGAGCTCCAAAGTTTCTTACGAAAGATCAATTTCTTGTGACGTTTTTTGGCGAACGCTGCAGGTAAACAGAAGGTGTTCTCTTCCTTGCTCCGGTTAAAGTCGTCTCTAGAATTTGTCTGACAACCGGAGCATCAAACGGCTTTTGATTAGGTCAAGGCAGCTTTGTCATAAGTAACGATCTTGGTCCCACCATGGGATGAGGTACCCTTGAAATTGTATAATTCGGCGGCTCCGAAGTCTATCGGCTGCCTACTAGCTCAGGATGATGCACAGGGGGTTGAAAGGGTAGTGTACTACTTTAGTTGGAACCTGACGAACACCAAGACCAGGTATTCCCCTATTGAGAAATTATACTTGTCTTTATATTATACATGTGTAAAACTAGAGCATTATTTGCTACCTAAGAAGCTGTAAGTCCTGTGCAAAGTTGATTTCATCAAATATCAGCTAAACCGCCCACTATTGTAAGGACGGTTAATGAAATGGGCTATTAAGTTACATACTTTCTCTAACTTACTTTTGAAAGCGATGAAAGGTCAAGTCATAGCCGATTTCTTAGCCGAGCATCCATACTTGGAAGTGCCCAACCCTGAAAAGGAAGAGGTACAGGGGTACATTTCATACAAACCATAGAAGTTAGAATTTGATAGATCTAACACTCAGAATAAGGGCAGGTGTCGGGTTGGTTATATTAGCTCTTTGCGGACAACAAGAAAAAATCTTGTTTGAATTAAGTAAAGGGACTTCAAATAATCAGGCTAAATATGATGCTCTCATTTTGGGACTTCGAATCCTGAAGGTTTTGGACGCACAGATGGTCAATATAACAGGGGATTCTTTGATTGTCATCCGACAAATTTCAAATGAGTACAAATGCATTAATCCCGTGTTGTCAGACAAGTTACAAGAAGTGAGAGCATTGTTGCATTGCTTCTCGGAAGTTATCTTGACTCATGTTCCTCAAGTTGAGAACCAAGGAGTAAAAGACTTAGCTTAAACGACTTCAGATTTTAATAAAAGAGTCGGGATGGTAATGCGTCAGTAGATATCGGAAGAGAAACATGAAGAAGACTGGCATTCCGATATCGTTTCATACTTATGGAAGCCTACGGGTCAGGTTTCACGAGAGTTAAAATGTAAGACATTGAACTTTGTACTGATTGGGAACGACTTATTTAGAAAAAGCCATACAGGAGTTTTGCTAAGATGCTTGTCCAAGAAAGAAGCAGCGTAGGCGTTAGCCAAGGTGCATGAAGGCCTATGTGGTGCTTATTAAGCAGGTCTTAAGTTGAAATAGACACTGCAATGAAATGGATTTTACTGGCCCTCTATGACCATGGACTGCGTAGCGTATGCAATCGGATGTGAGGCATGTTAGAAGCATGACCCTTTGATTCATACTCCCACCACTGATCTACACTCTATTATCAAGCCATGCCCGTTCAGGGGTTGGGCTCTAAACGTCATCAGCAAGATTCACCTACCGTCGACCAGAGGGCAAACCTTCATTTTAGTGGCGACTGACTATTTTACTAAGTGGGTAGAGGCACAGGCTCTAACCAGAGTAACCAGTCTGCTGTTATCACCTTCCTTCAGCAGAACATTATTTTTCGATTCGACATACCTGAAACCATAACGGCTGACTAAGGAACTATGTTCATGGGAGACAAGGTACGCAACTTTCTAACTCAATTCAAAGTAAAATTACTACATTCCTCTCCATATTATGCACAGACCAATAGTCAAGCTGAAGCGACAAATAAGACTTTGATTAGTATGATCCGTAATTCGTTGGAGGATAAACCCAGAAGGTGGCATGAAACCCTTCAGGAAGTGTTGTGGGCATATCAGAATGCTTATCCATTTCGGCTGACATATGGACACGATACGGTGCTACCTGCCAAGTTATCACTGCGGTCGGCCCGAGTAGCTTACCAACACTGCTTCTTGGTTGAAGATTACAAATTGGCCCTAGCCATGAGTTTGGACCAAGTCGAGGAAGACCGTTGGACATCATTAGAAAATATTAGAAGATATAAGGAGAAGGTAGCAAAAACCTACAATCGAAAAGTGCGGAGAAGGAGTTTTCAAGTAGGAGACATGGTTTGGAAAACTATACTACCCATGGCACCAAAAGACCTACGCTATGGTAAGTGGTCCGCCTCATGGGAGGGACCTTTTCTTGTTACACAAGTTTTCAATGGAGGTGCTTTTTGGCTTATGACACCCAACGGAAAAGAAGTAAATAATGCCATAAACGATAAGTATTTGAAAAAGTTTTATCCGACATTCTGGGAAGGAACCTTGGTAGGAGAAAAGTGAAAAAAAAAAAGAAGGAAAAAAGAGAGAGAGAAAGAGGAAAATGTGTATAGAAAAACAACAGAAAGAAAAAAGAAGTATGTTGGCATTCACACGAAACGGCTGATCACAAATAAGAGCCGATCAGATGGCTGTTACATTTGAAAAAGAAACAAAAATAAAAGTAAGAAGTCAATCATTCTCAGAAGGAGTGCAAGGTGTCTCGATTGGTTGGGCAAAAGGAACTATGACAAGCCGATTCGGATCTTCTTCGAGCAAAGCGGCCGTCGTTGAGGTTTCCTCCTCTTTTTCCAGTTGGACGGTAGGTTCCTTCGGGGCCAACTCTATTCAGCAGCTGATTCTTCTGTTGAAGACGAACGAGTCACGGCATCCCCGGTTTGAGTACCCGAATGACCAGCTTCATCTGGATTGTGAAAGAAAGTGGCCAAGTAAAATTGAAAGTTGTCCTACGAAGACTGCATGTCGGTGAGTAACTTGTCTGAATGTTACAGTTCCATTTGGAGCAGCTCTTCTTTGGCCTTCAATATGAGTCGTTCGTCCCGAAATTTGGCCACTAACTCTTTGGCAGAGGAGGCCGTTTGCTGACAGGCGTTCTCAGCCTTAAGCTTCTCATCCAGGGCACATCTTTCAGAATCTAATTCCGCTTATAGTGCTCGTAGTTGCTTCTCAAGGCCTTCAATTCTTTCAACCCTGTCGAAAATTTTAGCTTGAATGATACTCAGGCGAGCAGAGGCCTCGTGACGATGCGTTTGCAGAAACGCTTCCTACTTTGGGTGTTAGAAAAGAAGCGTTAGGTAAACCGCATATGCCCAAAATAGTCAGTCGATAGGCGCTTCAATTCCATTGGGACATCGAAGCACTTGATTGCACCAGCAGCAAGAGGGCTCGGCTGATAGCATCCTGGGAAGAGGGGCTAGTTGGCAAGTCAGTTCCTATCAGATTCCGCAAAAGTTCTAGCACCGCTGTTCCAGTCGTTACTGGCTGAGAAGGGGTAGGTTCCGTTGGAGGCTCAGGGGCTATTTCCGCAGGGGGTGTGACAGGCTTGTCGACCACCATTCTCTCTAAGGTAGGCACTTCGGACGTAGAAGCAACAATCGGCAAAGGCGAAATAGCCGAAGTCCCTTTCTCTGCCGTTGTTGTTTTTGCAGGAGACAAGAGGGGTATAGCCATTGAAGACTCTGAGGAAGAGTCAGAGATAACTAGTTGGCTGGTCTTCTGTTTCTACAAAAGAAGGCAATACGAGGTTAGCTTTAAGTCAAAGGTTGAAGAGCATTAAGAAGGAAAAAACGTTTAGCATCAATCTGAACCTTAGCAAATGCTAGAATATGAGTGACCTGCCGTCTCTTTGACTGCCTAAGCAGGGGGAGGACGGTTTTTTCTTCTTTTTCTTCCTTATCGGCAGGCGGAAGTATGGGGGATCATTTCACCGGCGGTGTACGGAACAATGGCGCAGCAATCGAACTGATAGAGGCTTTGCTTTGCTTACTTTTCTTCAGCGCAGACATTTCTACCACCGCCGATGTTGATCCCACCAATCTCAGCAACCACATCTCCACAGGGGCGAAGAAGAGCATCTCGCTCAGCAGTCGCCACCACAGGTTGAAGTTGGGTGTGGCCTCTTTGACAACATGAAAATGGTGATACTCAAAGGAATGAAGAACGGTTAAAGACCTATCGGCTAAAGTGTGCACATCTTCTACCGATATCACAGGTATGACAGTGTAAGAAGAAATATGACCAAGATTAGCAAGAATATCTTGAATTAGCCCAAATTGCCAAGAAAAGCAATGTGGGTTGTACCGTTCACATGAGGATTTAGCCCTCCGAGCGCCTAGTTTTGCTCCAAGAAGGAGTTCTCGAGAGTACAGCATTCTGGCCTAGATAGTCTCTTGAGAGGCCTCCGGTGCATCGACAAACTTCGTCAACTAGAGGGGATCGGTTTCCCAGGTGGAATAGGGAAAGAAGTAGGGTGCATTCTGGAGACGGTTCTGATGAAGGTAGGCTATAATGGTACCGGTGAAAAACCTATTTACAGGAGCCCTCAATAGTCAATAACTTGTACCCGGTTGGTGGAATCCGCTTAGTCTCTGAGGATATTATTGATGCCGAATTGGGAAATGTATTGGTAAAACCACAGATGCATGACCTAGAGGGGCCACCAAGATTGGTCGGGTCACCGCAGCTGACAGGGCCGAGATCATCTGATTCATCAACCGATATACCAAGGCCAACACTAGAGAAACCATGTCACAACACCTCTTCTTCCTTAGCAAAGCGATACGTAGTATCGATATTCATGCTTATCCCCGCCGAGTGAGAGTAGAGGATGTACTTGCAAAGTCACAACCATAGAAAGACAGATTGTTCTTGCTCTGACGGAACGTCACTGACACCCTTTTGGGTAGCCATAAAGTTGCCATAAGAGGCAGTAGATTTATCCAAATGGGCTGCAATGGCAAGCAGGTTCTCTTCGTCGTGAAGGGCAGGGCTTTCATCACTATCGTAACAGAAGCCTAAAATAGTGCAAATGTTCAATATGGTGAGTGAGAATATACCATGGGAAAAAATGAAGCCATTAATCGCTGGGGACTAGAATGACAGAACTGCGGCGAAAAGATTATGGTCAAAATCCATTTCGAAATCGGACATCATGGTAGCATCACGGATGTCCCATCCCAAAGGGCACCATAAGTGGCTTGGCAACGGTCACGCTATTTTTTGTAATTTTTCAGGGGACGCGGCCAGTGGCGGAAAGAAAAGAACAGATCGGCCGTAAAGAAGTTGTCTCGATTCAGCAGAAAGGTGAAACCCTCCGAATAGGTGAACTGTAGGTGTTCGGCGGTAACTTTTGTCGACAATAGCCGATAACCCAAGGTGTATAGACTGGTCTCAACTTAGATCAAAGCCAGGAGGAATGATCAATTGGAGCGACCATGGAAATTTAGATGTTCGTCAATCAAAGAAAATGTGCAGAAAATGTTGGTGGATTTCACAAGAGAGATAGAAGTCTGATCAAGATAGAGTTATTACAGAAAAAAGGATTTTGTATCGGTGAAGGAGGAGTAATGGAGACTACGACTATTTAAAGAAGAAATTCAAAAGGCTAGCCGTTCGCGAGCTTCGAAGCCGAGGAGTCGGCACCCTTTCACAACGATCGGGATGTTCTGACTTTGTCAGAAAAAGAATGGTTATGAATTAAAGAGGTATAATTCCTGTCGCTTCATCTGTTCGCGCCATCAAAGCAATAGGATTCGAGGGGGCATGTGTTGACATCATCTTTAGCCGTTGCAACGGTAATTGTTAGCAAAATCTAATACAAATTTTGTCTAACGGATGATAACGTCAAGAAAATCTTCAGGTGATGTACTTAGTCAACATCGGAATCAGAAGCCGATGAGCCGTTACCCCCACATCGCGGCACGATCAGCAAGACACTACCGTTTTCAACAGCTAAGGACGGGCCACGAAGCAGGATTCTCTCTATGTTCGGATAATCGGCAACTATGCCACAACAAGTAAAAACGAGTAGGAATCCCAGAATGAAGGCCCCAACAACAATTGTCTCAAACCAAATTACCAAATTTTCTTCCAATTTTCAATTTCCTTTTTTTCTACAGTTTTTACGCTTTCCTTACAACTTTCGTTTACAGCTTTCCTTACAGCTTTTGTTTACAACTTTGTTTACATTTTCCTTACAGTTTTCCTTACTCCTTTGATTACAAGCTTTCTGTTTTATGTTGCTTTGAATTCAAATTCTAATACTTTTATACTTGTTCATCATCTTAATCGAAAAATACCGTGTTCAGTTTTACTTTACTTTTGCATGTAATATTTCTGTTTTCTTGGACCATTTCTATAATAAGTTCAAGGAACTCACGTCTTTTAAAAGGTTCGACTCATCCATTCATCTTTCTATCAGATTGTTTATATTCATTGGAAGAATAGTCGATTGACAGTTTCATCAGCTCCCCTTTTGCAAAGAAATAATATTAAATTTGTTTAAATGTAAAAAAGACCCAAAAATATTTTCAAAAAAAAAAAAAAAGAAAAATGCGAAAGAAGTGCACTTGTAAAATGAACACAGAACTTGATGACCTCAAACCTTAAAAAACAAAAAGACAAATTTGTATAAATATTTCTTAATATATTTTACTTGTTTTAAGATAGTTTTAATTTTTTTTAAATTTTTTATGTTTCAAAATTTTTTTTATTTTAATCTTTTATAATCCATCATGCTACCCCAAATGCGATGAAATTTGCGAAGCCCATTACGCGACCTGCACGTGAGCTTCTAAACAAAAGACAAATTTGGCAAACCACTTTGGCTTCTAGAAAAAGGTTGTAAAATCTTTGGGTTCTTCTCTCAATTCAGGTCATCACTAGGTTAAATCAGAGAAATTTACCAGATTTGGGGCATCGTCTAGCAGCTCATGGGCAAGGCTGATCCGCCGGATTCCACTACCTTTGGGATGGCAAGGATGATAAAACGCTAAAATAAATAAATTTAAGACTTGAAAAATTGTAAAAAAAGACTATCTTATAACAAATAAAATATATTAAGGACTACTTATGCAAATTTGTCCAAAGAAGAGGGGGAAAAAAAATCCTTACCCTCTTACACTTCCCTACCTTGATTTGTGACCTTTTCCTTATCCCTACTTCATGTGTTTGCATATTTATGTGACTAATACTTAAACCTGCAGTATTGTTTCCCTCACTTCTCCGATAAAAACACGCACTCGAAATTCAACCCTTCTTGCTAGCCCTAGAGAGATGGATAGTGTTCCAGATTCTGTTGTGGGATTTCTCTTGGGAAGTTTGAAAGATATAATTGTGCATTACTCTGATTTGATTTCTGGTACACCGGAAAGAGTGAATGATCTCTGCAACCAACTCGACACTTTGAAAGGCTTCATCAAAAAATGCGAGAAAAAGAACAAAAGAGAGGAGGACGAATTTGTTCTTGGATTGATGAAAGAAGTTAGGAGAGTTGTTTTTACAGCTGAGGATGCAATTGAGACGTACATCGTTACCTCCGTACGGCAAAACGATAAAGGCTTCATATCGAAAGCTCTTCATTTTGCCGGTTTTGTATCAGATCTTCAGGGCGTGGCGGATCAGATACAAAGCGTCAGTACAGAGGTGGAGAAATTCTATCAAAACAAGGCAAAGCACTGCCTTGATATCATCCATAACGATGATATTCACAAAAAAGACCTACAGCCACGGAACAAAAAGGTACAAAATGGATCCTGATTCCTATTTGCTAAAGTCAGCTGCTGACATATTTTGTCTAATTAACTTGTTTGGGCACAAACAAAAACATTTGAAAATCAAAGCTTCCAGACTTTCACCACCTAAATTTATTTCCATGCTTTCGTTTCCGCTCATATATACATCTCTTGTATCAGAAATTTGTCATGTAGATTATGTAGTTTGAATGGTTTTGGGCCGGAAGAGCAAGTTTGGTATGTTGGATATTCTGTGATGGAATAGTCTTTCCAACTTCTTTTTCCATTCTAATACTATTTGATTAAATTAAAGTAGATTAGAAAGCTCATACTCGGAAAAAGTGAGAGAGACGACAGGCCTTTATGAGAAAAGTTAGAATTATTGAAACGGTCTAAAGGTTATTCATGATTTGAGAAAGGAATCTAATTCCTCAAATGAAAAAATAGGTGGAGAATATTAGAAAAATGAATCCTGATTGAGATGTTATATTGTGATTCTTCAATCAAGAATTCACAAAATAAAAGATAAAAAAAAAAATTATTTCCATCTATATTATTTATTTTAGGATAAAATATGTCGGTCATTCTTAAACTTTTATAAATTTTAATTTTTACTTTCGAATTTTAAAATGTGTGATTTTAACCCTCGAACTTTTAAAATACCTAAAAAATAGCTCTTTCAACAATAAAAACTAAAATACAATACAAAATTACTAGATTTTAGCTCTTATTCTTCCGTTTTTAATTTTTAAAATACTATTGTCCAACTTTAATCTCACTCTCTTCTCTTCGAATTTCTTCATTTATCAACAATAATTTTAAGGTCTAACTTCAAACCTTTTATACGACTCACTAATCTTGAAATTACTCTTTCGTACATTTTCAAATCTAACCATATAACAAAAATAATATATTTTACCATTTAATAAACAAAATTAAGACATAAAGATAAAGAAGAAAAAAAATTGATTCAATTCTTGACGAATAATAATTTTCTTGGCATTTCTATAGGAAGGAAAAATAAATTTGAAAGCAGAAGTGAATTATAAAAAAAAAAAAAAATCTAAAAAGAGAAGTGAGAGACGCGCAAGTCGTAGTTTTTTCTTGTCATATATAGAAGTTATTTTATAAGAATTAGAAGGATGACACCACATTATGAGAGTTGAGTAAATGAAAATACCTATAAAATAGGTCATGTGGAAATCATGTGATGAACTTCTGTGAGTACTTAATAGTTTTAATTGATGGAAGAGCTAATTCAAAGAGAAAAGAGCGGGCTAAAATCGAGTATTTTAAAATTCGAAAGTGAAAATTAAAATTTATAAAAGTTCAAAAGTAGCTGACATATTTTACCCTTTACTTTATCCCTCGATTTCTTTCTTACTAGTTCTTTCTCCTTCCACACTTCTCCCAACTTAGTAGCTTATTGAGAATTTTTATGTTCTCAATTATAATATATATGGCTAGTAATATTGCCAGAGCAATATTTTAAATAAAATGACACTTGTATCCTTTTAAGTCAAAGAATTCTATCCACTCAATCAAAAGGATTCCATCATCTTAATCAAATGAGGAAAAGATTTTATTAAATAATTGTCTTATAATATTCTATTAAATAATTCTTTGATGATATTTCCTTCCTTATCAAATCTACTTGTTATTGCATTACATCTTCTTAAGCGTAAAAGAACTCCTCCCTGCGTGAAGCTATTACGTTTCCTTTACTCCCTTGCTCCTTTTAATTGGTCGAAAATATTTTCTGTTCTCTTGTTTATAGATTTGGCCAAAGCATTTTTTGCATTTTTTTTGATAAACTAATTAATGCCCAATAAATCTCAAAAAACTTGTC
This sequence comes from Voacanga thouarsii, assembly GCA_026120185.1. Taxonomy (NCBI): domain Eukaryota; kingdom Viridiplantae; phylum Streptophyta; class Magnoliopsida; order Gentianales; family Apocynaceae; genus Voacanga; species Voacanga thouarsii. The sequence goes on along the minus strand of JANUWF010001360.1, from coordinate 967,911 downwards.
CAGTAACAAAAAGCATTATGCCAATGGAGGAGGAATAATAAAAAACATTGACTTATATCTTCCCAACAATATTCAACCTCAAATCTCAAGGTTTTCATCCTCAAATTTTCAATTACCAAAAAAAAAAAAAATCCCACAACTCCCACGTCTTGCTATTTTTCTGAATATTCCTCCTGTCCAATCATAATAATTAAAAAAACTGCATGATCAAGCAAGTATTATATATTGACCATTTGAGCGATGCCTGCAAATTAATTTTATGAAGCACTTTCCTGCGTTTGCATTTGTTGACGGAGAGGGGAAAAAAACCAATTGAGAAGGAATAGAAAAAGTAGGGGATTAGCATAAGAAGCAGGGAAAGAACAAAAGATACAGTAATTGGTAGAGGGGGAGATAAGTGACTTGAGTGGATCCTAAATAGAGAGATTTAGGGAATCCTTATTTGATGAGATATTATACTTTTTTATTTTAAGGATAAATTTGTCATTTAGCCAAAAATTACTCTGGACAGGAGAGAAATTACGTTGGCAATATCTCCAGCCTGCTCGTATAACAGGACATTTAGGTAATATTAAATTAAATTTTATTCTATTTTAACATTAAAGAATAGTTTTATCAAAGGTCATAAATGTTATTCCATTTTGATTTTTTCTCCAACCTCTGGAAGAGAGAGCGTTCTTAGTGGAAAAGCCATTCGCTTCCATTCCATTCAAAATTTCAAATCGGATGATCGGTTTCGCGTGAGATGATACACGCAAAATAGACTAGCAAGTGAGATCGTAACAAGCAATAAAGTGGAGTGTGTAGTATCGTTCCTATAGATAAATGGGTTACTAATTACCAATCTAGATTTAATCTCAATCTTATTTAACCTAACGAATATGGAATAAAAATTAATCATCCTAAACGAAAATTAATCAACAACATAATTTAGGGAATTCAATCAATAGAAGATCTCTAAATATGTATATTTTTCAGTGGCCAACAATTATCCTTAATTATTTGATCCATTTTAAGACAATAATCGTTCAACCTAATTACCTACTATACCTTGTGTGTGAATTAACCTAATCAGAAATATTAAGATCTCGATGCTTCATAAATGCTATACAAACCATGCCTATATATATCTCTATTTTATATTCATAGCATATATTACTTAGTCTATATGCAAAGGCTAGTGTACTATCATATTCAGCATACATAACTAAATCAACTGAATGGTTATTAAGTATTCAAAAGCATTAACAATGTTTATATATATATATATATATATATATATATATATATATATATATATATATATATAATTTTATTTTAATTAACGAACACATAAAAAGAATTCAAATAGACATATACAATAGATCAATTTGTTGAGTCATAATTTTAGAATAATTTAATTAGTTCATGATTGGAAACATAGAAAACAAAATTTAAAGGAAATAACTAGAAGAAGAAACATCATTAAATTCCACAACTTGAATCTTCAAGTTGTAATTCTCCAATTGCCTCCTCTTGCTTCAAATTGAATGAAAAGCACAGTAAGAACTAGCCAAAAAAGTCATATTTATATTTTCCATTTAAATTTCCTTTCCTTTTAACAATTTCCCTCCATTTTCCTTTTTATTTGCTTCCTGGCAAAAAGTTAAAAAATACTAAACAAAATACAAACAGCGTATATAGTAACTTAACTTTACTGGTAAAAAGTCTAACATATGTTTGATTCTTCGTTAACAAGTTTATTGTCGGCAAATCAAAATTACGTAGCATATTTGAGTTGTCAATTGTGCCAGTACAGTTTCAACCTAATGATATATTTGATAAACTCACATGACTCATTTGATAAAATTAAAATTTAAAAATTAAACTCTGAATATTTAGATATTAAATTCTGAAAATTGAAATTGAAATATTGAATTTTGAAATTTGAAGTATGAATTAATTATAAATTATTTTTACATATATTTTATTAAATTTTAGATTAAATATAAAAAATTATTAATAATTAAATGATTATTTAATATATTCAGATTTCAAATTTAAATAACTTTCAATTTATTTAAAATTTATTACAAGATTTCAGTACGTCTTAATTAATTAAGTGATAGTTAAGATCTATTGTCAAACTCATTTAATTAATTAAGTACTTAATATTATCTTGGGTAAAATATTTTAGTCACCTTGAACTTTCACAAATTTTGATTTCTACCACCGAACTTTAAAATATTTGATTTTAGCCCCCGAACTTTTAAAACATATAAAAAATAACCATTTTAACAATAAAATCTCAAGTACAATACAAAATCATTAGATTTTAGCTCTCATTCTCCTATTTTTATTTCTAAAATATTATTCTTCAACTTTAATCTCGCTCTCTTCTCTTCGAATTAACTCTTCCATTAATTAAAACTATTAAGTACTCACGGAAGTTCATCACACGACTTCCACATGACCTATTTTATAGGTATTTTTATTTATTCAACTCTCACAATATGGTGTCATCCTTCTAATTCTTATAAAGTAACTTTTATATATGATAGGAAAAGACAACTGCAACTTGCGCATCTCTCACCTCTCTTTTTAGATTTTTTTTTGATAATTCACTTCTATTTTCAAATTTATTCTTCCTTCTTGTAGAGATGTCAAGAAAATTAATATTCATCAAGAACTAAATTGATTTTTTTTCTTCATCTTTACGTTTTAATTTTGTTTATTAAAGGGTAAAATATGTTATTTTTGTTCTATGGTTAGATTCGAAAAAGTGCGAAAGAGTAATCTCAAGATTATTGAGTCGCATAAAATGTTTGAAGTTATTTCTTAAAATTATTGTTGATAAATGAAGAATTTCGAAGAGAAGAGAGCGAGATTAAAGTTGAAGAATAATATTTTAAAAATTAAAAACAGGGGAATGAGAGTTAAAATATGGTGATTTTGTATTGTACATGAGCTTTTATTGTTGAAAGGGCTAGTTTTTAGGTGTTTTAAAAATTCGAGGGTTAAAATCACACATTTTAAAGTTTGAAGGTGAAAATCAAAATTTATAAAAGTTTAAGGGTGGTTGATATATTTTGCCCTATTATCTTTTGTCAAACACAATTAATAAAATAAATACTTAATTAATTAATTTTAAGTGTTTAATTATGTTATCAAATAGCTCTCAATTAAATACTTATTTCATTAAGCGTATTTAATAATGGATAATATTAAATATTTAATTAAGCGCATTTGTAGCACTTACCAATGAGGCCCTATCGAATAGTATTACAGAGAAGAAAGCAGTTATGTGATAATAGATTTTTATTATCACTTAATTAATTAAGACGTATCGAAATTCTATTATAAATTTTAAGTGAAATGAAATTTACTTATATTTGAAGTTTTACTATGTTAAATAATTATCTAATTATTAATTTTTAATATTTAATCTAAATTATATTAAAATATAATATAAAAATAAATTATAATTAATTTAGACTTCAATTTAAACATAAATTTTAAAATTCAATTTTTATACTTTAATTTTCAAAATTTAATATTTAAATATTTAAAATTTAATTTTATCAAAAACATTCTAAATTTAAAACCGGCCAAACTTGGGCGCATCAATGCTTGGCCCAACTAACTATGTATATCTAGCTCACCAATAAAATATATAAAACTATACAAAAATATAGTCCTAGAACATACATATGAAGAGTGGTACACAAATATTTACTCCCCACTTTTGAACTGGCTTAACCTTGTACTTGACCTAACTGCGCTTATCAAACTGTTTGATTGACAGTTCTTGGTTAGTAACTTAATTAAATATTTAAAATTAATTAATTAATTAGTATTTATTTTATTAATATATTTAATAATAGATTATATTAAATATTTAATTAATTAAATATATTTGATAATAAATTTTTTTATCATTTAATTGATTAAGACTTACTAAAATTCTATTATAAATTTTAAGTAAAAAGAAAGTTAATTAAGTTTGAAATCTGAATATATTAAATACATATTTAATTTTTAATATTTTATATTTAATCTAAATTGTAATAAAATATAATATAAAAATAAATTATAATTAACTCAAATTTCATATTTCAAAATTTAATATTTAAATATTTAGATTTCAATCACTAAATTTCAATTTGATCGAACAAGCTCTATAGGTACATCTTAATTCCATTTATGAATATTGTGGAACGGTGGTTGATGAAGAATGAAAGCAAGGGATCTGTCATTATTGGTTTTGTTTAAAAAAAAAAAAAATCTACATCTATATTTACATTTAAACTTGCTTGTAAATCCGAACAGGCGCTTTTGACAGAGGAAAAGAGTATTATGGTTGGTTTTGAAAAAGAGATGGAGAAGGTAATCAATCTTCTTGAAAAGGACTCAGAAGAGTTAGAAGTAATATCAATTGTTGGAATGCCAGGGTTGGGGAAGACAAGACTTGCCATGGAAGTGAAAAATCACCCCCAAATTATTGCTAGATTCCCTACTATTGCATTTATCAATGTGTCCAAAGAGTTCAATGCGAAGGAAGTCTTCCTAAACATTCTAGCTGCTGTTGACCCGAACCATAAAGAAATGAAGGACAAGTCAGATGAAGATATAGCCACTGCAATTTGTAAGGTATTAGAAAAGACAAAGTATATGATCGTCATGGATGATGTTTGGACAATAGAAGCATGGGAAAAACTCAAGTGTGCTTTTCCTTGCAACGAGGACAGTAAAGTCTTAATAACTAGTAGAAATGATAATGTGGCTTGTTATGCTAATAGAAGTGTTGAACCCTTGCATCTGCGTCTTTTGGAAGAGGTGGAGAGTAGGGAGTTACTAAGTAGGCAAGTTTTTGGTGAGGAAAGGCCCCCCAAAGTGCTGGAGAGGTATATAAAAGAGATTGCATCTAAATGTGGCGGATTGCCACTGTCAATATTGGTAATCGCAGGCATTTTTTCAGATTCATCCGATAGAAGGAGTCCTGCCCACTGGAAAAGAGTCGCTGACAGAGTGAATGTTTTCATTGCCAGACGGGAGAAACAAGACAGGGGAATAGCATTGAGTTACGAGACTCTGCCCCATCACTTACAGCTGTGTTTTCTTTACCTGGGCGTTTTTCATGAAGACTCTATCATTCCTGTGTGGAAATTGTTGCGATTATGGATAGCAGAAGGCTTTGTAGAGCAGGAAGAGGACTCAAGGTTAGAGGATACAGCAAAAGATTACTTGGAGCAGCTTGTCATCAGGAATTTGGTGATAGTAGTAGAAAAGAAGGCAAATGGGGAAATTAAAACATGTCGCCTCCACAATATTGTGCGCGACTTCTGTAAGAAGGCGGCCAAAGAGCAAAATCTCTTCCGGGAAATAAAGATGCGTGGTGAAGGTGCCTCTCCATCAAGAGCGAGTGATTATTATCGCCGCCTGTGTATTAATTCTTATGTGGAGGAATACAATTTCACACACACTTCTAACAATCATGTGCGTTCCTTGTTGAGTTTTTCCAAGGAAGAAGTTACTCAGATTCCAGAAGAACTCGTCTCTTCCTTCCCTAAAGGTTTCAAATTGCTCCGAGTATTGGATGCAAGATCGATCGTTTTTCCTTATTTTCCTGATGAACTACTTTGCCTGGTTCTTTTGAGGTACATAGGCATTTCTTGTGACTCCACTAGCGTTCCTGAGAAAATCTCCAATCTACGGAGCTTGCAAACTCTTATTATTATAATAACAAAATCTAAGGGTCCCCTTGAAGTAAAAGCGGACATATGGAAGATGGCAGAACTAAGGCATCTACACACGAATGTGTCCATACGTTTGCCCCCCAAAGGCAAATATGATGAGCGCTTCATGAAGAGTCGCAACTTGCAAACCGTTTCTAGAATCTCACCAGAAAGTTGCAGAATAGATGTTCTGGAAAAGACTCCCAACATCAAGAAATTGGGTATATGTGGGAAATTAGAACCCAGCTTGTTTGACGGCCTCTCTAGTTTGCAGCTTTTGGAGGATTTGAAGTTATTTAATGAAGAGTCCCAGATGAGTGTCCTTCCCGCCAGCACGAAATTTCCCAAAACGCTAACGAAGTTGACTCTGCAAAATACCTTACTTGATTGGAAATACATGTCTGTTCTGGCGAAGCTACCGTATCTTGAGGTACTCAAGTTGAAGGACAACGCGTTCGTAGGAGGACAGTGGGGGCCTATGGAGGAAACGTTTGAGTGTCTTGTGGTTTTGCACATTGTAAGGACAAATTTGGTGGAATGGAATGCCACAAAGGATAATTTCCCAGAGCTGAGAGACCTTATTCTTAAGGAATGCAGAGTGCTTATGGAAATCCCATCGGGCATCGGATTGATAGACAGCCTCCAGACGATCGAACTATCTAATACCAATCGCGGCGTGGCTATCTCTGCCTCCAGAATTGAGGAGCTGAAAATCAATATGTCCCAGCCGTTTCGCCTCATTGCTCCTTTAGAACATCTTGTCGGGTTAGTAATCAAAGCGACCCTTCCAGCATTGCTTTTATTTATATCACTGATTTGATTTCTTGATCCTCTGGGCTTTCAAAGTATATATAATCCTTTGGTCCTGTTAGAAAACTGCAACTGAAAAGTATAAATTCGCATACCGTAATTCTCTCTTCAAAAATTGCTCTATGAATTTGCTTCTCTAAGTACGCTATGGTTCAGGGCTTTGGTAGGTCTATTGATAGAGATTAATCGTTTTTTTCCGGATGCGTTGACATTCCCCTTTTTTCCATTCTAGTTATTGACATGGGAAGGAATGAAGAAGATTAACATACAATCAAGCTGGGTTCTCCTGAAACTTATTTTCTTTCTGATTTTGAGTTGGGTTACTCCTGAAAGTTTCTGTATGGTCTCATCACATAATAATACCGTTGCACATGGAAGAGTACTTCCCACAGCTGTTTTACTGGAGAATTGGAATTGTGTTATGCTTGTTAATAAGAAGATGCTATTGTACCAAGCGCGTACTTACCCCAGTGTTTTTGAACAATTTTGGCAATTATCTGTTCGACGCTTAGTATTAAATTTCTAAAAATAATGATTTCGGTTGCTGTCTCCTCGACCTACTAGCATTTTTAGAAGATGAACTATAAATTTCAAAGCATATTATGTGTAAGTTTTTCGACTTTTGTACTCAAATTCTCCTTCATCTTCACACCTCAGTGAGTTAACTAGTGACGAGGGGCAACCCAATATGGAAATGACCGTGGGAAATCAAGCCAGGCAAGTTTTTTTTTTTTTTTTTTAATACATTTTTGGAACTCTAATATATACATGCGAACCCACCCCCCTTAATGCTTCCTTTCTTTCTGTTATTTAACTGTGACTTCGTACACCATGGTTAATATCGTATCATTTTTATCAGTTTTCGCAGAGCAGAAGCTTCGCCGGAAATTAAAGTCTCGGTAAATATGAACTCGGAAAATATGACGCTACCCAGGCAAGTCTTTTCTGAAATTCTCATATTACTCTCGTAAAGTCCTTTATTTATTTATGGATTTATTGCAATTTAGTCCCATTAAGTTGGGATAGTGACACTTTAATACAATAAGCTATAAAAAGGCACTAGAGGTCCATTAATCATTAATTAATAATAGTATTGACTAATGAAAATTACTTTCATAATAATTTATTTTGTTCATACTAATTATAAGATATCCTAAATAACATTTTGAGTTTATTATAATTAGTTGTAAAAAATGAGCTAGAAGTCTATTGACCATTAATTAATGATAGTATTGATTGATGGAAGTTATTTTTGAAATAAAATATCTATTTTACCCATACTAATTATAAAATATCCACAAAAGATTCTTTTGTGAAATGAACTTTGCACATGAAATATTTGTAAACCTATAATACTTTTTATAATTTTTGGTATTAAAGTATCATTATCAATTAATAAGATAAAATGCAATAAATATATAAGTTAAAGTTTTAATCAACTTATTAAAATTAAGCATTTCATATTCAACTTGTCAAGACTTAAATATAATATAAATTCAAACATAACATATTTAAAATAAAATCACGAATTACACTAGAGAAATATGATGATTTTTTTTTGTACCTTTACTTTTTTTTGTGAGGAAAATATTGGTGAAATATGATAATTCTTTTTGGTGACTTTGTTTTTTTTTTTTTGTGAGGAAAATATTGGTGAAATATGATAATTTTTTTGTGACTTTGTTTTTTTTTTTTAAAGAAAAATATTGATGCAATTTTGTTATTTTTATTTTAGGTCTGTTATGTTTGAATTTGTATCGTATTTAGATCTTAACAAAGCTGTATATTATATGTCTAACTTCAGGAAGTTGATTGAAACTTTGATTTATGTATTTATTGCATTTTATCCTATTAAATTGATAATGATACTTTAATACTGAAAATTATAATAAGTACTATAGGTTCACAAATATTTCATATGCCAAGTTCATTTTAATGTGCCGATTTCATTCCACTAGAAGATTTTTTGGACATCTTAAAATTAATATGAGTAAAATAAATATTTTATTATACAAATAATTTTCGTTAATTAATACTGTTATGACTAACGAGTCAATAGACATCTAATACATTTTTAAAACTTATAGTAATAAAGTGTCACAATTAAATTGTAATAGACTCAAATGACTATTTTGGATATCTTATAATTAGTATGAATAAAATAGACATTTTATTAAAAAGTAACTTCCGTTAATTAATAACATCATTGATTAATGCTCAATGGATCTATAATACATTTTTTACAACTTGTAATATTAAAGTGCCAAACCTTTTATTTATTTACTTTTGTGTGTGTGTTGGGGTGGCGGGGTGGGATTTGCGTGAGGGCCATTAATGTCACTGGCGAGGGAATTTGGGGTTATACACAGAGATTGTTTAACAATTCCAATGAAAGAATAATAAAAATATGTAAAAATATTTTTAAAGAAATTTAGTTTTTATGGGAAAAACAAAAATTTTTTAAATATTATGTTATAAAGATATGTAAAAGACTTCGTAAATCTTAAAAAAAAAAAAAAAATGAATCATGCTGGCCAAAGTGACAAACTCTTTGGTACAAAAACAAAGTTGGCCAAAGTGAACATATATGACTAAAATGAATCATGGCATTTGAATTTTATTTGGGCCAAAAAATTATTCAACAATTTAGAACCGTCATATTGTCTAATCTGAAATCCACGACAAGGAGGACATTATCACCAGAAAGATATTACGAAGATCCTACTCCTGGCCATGGGGATTGACCATCACCCTTTGTCGTGTTTCTTGCTCAAACCAAAGAATTTATTGTAATTTTGGCGGTTTTAATTACATTGATGGATTTCTTCATGTTCATGGTCCTTGCAGTTGTTTGCCTTTCTATAAAAGGATTTTCCAAAAACTCAGAAAAGGAAGCAATGGAAAAACCTCAAAAACCAAGAAAAATGGTAACATCAAGCTCCCTCTCATCTCCTTGACTTTCTTAGTCCAAATATTAGAAAGCCAATAAATTTTCCCTTCCAATTGAAAGCTTACATTTCACTTTCTGTTCTTCAGGGACTGAGGGTCATCTATCAACTTTAAAGCATTGAGCAGCAGGTTCGTTCACGATCTTTTGCATTACAGCTTAGGCAATTGTAACCGCTAACTAATGTGAATTTCAAAGACCAGTCACTCTAAAGTTCAAATAAACGACTTTATTTTTAATATTAATTCAGACTGATAATTGATAACTATTAGTAGTAATTAAGGACTGAATCCCAGAACAAACTTTTCATAATAGTAGTGGTAATTAAGGCTTTTGTGATGAACACAGTGATCCGTTGAGAAGACAAAATTTCGTGAACAATTTTACTTTTATCATTAAAATTAATTTATTAAAATTTTGGAAATACTCACAAGCAGGGACTTGCCACATAGACCCATATACATTCAACTTCCATAGTTGTCCCCTGATGACCAATTCCGTCCAATGACTAACAACAAAGTTATGTAGGCCTCACATGTTTCAATGGTTATTTTGAATGTACCTTTTTAACAACAAAGTTATGTAGGTCCCACATGTTTCAAAATCAAAGTCCCAGAATCTTCTTCCTTACCTTTATATATATACCGCTAAAAGGGTGGTCCTATTTTATTGGAAGAGATTACAGGGAGTCTGGAAAAAGAAATTAAAATTATTGTACACGGAACTCTTGACTTTCTTTGGTGAGCATAGTATGTTTAGGAAGGGAATCACCAAGCTTCTTTTTCCTCTTCAGGAATGAATTGGGTAAAGTCAGCTTCATCATGATAAGCAAATGGATGATCTATCAAGTCCATGTCTAAATCCGAAATTGGCTGCATTTGACTAGTGGAAAATTGGGACTTTCCTTGTCGTTTTTCACCCTTTTGTACTTAATAAATTGTTTACGAATGTCTGCTTCAAAATCTGCCCGCTTGAAAAATATTCTTTATATGATACTTTGCCATGTAAGCAATTTGCAACCCCAACATCATCCTAAGCATAATATTCTGGTTGAGCATCGAAACCCTATTTATGATCACCATGCTAGAATCATCAAGGATTTCATTATTGTGATCAACAGGAACAAGCTGCTGGCTGGCTTGTTCAGCTCTAACTACCTGTATAATCTGTACAATTTGGGAATCATTAACTGCTAGGTCAGCCAAAGGTGAAAGGTCTTCTGAACTAGTTGTAAAGGTAATAGGGGCAATATGTGAAGTTGGAACGGGAATAGGACTAGGAGAATCCAAAGGTGTTAAAAGAGAACTTGACAAGGGCTGAACACCTGTCTGAGTATCTGAAACAAGCTGCTGAAACTGACCAGCAGAAGAATCTTTGGAACTTGCCTCTTGTGTTTTCTGTAAGCCGTCAATTGGAAGCCCATGAGAAATATCTTCATCGGCATTGTCATGAACCATATTGTCATTAGTGTTTTCTTGCAATGCACGCCAAGAAATATCTTCGTTTTCTGCATTTTCAATGTTTCCTCTCTTGGCAGTCTGTTCTTGAGAATCGTTATATTGTTGGCCCTTAATTAGCAACCCAAACTTCCTTTTTCTTCTGCCGTTGTTGCTGAGGGCAGCGCTGACTTGCATTCAGTGTTTGTGGAATTCAATCTACAAGTCTTCCCATCATGGCCTAATAATCGACATTCTGTACAATATAATGGCATGTCATCACATTCAATTTTCTTGAAAAAAACCATCATCCAGTGCATCAATCCAAATTCTCTTAGGGTTAGGTTTCAAGAGGTCAACCTCCCCACAAATCCTTGCTATGCTTAGCCTCAAAAGAGTGGTTGTTGCTTCATCTAGTTTCAAGGGCCTTCCTAAGCAGACGTGATGGAAGAAAGAGTAGCCTTGTGAAAAAAAAAATGGATGGGCAAATTTGGCAAAGAGATGCATAGCAGAACCACGGATGGCTCCGTTGACAACCTGAAATCCATCATCCACTTAAAGATTCGAATTGGAAAGCCAAATAAATACAAATTATCTTTCATCCATAGTTGAACAAAATCCTCCTCTAGAGCTGGGCAAATAAGAATGTATCGAGGGTCAAGCAATCCAATCAGGGCATTGCCATTTAAGCCAAAAGTAAAAAATTGTTTTTACATAGTATCCATAGATGGACGACCATGCGAAGACTTCCCCACCAAGGCTGATTGATAGGGGCGGCTAGGGTGTGAAGTTCTTCTTTTGAAAACATAATATAGCTGGCTCCCCCTTAAAAAAAGAGAGCGGCTTGATTGAACCAGCCAAAGAGGAAGAAGAAAAATAAAAAAGAGAAAGAACAATTGCCCTAGCCAAAAGGCCGTTGTGATAAATGAGGGGGGTGGCGGCTGTGCCACAATTGAGAGAGAACTCTCAGGACTAGGGTTTTGACAATTTAGGAGAAGAAGAGAGTTTTCATAAATCTAATCTAATACTAAACTCATCTTCTTCCTTACATAATATTTGTTGCTGCAATCACCTTTCCCTTCATTGCCATTTTTGCTGCACCCTTTCCTCTTTGTCAATGTTCTGCTTTCTCTTCTCTCTCTTCTCTTTTTGGTCTTTCTTACTGCTTTCAACCTTTTCCCATCACTACCACCAGGGGACGAACATTTGGGAGGGCGCAAAATGGAACGGCACAAGACGCACAATTGAAACAAAGTAAGAATGCCAAGAAGAAAGGGCAGAGCTTTCTTTATTTTATCTAGTATCGATATGAAAAGAGAGTCAATAACAAAACAAAAAAGTTACATTAAGTTTCACTACTAGAAAAATAGGTTGTTGTGACACATTTATTATGACATTTTGTTTAACATGTTATTAAAAATTAAGTTTTGTGACTTTTTATTTCAATGTCACAATAGACATAATCAAAACCATACCTGATTATCAATATAAAATTTAGTATATTTTTAGAATTATATTATGACATTTTGAGAATTGTCAAGGCATATATTTTTGTTTTTGGATACTCAATAATCTTTAGTGACATGATAAAAAATGTTATAATAGATGTTTTATACAAAAAAAAAAGAAAAGAAAAAGAAAAGAACCGACCCCAAAATATCCCGGGAGATTGAAAAAAGTCTGGGAGAGGGGAAAAATGTGAAATCTGATTGAAATTATTATATTTGCGCAGTTAATATGCACCGAATCCTTAATAGTTGTATGACATACATATATTATTATACACTTCTAGCAGAGTACACGTTCTTAAACATTTTGTATACTAATCTAACTTCTAGTTCGTGTGCACCCAATCATTCCCCCCCCCCAGGTCACCAACTTCACAAAACATTAGATTCTCTCAATCTCCCCTTCCTTAAACCGGTCATCTTCGTCTAAAAATCCCTTTCACCTCTCTGCCTCTTTCCTCTAATCCCTTACATCTCAGCCTGAAATCATCCCTCATATACCATCTTCTCAACTGAACAAGAGCTGTGGAAATGCCGTGAAGAAAGATCTGCACAATGCCGGCACTGTTCGAGCATTTCTTTGTAGCAGTTGTGTGCTGTTGAGGAAGCAGATTTTCTTGCAAGCACTACCCTCTGTAAGCACGTCTCTCTCACTGTTCATCATCTCAAAATGTCTGTTTGGGTTTTAATTTCCAATGTCATTAGCAATCCTTCACTTTTCTTTAGTGTTTTTTTGTCTGAAAATCCATTCTTTTTCCAGTTCTGGGTTTGAGCTTGCTTAGGTGCCACTCACGGCATTTTTTGCAAGATGTTACTAGTCCGAAAATCCATTCTTTTTCCAATTCTGGGTTTGAGCTTGATGAAGTTATTTTTGTGTTTCGTACTTCTTTAAAAGCTGATGATGAATTATTGTTTGTGAAATTGTCTTTTGTCTTCTTCCCCTATCAATATTAATTTTCTTATAATTCTTGTAGATTCCTGAAGATTGGATAAGTGCATAGCTGGTATAGGCAGCTAGATGTATAAAGATCAATAATAGATTATTTGCCCAAGATTGTTACTGCTTGTGCTTAGGGACATTTTATGGTTTTGAGGTAAAGAAGGCTTTGATCTTTCTTTACCTTAATTCAACTGTTCGATTGTATTGGTCCTATATGTTTTTGTTGGGCTTGCCCCTTTTCATGTCCTGTATCTATTGAGTTGAAATTGGTTTTACATTTTGGTAACAGTTACAAATTCGGGTTTTTGGACTACATTGGTTATTAATAGCATGTGTGCACAAAGTCTAAACATTATGTCATCTGGCCTTAGTTCAGCTCTCCCCACCCCCCTCCTCTTTCTTTTCATGGGTTGTGAGATTTTTGGATGGAAGAGACATCACCTCTAATTTAGGAAGGGGAAGAACTTGTCAAAGATACTATCCATTATATCAGAGTGCACCACCAACAGTTATGTTTGGTTCTTCATTCCAAGGGAATGGCTTAATTGGTTTAGTTGCTTCTAGAAGTTATTGGATTGGAATCTTAGGTCTTGATTGCTCCAACGGTGCTAAATTGATGTAGTTTGGTATAAAATCCTAGGAAAAGGATTTTATATATTATCAAGAAAAGCAATGGCATGATTCCCCCCCCCCCCCCGCCCCCTCGTCTTCACTATTTGAGCTTAGTTTTCCTTTAGTTATATGTCAGTTTCTCCTCTAAGCTCAGGTAGAGATCTTGTGACCTCATTAGCATGCATTTTCTTCACAAGAGTTCTAAATATCTTGAAGTTCTACCGCTGCTGTAGTTCATCTGATTTTGCTAAGATAAGTCTAGCCATACAACTTCAATTTTGGTGGATTGCTTTTGCCGACACCATTTGGCCTAGCATTAAGTAGGACTAGATTGTAGCCTGCATGATCATATCTTGAAAGGACATTTTCTCCTGCAACATCAATATTGTTCTCTCTCCAGCCTTCATAAATCCCACGTAACTTGTATCAAACCCCTTCTTATACATCAACCGCCTAACAAAAACAAAACAAGTTCCAGCAATATTAATCTCTTCAAGTGAAACAATCAATTCAAGATGCACGTTTGATACAGCCTAACTGCTGTTGAAAAGAAGTGCCCAATGCAAAGTTTAATGCAAGCAAAAGTAATTTATTACCCAAGATAGTATATCCTATTATATCTTATATAAGCTATATGATTCTTTATAAGTACTTCAATCAAAAGTATCACTATTTATAGACTGAAGTTGTCATTTACTTGCACTATGTATTCCCAGTATTTACTATTAGAAAATTGATCAAAGGTTTGAGAAGTTTCTGGAATAAACCAAGTATCATCTCTTGGTTTGCATTTAGCAGTTGACTTAAAGTACAGCTTCTAATTAGGAAATATTGTATTACCTTTATCCTTTTTCTTCCTTTTTCTTTTGGTTTAAAGTGTCTTCTTTTTTGTTTGTTGTATCCGAAAAATAGAAAAGCTACGGCTGATTAATCTTGGATTAGGAATATTATGACCTAATACATGTGTTTTGTTTCATTTCCATTCATGTTTTGAAAAGGGTTTTCTTTGTTTGTCAAAGGAAATGTTTATTCTACCTGCAAAAATATATTATTCCTAGCATGCTGAAACATTATTTGATTGATTTGTAATGATCCCTTTATGTCCGAATTGCCAAATAGTTGTCCAGGTGACATTGGCTTTCATAAGAAAATTCTGACAATGATTTGTTTTCATCAACCGGTTCATTAGTATTCATCATTTTGGTAGCATCTAGTTTCAGCCAGGTTGAACTTTTACTATCACGCATGAAATTCTACATCATTTTGAGCTGTAATTAAGATATGCATAACAGATATGTAAAAAATTAACAAGTTTTTTAATGTACTTGTACTGATATTAATAACTTCTAGTTGCATTTTACATTTCAGAAACGAATTGTCTATAGATTCCGTTGACAAGATGTAATGAATGTGTTGAGAATCTTTTTTTTTTTTTTTACAAAAATAGTTAGTTATTGTCACAGTTATAATTTGCTAAGAATTCACTTCCTTACATTTAACCTCATATCCAGGATTTCTTACCTCTATTTGTCATCTTAATTTGAATTGTGATGATTTTTTCTTCTTCATTGTCATCTTAAAAACTTTTCCTTCACTGTATACAAAACAAGGCTGTAATACTACAATTGGCAGAAATGTCTCAACATTGCTTCTATTCTCTTGAAAATTGCATACAATATAGTGGAGTTGTACAATTCACCAACTAAATGTGATGCATTAAAGGAGAAATATCATGTGGACCATTCAGTCCTTGTTTGAATAACGAGAAAGTTAAGCGAGAAAGTGAAGAAAAGGAAAAGGAAATCATTTTTTTGTATGCATTTGATTTAAAAGCAAAAATTTGTCCAAAAGAAAGTAGTTAATAGAAAATTCTAACTATTCTTTGCACAAGAATTTCTCTTCAAACTTCTCTCTTTCTTTCTCTCACAATTCTTTCTCCAATCTTTCTTTCACTAATCTTTCTTTCACAAAATGATGGTGTATTACAAGCTTAGAGAATAGCTCTATTTATAGAGCTCTAATTAGTGAAATACATCATGGCATACATCATCTTCAATTAATGGTGTCTCCACTAAATGGTGGACATCCATAAAAATCTTCTAATAATTCACATAAATCCATAATTAGTGGAGCCTCCACTAATTAATGGAGATTCCAATAATTCATAACACTCCCCCTTGGATGTCCATCCATACATAAAGAATATGCCTCGTTAAAACCTTACTAGATAAAAACCCAAAGTGGGAAAAAAATCTAGTGAAGGAAAAAGAGTACACTATTCTATATGTATGTTTATTACTCCCCCGATGAGATGATTCCTTTAAATCTTTAAACCGACGCATACCGATTTTATATCTCAACTTTTCAAATGTTGCCGTCGGTAAAGTCTTCGTGAAAATATCTCGCGAGGTTGTCACATGACCGAATTTGTAGCACATCAATTTCACATTTCTTCCGGAGTTCATGAGTAAAGAAGAATTTTGGTGAAATATGTTTTGTCCGATCTCCTTTAATATATCCTCCTCGTAATTGAGCTATGCAAGCCGCATTGTCTTCATAAAGAGGAGTTGGAATACCTTTGATTGATGATAATCCACAACTTTCTCTGATATAATGAATCATGGATCTTAGCCATACACATTCTCGACTTGCTTCATGAATGGCTATAATTTCAAAGATGATTTGAAGAAGTAGTCGCTATAGATTGTTTCGTAGAACGCCATGATATAGCAAGATTTCCACATGTAAATAGATAGCCCGTTTGAGAACGTGCTTTATGTGGATCGATAAATAACCAAAGATCTCGCATAACCTATCAATGTTGGACTCGGTTTTATTTGAATAAAATAATCCGAGATCAATTGTACCTTGGAGATATCGAAGGACTTGTTTAATTCCATTCCAATGTCGTCGTGTTGGTGAAGAACTAAATCTTGCTAATAAATTGACAACAAAAGCAATATCAGAGCCGTGTGTTATTAGCAAGATACATCAATGCACCAATTGCACCGAGATATGGTACTTCAGACCAAGGAGTTCTTCATCATTTTCTTGAGGCTCTGAAAGGATCTTTATCCACATTTAATGATCTGACGATCATTGGAATACTCAATGGATGTGCTTTGTCCATGTAAAATCTTTTTAGCACTTTTGTCGTATATGTTGATTGATGAATAAATGTTCCACTCTCCAAATGTTCAATTTGTAAACCAAGGCAAAATTTGGTTTTACCAAAATCCTTGATTTCGAATTCTCTTTTAAATAATCAATTGTTTCTTGGAGCTCTTCAGAGTTCCAATAAGATTAATATCATCAACATATATAGCTAATATCACAAATTTAGAACCAGCATTTCTTAATAAAAACGCATGGACATACCCGGTCATTTTTAAATCCCGCTTTCAATAAATATTCACTAAGACGTGTGAACCACATGCGCCCGCATTGCTTCAGTGCCATATAATGATTTCTCGCAACTTGATGGAGTAATTTTCACGAGGATAATGTTTATATGCTTCGTGCATATGAAATCCTTCTGGGATTTTCATGTAAACATCATTTTCTAAATTTCCATACAAGTAAGCAAAGTGACAACATCTAATAGGCGCATATCTATCTTTTCATGTACCGCCAAACCGATAAGATATCGGAGTGTAATAGCATCAACAACAGGAGAATAAGTTTCATCATAATCAATACCTGGTCTTTGTGAAAAACCTTGGGCTACTAATCGCGCTTTATATCGAACGATTTCACTCTTTTCATTGCGCTTTCGCACAAATATCCATTTGTAGCCAACAGGTTTTATACCTTCTCGGTGTTCGGACCGCAGTCCGAAGACTTCACGTTTTGCCGTTGCATTTAACTCCGATTGAATCGCATCTTTCCATTGCAACCAATCTTTTCTATGCCGACATTCATCAATCGATATTGGTTCAGGATCATCATTATCCCGTGTAACATCAAGAGATATATTGTATGCAAATATATTATCAATAACAGCTTTCTATCCGATTCCAACTTCTACCTGAAGTGGTATAATTGATAGAAATTTCAGTGTTACTTTCATCAACTTCCGGTTCTTTGTCATCGCTTCTCTCTTGGTCTTTATCATTCTTTTCTTCAATATGATCTTCTCGGATCATTTAATCCTCTTTTCTTTCGAGGATTTTTATCTTTAGAACCAAGAGGTCGGCCACGCTTCCGGCGTGTTTTTGACTCAAGCAGCTATAGGTATAATATTTTGTTCTCACTGGAACTTCAATTCGAATAGGAGCATTTATAGTCGGAATATGCGATTTTGTAACTCTTCCGGAGTCAACAAAAGCGTCTCGGCATTTGATTTGCAATGCTTTGCAAATGAATTATCTTTTGAACTTCAAGTTCACATGCGCTTGTGCGCGGATCAAGATAATTTAATGATGTTGTCCAATCAAGATCCTTTTTATACTCGTTTGGGTTCTCCCCTAATTTAGGGAATAATGATTCATCAAAATGACAATCAAGCAAATCTTGTCGTGAATACATCTCCCGTCGTGGGTTCAACATACCCGATAATAGAGGGAGAATCATATCCAACGTATATCCCCTTTCTTCTTTGAGGACCCATCTTTGTACGTTGGTTTGGTGCAATTGGAATATATACAAGACACCCAAAAATTCTTAAATGAGCAATATTTGGTTCTCGACCCAAAAGCCAATTGCAAAGGAGAGAATTTATGATAACTAGCCGGTCTTATACGTACAAGTGTTGCAAAGCATGTAGAATAGCATGTCCCCGTGCAGATGTTGGGAGATTTGTTTTCATTAATAATGGTCTAGCAATTAATTGTAATCGTTTAATCAAAGATTCAAGAAGACCATTCTCGTGTGTGAACATGAGCTACAGGATGTTCAACATTAATCCCAATTGACATGCAATATGCATCAAAAGCATGTGATGAAAATTCACCAAAGCATTATCCAAACGGATATTTTTAATGTGATGGTCCGGAAATTGTGCTCGTAATTTAATTATTTGAGCAAGTAATCTCGCAAACGCCAAAGTTGCGAGTAGATAATAAACATACATGTGACCATCGGGATGATGCATCAATTAAGACCATAAAATATTTGAACGGTCCACATGGTGGATCAATAGGTCCACAAATATCTCCGTGAATCTGCTTCGAGAAATGTAGGACTTTCAGCTCCTACTTTTACCGGTGATGGTTTAACAATTAATTTTCCTAGGGAACATGCAAGACATGCGAATTTTTCTGATGTTAATATCCTTTTATTTTTTAAAGGATGACCATGTGTATTCTCAATGATTCTTCTCATCATGGTAGATCCCGATGACCCAACCGGTCATGCCAAATGCTAAAAGTAATAGGATCGAGAAACTTCGGTTTACTAGATGATGAATTTCAATTGTACGTATTTTTACAAAATATAGACCAAGAGAAAAAGACGGCAGTTTTTCTAATACCGATTTCTTACCCAAATGCATTTGAGTAATAAAAAGATGCTCAATCCCATTTTCCTCATTTGTTTCAACATGATACCCATTTCTCGCGGATATCTTTAAAACTCAATAAATTTCTTCTGGATTTTGAGGAAAATAGTGCCTTATCAATAATAATTGTTGTTCCTTTAGGCAACAATATACTAGCTCTTCCTGAGCCCTCAATTACATTTGCACTACCGTTTATCGTATAAATATTTATTTCTCCCATTTTGAGATCGAAAAATATTTCTCATTTTTTAGTATGGTGTGTGTAGTTCCACTATCAATAATGCATATATCATCATTAACAACAGCCATCCGAACACAAATATATATATGTAAACGTAAATATTATTAGAATAGAATGAAAATGAAAATACAAAAATATCGTGGTGAGGCTTTAGTTCTTTTGGACACCGCCATCACCAATTAAATGGTCTATCCTACCGTCCGGGTGTTCAAAAAATCCGATACATCCATATGGGTAATATTGATATTAAGATCTTCAGGATCACTATCGTCATCCTCAACATTATTTATTGGATGTTGAGAAAAATTTGCTTCCACATTTTTATTTTTCAATGAAGCTTGATACAATTCAACTAAATGCTTAGCCGTACGTACGCTTTCGTGACCAATGACCTTTCATGCCACATCTATAACATATATCCTCATGCTTTTCTTCAATTTCTTTTTCTTTTCCCTTTTGATCTTTTCTCGTTCCACTTCAGTGGCCAGTATTTCTCACGCTTTGATTATAATTGTGATAAGGGAAATATCGAGCGTGACTACGACCATAACCACGACCACGGCCACGGCCACGGCCACGACCACGACTATAACGATGGCTTCTCGCTGGAGCCAACAAGCATTCACTTCGGGAGTGCCGTAGAGCCGCTTGGTCTCGGCTTCATGATTTCTCAATAATAACTCATTATTTTTCTCTCGCAATGAGGAGGGCAGTAATTAAATCAGTAAATTTTGTATACCCCTTTTCTCGATATTGTTGTCGCAGGACAATATTCGAGGCATGAAAGGTGGAGAATGTCTTCTCCAACATATCTTCATCGACTCACTTTTTCTCCGCATAATTTTAATTGAGATGTAATTTTATACATTGCGGAGCTATATTCATTCACGGTTTTAAAATCTTGCAACCTCAGGTGCAACCATTCATACCGTGCAGTAGGTAGTACGACCATCTTCAGGTGGTCAAATCTTTCTTTTAAATTTACCCATAGGCCATATGGATCTTTTTCAGTAAGATATTCCATTTTTAAATTTTCATCGAGATGACGACGAATAAAAATCAAAGCTTTAGCCTTATGTTGTGCATATGCACTATTATTTGCTTGAATAGTTTCACTAAGGCCTTCAGCATTTAGATGCATTTCTGCATCGAGAACCCATGACATATAATTTGTTCCAGAAATATCAAGGGCTACAAATTCGAGTTTTGCGATGTTAGCCATAGAGATCAATAAATGCGTACTGGTCTCCTGGCTTTGGTAACGGCAGAAACTCGTGCTTAGTCTTCTGGCTTTTGTACCGGTAGAGACTCGTGCTGATAACGTGTTATAAATTTAGGGTAGTGTTAGAATAAAATCTACACACTACACACTAAGAAAATTCTAACTATTCTTTGCACAAGAATTTCTCTTCAAACTTCTCTCTTTCTTTCTCTCACAATTCTTTCTCCAATCTTTCTTTCACTAATCTTTCTTTCACAAAATGATGGTGTATTACAAGCTTAGAGAATAGCTCTATTTATAGAGCTCTAATTAGTGAAATACATCATGGCATACATCATCTTCAATTAATGGTGTCTCCACTAAATGGTGGACATCCATAAAAATCTTCTAATAATTCACATAAATCCATAATTAGTGGAGCCTCCACTAATTAATGGAGATTCCAATAATTCATAACAAGAAGAAAATTATGTCCGACTTGTCAATCAAAACTCGATTATGAGGATGTTGGGTTTTTGACCAAAGTGGGTCAAACTTCGGATACACTCTACGAATGGAATGGAAATTTGAGGCACTCCGTGGACGGAATCCCGAGGTGTAAGGAAATCTCGTGCCTGACAATCGAGGCGTTGCCCGCGAGGCAGTGTCTCCTGCCCGGTCACCCCTGCAAACTCGTAATCTAGTTATATAAATTTTATATAATTAAAAATTATTAATTTAATTTTTATTTTTAATAAAAAATCATTCCTTTATTTTTTATTTAGATAATTTATATTTTAATTGATTATTAAGTTAATAGTTTTTAATTATATAAATGACTCAAATAGATTAAAATATTAATTTCAAATATTAAATTTTGATAAATTAATATGATTTGCAATTTCCCAAGCCCGACCGGGTTTGAGCAATCCGCGCGGGATTTGTGCTCAAGCCCGCGCAGGACTAGTGCAAGCCACGTGGAGTTGTACATTATTTTAAAAAAAATTCAAAATGATTTTCAAATATCTTAAAAATAATTATTCTACTAAAATATAAATTATTCGAATTAAAATATAAAAAATTATAAAATTTTTAATTATTCAAATTCAATTATTTTTTAATTTTATGTCTCTAAATTTATAGAATTCTATTTTAATCCATTTGAGTAGTTTATATAATTAAAAATTATTAATTTAATAATCAATTAAAATATAAATTACTCAAATTAAAATATAAAGTATTATAAATTTAAATACATATTCTTTTTACTAAAAATTAAAATTAAAATAATAATTTCTAATTATACAAAATTTATATAATTGAATTACAATCAACAAGTAACATCTTGCGATGACAAGCGTGAGGTCTCCTTACACCTCGCGCTTAGTAATCTCGAATTACCCATTCACGAGGGTGCTTTAAATTCTTATCTCATTCACTATAGGCATCATGAGTTTTGACTCATTTTGGTTAAAAATTCGATGTTAGTGTTAGTGGGGGGTAGTTCAGCAAAGTTGCTTCTGTAATGAAATTGAATAGACTGGAAACTCAAATTTGGGGTTTTTTTTTACCAAAATGGTGACGTTTTAAAAATGAACTCCGGATGGGGGTAGGAAAATCGGAGTACCCACGAGTGGGGGTACCTCGTGTCTACCATACACGAGGAGTAGCGGTACCTCGTGTCTGGCAGACACGAGGAACGCTGACTCAGCCCAAACCGGTCAAAATGTCAGTCAAACGTTAGACCGTGTAGAAAATGTCGGACGTGTTTGAAAAACAGACAACCTCTCGTCTGCCAAATACGAGGTTGGCAGCTTTTCTGTGGAATCTCTGATTCCATAGAGATTCTTCACGTGGTCACTATAAATTTTTCACGGGAGGAATAGGCAAAATTTTGCCTATAAATGCGCCACATTCTACCGAGTTCATTCCATTCATTTCACTCACACATCCCACATCTTCAATCTCATTTCTCTCAAATTGCTTCTGTTCTACCGTCTCAAACACAACAACAGAAAATCAATTTATCTGTTCTGCCGTCGATTCTCAACACATCCCACATCTTCTGTTGTGCTGGAATTACAAGTCAAAAAAAGTGTTGTTGTCTGTACATTCGAGACATACACGCAACTTCTATATTATAGGTTTTTTTTTTTTAAAATAGAAATTGTATCAATTAATTAATTTATTTATTCAAATAGATATATTTGAATTTAATATTAAAAAATTAATTATTAGACGATGATATTTTAATGAAATTATTGACATTTTTAAATATTATGTTTAGTAAAATATTGACTGATTTTTAAATATTTATATCAATTATTGATTTTGTCTATTTTATATTTTGTTGAATGGTATGCATATGATTTATATTTGACTAAATGACTTACTGTTAGGTTAAAGGAAAAATGATCGACTAATTATTTCTAATAATTTGATTAGAAAAATATTAATATAAATTTGACGAACCTTATCTTTAATTTTTATGATGAACTTAATAATTTGATTTATTTATAATATTTAGTTAGTTGTTTTTTTATTCTTAATTTAATTTAATTACGATTTACGCCCATATTTATATTTTGTTTGATATTTAGTTTTTTATTATTTGTGATGATGAATTGATTTATATTGATATTGTATAGCACAATATATTATTTTGGATTGAGATGTGATAAATAATGAGACTAATTATTTATAACAATTTGATTAGGAAAATATTAATATAAATTAGACAAAAAATATCTAATTATGCACAAATTTTCGAACAAAAATGGAAAATTTTAATGTAATATATATTAAAAATATAGGGTGAACCTTGTCTTTAGCTTTTATGGTGAATTTAATAAATTAATTTATTTGTAATTTTTAGTTAGTTGTTTTTTATATTTAATTTAATTTAATTTAGTCCATATTAAAAAATCGGTATATTTTGTTTGATATTTAATTTTTGATTATTTGTGACGATTAATTGATTTATATTATTTAGCTTTTGTGGTGAATTTAATAATTTTATTTATTTGTAATTTTTAGTTAGTTATTTTTTATATTTAATTTAATTTACGTCCATGTAAAAAATTCGTTATATTTTGTTTGATATTTGATTTTTGATTACTTGTGACGACTAATTGATTTATATTAATTTGGCTTTTATGGTGAATTTAATAATTTTATTTATTTTTAATTTTTAGTTATTTATTTATTTATTTTTATATTTAATTCAATTTACATCCATGTAAAAAAATCGTTATATTTTGTTTGATATTTGATATTTTATTATTTGTGACGATTAATTAATTTATATTAATTTAGCTTTTGTGGTGAATTTAATAATTTTATTTATTTTTAATTTTTAGTTAGTTATTTTTTATATTTAATTTAATTTACGTTCATGTAAAAAAATCATTATATTTTATTTTATATTTGATTTTTGATTACTTGTGATGATTAATTGATTTATATTAATTTAGCTTTTATTGTGAATTTAATAATTTTATTTATTTGTAATTTTTAGTTAGTTATTTTTTATATTTAATTTAATGTACGTCCATGTTAAAAAATCGTTATATTTTGTTTGATATTTAATTTTTGATCATTTGTGATGATTAATTAATTTAGCTTTTGTGGTGAATTTAATAATTTTATTTATTTGTAATTTTTAGTTAGTTATTTTTTATATTTAATTTAATTTACGTCCATGTAAAAAAATCATTATATTTTATTTTATATTTGATTTTTGATTACTTGTGACGATTAATTGATTTATATTAATTTAGCTTTTAAGGTGAATTTAATAATTTTATTTATTTATAATTTTTAGTTAGTTATTTTTTATATTTAATTTAATCTACGTCCATGTTAAAAAATCGTTATATTTAGTTTGATATTTGATTTTTGATTACTTGTGACGATTAATTGATTTATATTTATATTAATATTATATAGCACAATATATTGTTTTGGTTTGAGATGTGCAGAATAATTTAGTTAGTTGGTTTCATATAGTAATTCAAGGTTGTGACATACATTATTTATTTATTTTTTTAATTGAAATTTTCTTTTACATTATTTATTTAGAGACAATGTCACTAGAACAACCTGTTAGATTACGGTTGTATTGGGATTGCGAGATTATGCGTACCCTAAACGGCGATTTTTTTAACGGTCCATGTTGCAAGGCATTGATTGTTAAAAATCGAGTTAGTTACCTCGGTTTAGTCAACAAAATATGTACATTTCGTGGATGGGACATGTCTATTGTTCAGTTGCAAATAACAATGAGAGAAGATACTGTTTTTGGCACTGCACTAAGGTCTACGACAACTTCCATAACAGACGATGAAGATATGGATGGATTGTGGGACTATGCATCCACCGTGAAGGGACAACCAATCGATTTGCATGTTCATCATGAGATAGTACAGATTCAAAATGTAACAGATACAAACGTTGCAGAACAATACAACCCCATGCCTATTACAAAATCCTTCACTGAATTAGTGAATTCAGCCACTCCAGTGCACAGGGCTAATATTGATTTAAATGCGCCTATACCTGCTTACGCCAGTAATCTTGAACATCTCCCAAGTGACAATTTTCAATCCCTTTATACTCCGATAGTTTCGGATGTCTCAGTCGTCGGACCAACTTCAATGGGGTTTGTCACGCCTCCATTTTATGTCGATATTCAGCCTATACAAACACAGCCCAACCCCATGTCGTTGTTTTCTACTGCAGAAATAGATATTCCATTGGATATTACCCCAATCGATGAGTGGGTTGCTCGAGAACCCAATTGGGTAGGTGCTCCAGAGGCGATCGTGGATGGTTTAGGAGCAACATCCGACCTTGATGGACCGAATGCGGAAGATACCCCTGATGAGGACGAGGGAGATGGTGATGCTGGAAAACATGGAGCTGGTCCCTCTGTAATGCCACAACCTGGTAATATACCTGTTGAATCAGACCGGTTGTGTAATCCATTGTATTCAATGTATCTTGACAGGTTGACTGCTGCTCAAGAAATGGAAAATGAATGTGATGGAATGACGACGAGAAGCAATCGGATGGATTTATGGTTAGAATCTAATAATAACTTGAGGATTAGAATGTAGTTTAGAAATAAGGAAGAGTTACTTTAGGCGGTTCAATCGTGGTCTGTCAGATTGGGTCGTGAGTTCATAGTACAAGAAAGTAAAAGCGCGTCCTAGGTTGCCGAATACAAAAATTCAACTCCCCAACATCCCTGTTATTGGCGAATTCGTGAGCGAAAGAAAAAAGGTTGCGGACTGTGGCAAATTACTCGATAGCATGGAGAGCACATTTGTCTAGTTTGAACAATATATGGCAACCATCACAACATGAGCACCAAATTTATAGCGAAGCATATTATGTTAATGATTCACAATAATCTAGAAATAACGGTCAGTGAGATAAACAACTATATACATGACACTTTACATTTCACTCTGTCTTACAAGAAAGGATGGAACGCGCGCAGGCATGCCATTAAGATGATTTATGGTGACTAGCCTTCTTCATTTGCACAACTGCCACGGTATATGCAAGCCTTGCAAGATGCTAATCCAGGTACCGTAGTGGCATGGCATTTCCTACCTATGGACAGCAATGGCGCAAAGACATTTGGATATGTTTTTTGGGCGTTCAAGCCATGCATTGATGCATTTGTTTACATGAAACCGGTGGTCAGCGTCAACAGGACATTCCTTAGGGGTATATACAAGGGAAAATTATTAACGGCTGTTGGTCAAGATGCTAATAATAATATATTACCCCTTGCTTTTGCAGTCGTTAACGAGGAAACAAATGACAAGTGGGGTTGGTTTTTGTCGTTACTCAGGGCGCATGTTCTTAAGGATCGAAGAATTTGTTTAATATCCGACAGACACGTTGGGATAGTGAATGCCCTTCATCAACTACCCAGTTGGCAGGAGCCAATGGCAGTGCATAGATTTTGTTTCAGACATATCCAAAGCAACTTCAATACAAAGTTTAAGAATTATCAGTTGAAGAAGTTGATATATGCAGTTGGGGATCAAAGTAAGAAGCGAGAATTTTTGCAGATTATGGAAGAAATTAGTATGTTGAACCCCCAAGCCAAGGCATGGTTGGATTTGATTCCGAAGAAGTAATTGACGCTTGCTTATGATGGTGGCCATAGGTGGGGTAATATGACAACTAATTTGACTGAATCATTCAACAGTGTCGTCAAAGGCATACGTGCCCTACCCATCAAGGTTATTGTTGAGTCTTCTTTAAAAAAAACAGTCAAATATTTCAACGATCATCGACAGGAGGCTAATCACGGCAAGTATCACTTCCCTTCGACTATATGGGCAAAGTTTGTGAAGAATAAGACGAAAGGAAGAAGGCACCGTGTGCTAGTTTTTAATCAAGACAGGGGTATTTTTAGTGTGGTGTCAGCACATCGAGAGCATGGAAAGGAAATAATTCTTACGAAGTTAATGTTGGTACCAGGTCATGCAGTTGTTGCAAATGGGAAATATATGGAATTCCTTATTCGCACGCATTTGCAGCATGTCAGCAATTGGGGCTGAACTCTGGAGATCTCGTGTCATTGGAGAACACAACAATGTCCTACAGGTTAACATATACGCCACAATTCAGACCCATCCCGCACGAGGATTATTGGCACGACCCTGGTTTAATCTTGGCGCCGTATGCTCACCATTTCAAGAATCGACGATCTAGTCGAATGCAGACGGCTCGTATTCGGAATGAAATGGATGAGCGTAATTCTGATTCACCTCCTTGATGTGGGTTATGCCATCACAGCGGACATAATAGGAGGAATTGCACCCACGGTACTGTAGATTGATGTTAGAATATTTTACATGTTCTTGTTTGATAATTTATATGACTGATGTCATATTTCTTCGTTGATATGTAGTATCGAAACATTTTATGTGTGTAATAATATTCATTATGTCTGTTTTATCTATTTTGTGGTATTATGGTTGCATAAATGATGATATTTTCACTTTATTCTGTAGAAATTGAACTAACGGTGTTGTAGATTGATGTTAAAATATTTTACATGTTCTATCTTTATAATTTATATGATTGATGTAATATTTCTTCTTTGATATGTTGTATCGAAACATCTTATGTGTGTAATAATATTCAACATATCCGTTTATATATTTTGTAGTATTATGGTTGCATAAATAATGATTTTTACACTTTATTTTGTTTAATAATAAATTATAATCATTTTTTTTTACATTTTAGGATACCATTGATGGACCCTGCACAAGACGGAGTTGATCCCGACCCTATTATTCCGGACTTATTGACCCTGCAGCGTCGACATAGATCGACATATATATGGGCAGGACAGTTGGAAGATATTGTCCTTATTGCAAAGCGCAATGACAGCGCTTTTTGGATTGCTTGATCATTCGATCTACGAGTCGAGCAACTTATGGATAAAGTTGGATTCGGTGGGATTATTCGTTTGCAGTACATGAAGATTGATCATCCCCTTATTACAGCGTTGGTGGAAAGATGGCGCCAGGAGACACACACGTTCCATCTTACAGTGGGAGATGCCACAATTATACTACAGGATGTCGATGTTCTTTTTGGATTACGCGTGGAGGGTGATCCAATTATTGGCCGTGGGTTCAACTACCCACAGGCAGAGCTACTAGATCTATGTGACGCGTTCCTGGGTTTTCGATCCACGGGTACAGACCTGGATGGATCTCGATTGAAGTTAAACTCACTCGAGAGAGCACTGGCTCAACCTCTCCCAGCGCACGCGACTCCTGATATGATTACACAGCATGCAAGGTGTTGTATTATGCAGTTTATTTGTGGATTTTTGTTCTCCGATAAATCTGAAAACTGAGTTCATCTGCACTTCCTTAGGTATATACGCAATCTCGAATTGGCTGGTACACTGAGTTGGGGTAGTGCAGTATTAACTCATTTGTATCGTTGTATGTGCAACGCTATTGTTTATACGGCGCATCAGATCAGTGGTCCACTTCTATTGATTCAGGTACGAATTTAAATTCAAAATGCGAATTTAACTATGTTAAACCAATTATATTTTTCTAATATTATTATTTCTCTGAAAATACAATTATGGGCTTGAGAGCGCATTCCCACTATTAGATCCGATAAAGTACGCCCGGTGGAGGACATTGGCCATGTGCCTAGGGGAGCAGCATGGCAGAATCCACTGGATTGTCCCGCATGCCAACACATGTGCTGATTGCGTGCAGAGATCAGTTGAATCGGATGCGACACAATCACGTATGTATTACTACGATATTATTGATTGGAATCGAATTTTAAATAATATTTATTGATATTTATTGTTTGAAACTAAATTTATTTATTTTGCAGTTTATTTGGCAACCTTATGATGCGAACATGTTAGCATCTCTACCTTCGTACTGTACGCATGGCCAACAAATTTGGATGTCTGTCACATCTCTACTGTGTTGGGAGACGATTGAGCTATATCGCCCCGATCGAGTTATGTGACAATTTGGATTGTTGCAAATAATTCTGAATGCTGTTGACACGGGGTCAAATCTGCATCAGCGGAACCTACGCACTACTGGTGCTGGATGGGATGAGGTGGATACGCTACACCGTGCTAATTGGATCAACAGACATGCTTCTACCATCACCGAACAACCCATTTTCGGGCAAGCTGTTGTTACGCCTGATTATTTTGCATGGTATTAGACTCACACACGGCGATTAATTAGCAATCCTACCATGCAATAACCAAATCCTGTGGGCTATCGGTCTAGTAGTTCAGCAGCTGAAGTACTCGTAAGTATATTTTTCCTCATTCATATAAGTATATATAGAATTCTGACTTATTTAAAATTTTAATGATATTCTTGAAAATGCATATGCAAATCGACGCACTGCACCGGATCTGGCACATAGATAATGAAGCGTCTCAACATGATGCATCATACTCGCAACAAGCAGTCGGAAGAATGTCCGATATTGCCATGTGTACTTTGGCTGTCAGTGGCGGATCCGATCGTCTAAATCGAATGCCGTATGAGCCATCCAGACGATCGTATGCTGCTGATCCGATACCGCCGATTCCGCAACAAGTGCTTTAACAAGAACCACCGATAAGGCGGGGTGGTAGACGGGCACGTCGGCGCGCTGCAGTTGAGGAGGTTCCCCCGCAGCAATACTACTCACCGGTGCATGGAGATGAAGATGTTTATGTATCAGGCGCTCCTGCAGCGGTCGGTGATGACTACGTTCCAATTCTGCCAGTTGCAGATGACTTCGTCCCTGGTGCAGCGGTTTCTGGTGATTACGATGATTTTTTAACTCCGCAGCATCTAATTTTCGATCCTAGGTATGTTTCTTCGGGGGGCGAGTTTGCTGCTGGTACATCCATTGGACCGTCTCGGAGACAGTATAGACAGTCTGAAGACGATGTAGGTCCGTCGTACACAACAGATGAACAAGAAGAGGAACAACCTGAAGCACATCCTCAGCAACAACCAGCGAGACGAGTTCAACTTCAGCGGCACCGTCGAGGATTTCATTGTGAGACTAGTTTTCATACTTGGTTTTGACGATTTTATGTGTACGTTATTGACATTTAAAATTAATTATAATTAAATTTTATACATAATTGTAATTATATTTTAACATTCAAAATAATAAATTAAACTCTAACAATTAAATTTAAATTTAAAATAATTAGAAAAATAATTAATTATTTTTCAAAAATATTATGTTTAACGGATTAAACATAAATAATAAAATAAATTACATGTCTATATATAATAATATTTACGCTAACGAATTAATGTGAAATTAAAAAAAAATTACTACATGTTTTTAATGTACACATTTAAAATTAATTATACATAATTGTAACTATATTTTAGCATCTAAAAATTAAAATTAAATTTAAAGAAATTAGAAAAATAATAAATTATTATTTCAAAACTATTATGTTTAATGGATTAAAGATAAATAATAAAATAAATTAAAAAGATTAAAAATTATTGCCATTTTTTATGATAAAAATAAATTAGGATTCAATTTTAGTATTAATTGAGATTTAAAATTATTTAAAATTTTAATAAAAATAACTATGATTTTATATTGTGAACGGGACTAAATCAAAAAAATTATTGATTATAATTGTTTATTTAAATAAAAAATTAAATTAAATAGAGCCAAAATTACATGTCTACATATAATAATATTTTTGCTAAAGAATTAATGTGAAATTAAAAAAAATTTGCTGAATATTTTTTGCTAAAGAATTTTTACTATACAGAGAAGTCATGTTTTTTTTTAAAAAAAAAGGATTTCTCTGTAGAGAAATCATGTAGAGAAATTAAATTGCCAAACCTCATGAAGATTTTAGGTATACGTTATTAGCATTTAAAATTAATTATAATTAATTTTTACACATAGCTGTAATTAAATTTTAGCATCTAAAATTTTAAATTAAACTCAAAATTAAATTTAAATTTAAAGAAATTAGAAAAATAAAAAATTATTATTTCAAAAATATTATTTTTAATGGATTAAAGATAATAAAATAAATTTAAAAAATTCAAATTTATTGTCATTTTT
Organism: Voacanga thouarsii; assembly: GCA_026120185.1. Taxonomy (NCBI): domain Eukaryota; kingdom Viridiplantae; phylum Streptophyta; class Magnoliopsida; order Gentianales; family Apocynaceae; genus Voacanga; species Voacanga thouarsii. The sequence goes on along the minus strand of JANUWF010001360.1, from coordinate 936,373 downwards.
TGACGATAAAAATAAATTAAATTTTAATTTTTATATTAATCGAGAATTAAAATAATTTTAAATTTTAATAAAAATAACTGTCATTTTGTATTGTGAATAGAATTAAATAAAAAATTTATTAAATATTAAATATAATCATTTATTTAAATAAAAATAAATTAAATAAAACTAAAAAAATTAATGTGAAATTAAAAAAAAACAATGCAAATGAAATGTTAAAAAATTGGCAATGCAAATGAAATGTGAATTGAAGAAATAGCACCAGACACAAGGTGCGCAATTTCATGGTCCTCGTGAGGAATTTGTATTAATGCGTAAAGGGAATTTGTATTTATTGGGCGAAGAATTTGATGGGTAATTGTAAAGAAGTAGAGGTGCTGTCGAACCTCGTGTCTGACAGACACAAAGTTCTTCCAAAGGAATTTCAAATTTTTCATCCCCATCCGAAGTTTATTTTTATAACGTCACCATTTTAGTAAAAAACTCCTTCAAATCTGTGCCAATCCTTGTGGGCTGTTGACTATGGATACGGTCCATCGATAGTGCGTGGTCGGTATCTATTGTCCTGTCATTTGTCTGATTGATTAACCACGAAATGCATATTCTTTCACGGAGCCTGGACGGTCCTTACCGTTTCAACAAAGTCGTGATGAATGGTGAATTATACCCAGCCCACAAATCTCTTCCACATAAGAAAATAGATTTTTTATTGATGATCTCACGGCACACATGACAAGGAGATATTTATCTCCTCAGGCTCAGGGCTATCATTGGCCTTTATCCAACCCAGTGAAGAAGAAGCTTGTAGGTCATCTTCTCTCTCTTTTTTTATTTTTTGGATCCTGGGGTAGGGGTGGGGAGAAAGATGTTCACATTTTTAATCCCAAGGCAAGCAATTGGAGAACAGGAATGAAGGTTCTTCCCCAAGGAAAAGTTGGAAACAAAATTGCAGGCTTCGGGGTAGAAGCTAAAGTCATTAAAAAAACGCATTTGCTGTTAAAAAGACATTATGCTGAAGGTAAAACATCTACAACAAATATGACTACATTTCTCGCCGTCAATAACTGACAAGAAGGGAGCTTGGAGAGGACTGAAAATGGACAAAGAATAAGATTCGTGACAATCCAGAATTTTACAATCTTCCTGTTTCCGACGTATTTTGGGGAGACTTTCCACAAAGTGATGGTGACCGATATTCCACAAAATTGTTGGGATGCGGACTACATGAGCTACCTTTGTAGCACAACCTTTCCCCGTCCTAGATTTCGGCTGCACATGCGTATCAATGATATGTGCACTGTGGAAAATATTCCTGGCAAACTAATGGGCGTTCAATTTATGAGGCCTGAAAAAGAAGGAAAACCTGAAATTACCGGAAAGACAAATATCGTAGCGAAGTACAGAGTCAAAAAAGGTTACTGCAAAGATTGTGCTGGAATAATCTAGCAAAAAAAAAAAAAAAAATCTCTCTCTCATCCACCCATGCCCAGGTTTTGTCTATAATAATCTAGGATCACAGTAAATCACAAATTTGAGGAGAGACTCACTGATTAATGAGGAATCTGAAGAAGAATGAATGAAATACAATATAGACACACGGAAATTACAGCTCCGGCAACAAAATTGTGGAACAGCTTCTGATTTTCTCTAATGGGAATAAAAACTCCCTTCAGGATATTGGTCAGTTCAAAAATCCTGTACGAAATCTGCAAAGACCAGTAAAATAACACCAACAATTCAAATTAGACCATTCGGTTAACTGAAATCCCTATAGTTAAAGAGCAGGAAAAGGTCTTCTTACCAAGACATAAATGGCAGTTGTAAGCATGAAGTTAAGCAAAGGATAATCTGAAATAAACGAGAGTAGCCACTTGGGCTGGCCATTAGGCATATTTGATCTGCAAGAACATGGCCGAAAACAATATAAGAAAATAACTGGATTATAGCGTGGTTGATATTCGCTGGTGTCAGAGATAGCAGAAAGAATAAGAACCTAAATTCCATTTTTTTTTTCTTTTCTGGCTTAAGAAACTATGTTGTAAAAATGGGCTGAAAATTTAATAAACACAAAAAAAAAAAAATTCCAATAGGGGGCAGACTTTATTTTATTTTATTTTACCTTTGAGATACAATGCTATTAGTTGTTAATGTTCTAGAACTTCCAAGCTCATTATTGGTCTAACACTAGGAAGGTTTTTTTAACATATATCTCAGATTAAACATGTAAATCAGGTGAAAATAACAGAAACAAGTAGATGTACTAGACAGATATATGTATAGTGTGTGTGTGTGTGTGTAGGTAGGATAGAAACGCAATGCAGTATCAAACAAGAGCAAAGACAAAAACCTCCTTTGATTGCTTGCCCTTAGTCATGAGATTACATAGCCAATCAATGGTAGAATGAAGGATGACATAACATGTGCAAATTGGGGAAACAATCAAATCAACACACCTCAGCCAGATGTGGAACTGTGAGATATAAGTTTCCAAAGTAATTTTTCCAAGCCACCTGATATAAGAGCAAACAGTTAGAGCAGCAGAATACACAGTAGCCTAGCAAACTTTTAAACCCATCTCATACCCTGCACACCCCATGCCCACACACCCAAATGGAGAGAAAGACATGGGGGAATCATTTGAATGATTCATTCATAGAGATGAAACAAAACTTACGCAAATAGTGTCAATGAGAAACTCCTAAGCTCCTGGGTGAAATTCCGCAAGCAAATGTAAACACTATAAAAGAAAGAAATGCCGTAAGAAATTGCACTAAAACCTACAATTCAAATTTTGAATTGACAAAGAATGTTAGTGCCAATGATTATATGAAATGCAAGTGTGTCACACACGAAGATACAATTAAAGATAAGGGCAAAAGTACCCACGTTATTGGAATCCATGATGTGTAGGGATGGAACTTGTTGTATGTAACCTTGTCCAGCTTGTATATGTATTCATACCACAAATATCCGACCTACCAAAGGTAATGCGGAGCAATTGAAATACTAGGAAGGCTCAACATGCATAGGAGAGCAGATTAACTATAGGGTAACATGATATCCCGTAATCCATAGATATATCCAACTCACAGTTAAAGAAATGGCAACAATGGATGTTTTAATTGTTCTTCTTCTTTTTGGCTCAGACTCCTCCAGTTTCTCCATCCACTTCTCCACCTGTCATAAATGCATGGTTTCAACATTGACCAGTACAAAACCCAAAAAAAGTGGAGAAAAGACAGCAAATTTTCATTCATTACATTGGGGTGAAAATATGCATATATCATTCCAATGATCCATATATACCGATCAAGTCCAGATCTAAAATGCCATTCATGTAATCGAGGAAGATCTGGCTTCCCAGGATCAGTGTATCCTGCCATGAAGTTCAAGAAATGTCAGGTGCTTAAGCTGTGTAAATGTAAACCACAGTGAACTTACTGTTATTTTTCTCCAAGGTCATGTCATTATCATATACAAGTGCTACTAGCTACCTCTCTATCTCTTTTTGCTGCCAAGTGGACTCTGACTGCCATTCTTATTTTGTTGCCAAGCAGATAAGTGAATCAAACCATTATCTAGTTGTGTTGATGATGAAGTTGAATTCATATGAAAGCAGCATTATTTCCTTATTATTTTAACAGTAAAGTTTTCATCAGTTTTCATTTCTATTAAAGATCAACTAAAATTTTTTTTCCAGCCATCTACTAAAGGTAGGTTCATTAACTAATTTTTTTTCCCAACCATCTACTAAAGGTAGGTCCTTTCTAGCTCAGATAACTCCAAGCACAAAATCTAAACAAAGAAAGAATAGAAAATGATTCTCAAATAATGTGGCTCTTGATGATAAGCATCTTTACACAAAAATCTTCCCCAGCCACAATTTTCATCCATGAAGCAATGTAAGACATCATTGGCTACAAGCAAACCTCAGCAAAGAAAGGAGGTACGTAGTAAAACAGTAGAAAAACCATCACATCAGGATTTTGGGGCTTCTGAACTTTTGACTCTGAAAAACTTAACTGTCCCTCACGTTTTTCCTTGGTTAATGAAAGACGTATTATTACCAAGCAACATAAAGCCATATAGTGAACTGTTCCCCCAGTATCATGGCTAATAGATTATTTGCTGCACTTTTATACTGTTCCTTTCGACCAAATTTAGCCATCCAATGCACACATGGATTGAAAGCAAAGAAAGCAATCAAGAATGTATCACAGAAGTAATCATTACCAACCTAGTAGGAAAGCAAAAGGACTCCAGATGAAGTCAAAAACTCCAGGAATTTCCCATACCAAGATAACCACAAAAAAGCACATACAAATTTTCAAAGCCATAACTGATCTTGTTTCGTTGTAGTTATATCCGATACCAAGGGCCCCATACACCATCAGAGTAAAGAGTGTATGCATAGGGCAGATGTAGTACAGCATGTAATCATTATTAAGGACAATGCAACAAAATGCCACGAAAAAGTTCAGTCTCCACATCATCTGCATAAGGAGACATAGTATTAGAGACATATAAAGAAGAATACATATTCCTAAATAAAGAAAGTATTAATTGCTAATTCAATAGTTTGCAAGTAGAAAAAACCGAAATGGTAATGTAGGCTGGGATTTACCTGAGCAAACCGAGCAAGACTAAAATCTTTCTTTATGTAATAGTAAGAGAAGTTCCCAAAGCCTGTCATCCAAACATATGCAGCAATAAAAACACGAATTGCGTTGTATATCTCTATTGCAGCAAAGTAATGATACATCAAAAATAGGACCTGGAGAAAAATGAACAGAAAAGTTAAGACAGAAATTGTAATATAAATTCTACAAATGACAGTGAGCATACAGTAGGAAATAGAAAATGACATGAAGAATCATACCCTCAAACTGGATGACAATATAAATAAGATGATAGATATGGCAAAACATACCCAAAACAAGTTGTGCCAGACGTGAAAAGAAGGTAAAACAAAGACAAAAGGAGTAGAAAAAGAAGGCAGTATCTAATGGCGTTGGCCATAAATACTTTATGCAACATTGAACAGTAATCTCTTTTCTTTCCTTCAAATGTATTATGATATAGTACTTGCCTGCATCCATCCTTTCCACTCCTCTGTCTGATGGCGATTAAGGTAAAGTAAGGATTTTCCAGAGAATGCAGACTTGTCATTATGCTTCTTGAGAGAAGTCATTGCCGAAGCAATGATGAGAAGAATGTACAAAAAGAGGAAAAGATCACGGTTGTAGCTCTGTTCAAACAAAATTGCCAACAAAAAGTAATTAATTCTTGGTGCATAAGAATAATGGTTCTGGGAAGTAGCACTAAGACACACAAGTGAAAACAGTGAATGATTTAATATCCAAAGCCGTTTTTAGTTCCACCTAAATATAGGTAATTCATCAAGCTCTAGAGCAAACAAGTTTCAACTAACGAAAAGTGGCAACAATAAGATGGGGCAGGAAAGTAAAACATACATATATACATATATGTGTGTGTGTGTGTTAAAGTCAAGATCTCAAGAGGTTAATTTTGGGGTCATAGATTCAAGCATTTGATCCTGAGATCCTACAAGAAATGGATACAACTTCTTGCATCTTTGTTAGAGATGAGAAATCACTAGGAGCATGCCAAAAACAAGTCACCCAAGATAATTGCTGCCCTATATATACTTTCAAACCAATTGGTATGTCCTGAATTGTAAATTTCCAATATTTTATATTGATATTGTTAACTTTCTCATAAATGTCATATTAGTCCAATATGATATTTCCCAGTATGAAAAATTGTTGACTTGCTATTCCATTGTCAACCTGTAAACTATATAAAATACAGTTCAGATAGCAAATTGCAGCTATAAAATTACTTGCGATGGTGGCATAATGAGAAGCTGCTAGCCGCAAATTTAAAAAGCAATGATAAAAACTATTCTTTTCCTTTTCTCCCTCTATTTCTCACCACCCAGTGGCAAGAAGTTGCCAGCCCAGTAAATTTCTCAAGAAAGCTCATAAAATATTGATATCCTATAAGGCAAAACATGATAGAGCATGAAGCTTTAACTAGGTTCAACTGAAGACTTCCAGCATTTATCACATCACATAGCAAGTTGACAACTCAAGAGAATTAGTGATGCATAGATAACGTGAACCAAGCATCAGAAGTAGAAAAACACATCAATTTGTTCTGTTCTTGGCAAGCTAATTCCATAAACCTCTGCAAAAGCTTTTCATTTCTAGCATATATTCCAGACATATTACCACATTGCATGCTTGCTTAGATAGCATTCAGCAAATGCATAAGCACATAGTGAATGGTTGTGGTCTTGAAGGTTAAAGCTTCACTTGAAAGGTAAAAATCTTTTAGCAGAAGAAACATTCCTTTGACTAGCAGTTTCATCCCATAAATCTAAGTACAAAGAATTAGACATTTCTCAGAGTAATGCTGTTCGTTGCCTACGTATGAAAAAGGATACTTGGAAGTAAAATAAATAATGGAAGGAAAAAGAAAACAAATAAACAGTTGCCTAAGCATATTATCTAGCACAGTTTCATGTCAGTTTTATAAAAATGCTCAATCCTCAAATCTATGCTGCCCCAAATGTTACATTGACAGATTCAAAAATCAAGGCAATAACAAATGCTTATAGTGGAAAGTTTTACCAATCAGAAGGTTGTCAAAATAAATGATGACTCATATAGAACCAGAAAGACAGAAAGCACCTTGGTGGAATCAGCAAACACATTTGTCCGGTCACAAAGGTAGAAGTACACTAGAATTCCACCACATTCAGACCTAAATGAAATGGTAGCATCATGTGTGAGATGATGAAGTAATGCTGCACATGAGTAATACAAATAGTGCCAATGAACCATCATGTTTACATTGCTCTCAAGACTGCTCGATTTTCTAGCAGAAAGGAATCCTCCATTGTCAGAAACCTACAAAGTTAAATAGAGGATCAATAAGAAGGATTGAGAAACTGTCCACAACTCCACACAGAACTCTTGCATATGAGAAGGTTTATAGTGGTAGACAATACATAAGTTATCCTTTAACCAATAGAAATAAAACATGTGGGGAGTGGATGCCAACTCAACTTTGAAAAGTGAATGCCAATTCAACTCAATTTTGTGAGAAGTGAATGCCAATTCAACTCAGGATAAGTGAGTTGAGTTGGCATCCACTCCCCACATGTTTTATTTCTATTGGTTAAAGAGTGACTCATGTATTGCACATAAGTTACTAGCCTACCACCATAAACTTTCTCCTTGCATATAATAGCACATTAACCTTATTAAGTTTGTTTTGATGGAATAACTGGACAATTTCACCGATGGTGATTTTGTGAGACCGCCTTCAAGCAGGACAGCTCGATCATCTTCCTTGATTGTTTCACGATCCAATTCAACAAGATTGTTGTCTGAATGACTGCTGGCCAGAAAAGTCAGCAAAACAGCAAAATAAAAAACATATGAGTGAAGCCCGTGATATCTTTCACACTTCCTTGACAGGAAGGCCAAATCAGTTTCAGGAATTGAATTCTTAGAATTCTTTGGTAAAAATGGTTCAAAAAGTATTATGCAATCTTATACTCCTTCTATCCGAAATTGGATGTCTACATTTCTATTTTGGAATGTCCGAAAAAAAAGCAGGATATTAAATTCCATACAGAGGAAGTTGCACCCCCCCCCCCCCCCACACACACACACACACATCTCTTCCTTTAGATCAAAGCAAGTAACCAACATTGAAGTTGACATGTCTCAGGTCAAAAAATTACCCTGATATACAAAAGAATTAATGGGATACAGTTTAGCTGCACTGTCATTTCTAGCTTAACAAAGCTTAGACAAGAAACAGAAAAGGACAGGATAGGAATCCAGTGTTTTGGAAAATTTAACTTCTTGTTGTTTCTTATTCATCTTATCAAATTCAAAGAAATGATCCATCATCTAGGCAAAACTAAAATAAATATAAATACTTTTCCAAGAATTTCAATTATTTTTCATCTCATAGATAAATAGACAGCTAAGGTTGCTGATCTTCAAAAAAGAATTTCAGTCCTATTCTCACAACGCTCACTTTTAAGAGGTATTAAAGTTGTGCTATTTGAATAGATAATTGACAATTTATGAAAGTTTCAACAGAATAACAACTGCGTTTTGCAAACAGGTAATGGCTGCCTATATGCCAATTTCTTATTATTGGTAACAAAAATCTTGTAGTGAGTAATGCAACTGCATAACTCTATACTCTTTCCTTCATGCACCCCGATAGTATTATGTGGTTTTTGCCACCTAGAAATGAGCCAGGCCTTCTCAAGTCCAAATCATTTAGTTGAAAATCCCAAAAACATCAATCTAGAAGATTTAGAATTTTTTTTTTCTAATTGCTATAGCATCCATATTGTTCCAAAAAGCATCCATTGATTTCACTCTCCCATAGTCCAGTCCAAAGTTCTCTATGTTAAAGAAATAAAACTTACACTTTAGACGGCAATGATGACTTTCTATATTCCAGCCACTCTGCATATAACCATGCAACAACAACAGGTATAAATCCAAGCAGAAATGACACCTGTGACATTACAAAAATTTCATTAGATATGAAGAGCATAAACAACCTTAAGAAAAAGGCAATAGAAAACAATTACAGAAGCAACAACAAATTAGAAAGAAAAGAAAAGGAGGAACACAGAAAATATTAAGCGCACAAGACAGATAAAGAATACCTTAAATCATACTTATCCAACATGAATCAGTGAAAAGCTAATATCAGAGTGTCTGGGTAGCATACTTAGTGTTATTTTTAAGCATCAATTTATTTTAAATAAATGATGATGCTTTTCATTAAAAATCTTGCATTCTTCTAAGCATAATTCACAAAATACAAGATTGAAAAGCTGTTTGTTCTTCTTACCAGTATGTCAGAAGCAAGGTCAACCAGTTCATTTATTACTGTTATACCAGAATTACCAAAGAAAACATTAGCAATTCCTATTCCCTCCAGAAGTTGCACAAGTTCCAGAACAGGTCCATGCCTAACAATGGAATATAAATACACTAGCACTGTAGCACATACAATCATACATCTCTATATGCTTCCTCTTCTTGAGCTTTTTTTCCAGTCTTCTTTTTGCAACATCTTAAATCTTATCATTCAAATCCAGTATTTCCTATATTAACCATGTGAACACTTATTATTCCTACTAACACTCCGTTCATAGTAGGAAGTGTCAAAATAAAATTTTGGTAAAACATTAATGACAATGAATTGAATGCAGACAAACTTAAACAAGTCCAACTTTGATTTGAGGCAAAATGCTAATGCTAAGAAAGAAAACACAAATTAAAAAAAATCCACAATAACAGATTGAACAACATGAAAAGAAACAGCAATTCCCCGTCATTTGATTTTCCAGGATCACTACAAACTTTCCAGCACCAATCAAAACCAATTCTACACACATTCCATAAGCACAACAGAGGTGCCTTCTCAGCGTGTGTTTGTCCGCATCATAATGCAGAACTATGTAAAATGATCAAATAAGCCAATGCCGACAAAAATCAGATCAATTCTACTGTTTCGAATTCCTCTTTTAAAAAAAAAAAAAAAAAAATCCGCAGCAAAACTACCTCTAGAATCAATCATACAATTCAAAGGGAAAAAAAACGACATTACAATCGCCACCGCCAACTCAAATTTATTTTAAAAAAACACATACACACGCGCACAACTGCATAGTTCGAACCATACCTGCCCAGGCGTCACAGGTCCAGCAACCGCCGCCATTTTCCAAATCACAGAACTCTCTGTATTACTCCTCCTATTATCCGAACACTAGAAAAGCGAAAAGATGAGGAAATCAAATGAAGCCAGCACTCTTCAGTGACAGTGGCATTTCAAAATGGGATGGATCCAGACAAGGAAGAGAAGGGAATATGTGGGAAAGCGAGGACAAGAAGGGAATATATAAGAAAGACAAGGGCAGAGGGAGAAGAAAGGGAAGGAAGGAGAGATCTGAAGCAAGCAATAGAGAGTGAGTCGACGTCGTCGTTTGCTTGAAGAATAGGAAAAAGAAAACGTCGGAGGAGATGTCAATGTAATCAAATATGCTCGCTTTTTCCGAGACCAACCGTTGAAGGTGGTTGTGGGTTTGGTAATTGATTGTTTTGGGCATCCATTATTGAGTTGTTGTTGCTCTATACTTATCGTTTCCGTTGGGAGATTTTTTTTAATACTCGTCTTTTCCCCCCCTAAGTTTGGATAAAAACTGATAAGTTTCAAATAAAAAATAGAAAGTTTTGTTAAAATTCATTACTCATGTAGTTGAAACTTCAACTTACTAATTTTTAGATAAATTATCATCAAATATGTAAATATTAATACTATTGTTATTTTTATAAAATTTATTATTTTTATCAAATTAATTTTTATAAAAATTATAAAATATTGTTCGAATTCACATGTTTTTTGTATCATAGCATTTATATTTATAAAAATTATCATCTGTTTTATTTTGGGAAAGAGAGAAAAATTACAATTTGTTTTTCCATTGATTTGATAATTTAATATATTGTCGTAATGTATAATTAATAGTTTTGTACGAATATATTAAAAAAAAATAAAAAGAACCTATTTTAAGCAACCTATATGAAGGCCTTGCTCTTTTTTGCTTCAAATGAGATGATTTCAGGATTTCCCTGAGGTAAAGAAACAACTTACAATTAATTCTTTTTCCTTGCCAATCTTGAAGGAATTTGAAAGTAGTAATTTTTTTTTCCTATTAAAGAGAATTTGCTGTGAAACAAAGTTTTCCTTATTTTGAGGTATCTTTGCAAATTCGAAAGCAAACTCCGCCTATATGTAGTCTGCATACTATGAAAGGAGTTGATGAAGTACTGTATATCTAAGAGGAAATGCGTGGCATCTACCAAAAGAAATGGAGATATGTTGTCAAGAATGCCCTTCTATGTTTGAGGTGTTTTGCTAAATAGTCATTACTTTGTGGGTCAACCCCTAAACTCTTCATAAAATTTAGTGTATTCTCTACAAACTTAATGGTTCCAATTAAATTCCCATGAGATATTTTTCGGTTAAAAGTTAAATTTTAATAATTTAAGTAAAATGTTAAAGTTATCCTTATTATCATCTTTCTCAATTAAAGTTCTAAAATCACCTTTCACCTATAGACTCTAGCCACCACTTTCATTCCCCCCCCTTTCCATTATCGATATTGCCTTCTTATTCCTCATCCCTCACCCCTATATCACCACTCCCTCTTAATGCTACAAGATTCAATCCCCGTCCCTTCTCACAACCACTTCTTCTTCCTCCTCCTCCTCTCTTGCGACTGTGGCCTTCATTTTCCCCCTTCCTTCCTGATTTGACCCTCTTGCAACCGCAGCTACATCTTCTTCTTCTTCTCCCTTATTGCAGCTATGGTCTTCTTCTTTTTCTCCCTATCCTGTATGTGCCCTTCTGCCTCCGGCACTCCATCCACCTTCTTTATCCCTCCCACCACCACTATTGTCACCTCCCTAGATAGACAGAACTAGAAACTTGATATTTGGAGAGAGGGGGGGGGGAGAGAATTATACTATGAGAAGAATATTATATTTTTTTCACAAATTTTTGGGGGTGAAATTTAAAATTTTTTAATTTTAAAGGGTTTTGAAAAAATTTTACATTTTTATAAGGTTAATTTGAAAATTTTAAAAATGTTGGAGGGCCGATTGCCAACCCCACCCCCACTAGTTACGTCCGCGCCTCTCCATCGACTCCAACTCCCGTTATCTTCCCAACTCCTTGTAAACCCTCCTCTCCATAATTTCTGCCCCCTTTCTTCTTCATGTTTTCCTCAATCTTGAAGCCAAATGTGCATCAATGATTCAAACTAACCTCTGAACTACTTAACCAAGATCTAAACTATGCTTTTGTGTGTGTGTGTGTGTGTGTGTGTGTGTGTGTTAGGTCAAAAGGTAGTGATAAAAAGTTGATAAGTTGAAGGGTATTTCTAACATTTCACAAAACCATTGTGGCTGTCTAAAAATCATTTAGATAGAATTTCAATTCATTATAATTAAGTTCATAAGGATTACATTGAGATTTTTTGAAGAGCACATGGATTTATTTGTAATAAATCCTTACTTTGTTCCCCTTGTAGATTAAGGGAAATTTTAAAGTTATTTTCTCTTTAACGCGAATAAGAATGGTGGAAGGTACAATTTAGAGGCCTTTTTATGAATCACTAAATGTGGAATCATTTTATAACGGAAATAATTTCCACTTTAATGAGAAGTTATGAAACAAATTTGATGTATTTTAATAATACTAGGAGAATTAGACTCGAGAGTAGACAAGAACCTTTAGACAGGATTCATTTGTCACTATAATAATAATTAGCTATTAATTAAGCATCATATGTGTGATTTGGTTTACCAATTCACTATATTATTGTTAAACTTTTTCCCTATAAAAATTGTGTTAGTTCAATAGATAATAATAAAAAGTTTAATATACAATAAATTGGTAATGCAGTTTGAATTTAACATGCCTATATTTGATGGCTTGACTTAGTGAAAAAGGATCCACTAAATTTTAATAAAAGTTACAAGAATATGCTTATCATTATTATCCAGTAATTCCTTAGGGTCTATAACATAATACATATCCATGTTTCTATGTCAAATTCTAGAGGCCTTTACTGGACCCAACACCTTGATTGAAGTACCTTCAGATCTTGTTGCATCAGCACACCGGTGCCTCCTTTGACAATTTGAACCTTTTCACCAGAAAGGTATTTGTAATGACCAAGATTGATTTAAGCTCTTCTTAATGGTGTGTTGAGAATGCAATAACAACTTGAAACCATGAAGCATACAACAACAATCAGAACCTAAACATTAATGAAATTGTATGCTTCAAAACCTATTAGAGTATATATAAAAAAATAAATACTCTTTATTGCATAGCCCTTTCTCTTTTTAATAAACTCTCTCCATATGTCTTTATTATATGACGTAGTTCTTTGAGCTTTTATAAGTGTTGTCATAGAGAACTTTGTTTCCTTATTGAATTGGGACATTGTATAAAAGCAAAATACCGGAATCTTTCCATATCTTCATAGTTAATCCCATAAGGATTCTAATTATCTTCTAATCACGAATATGCCAAGATACTCTTCAATATTCTTTGGAATTCATTGTCCTAATCCTACTCCAATTTGTTTTCCTCAACCATTACTAAATATACTTTTTTAGATTGTTCAAAATTTTAGCATTGTCAAGGATTTAGTAATTTCCTTAACTATCATCCCTTTTTGGCATATTTTGATACCAAACCCAAATTTAGCAAGGCACCTTCAATCATGCAACATCATAACGTCAACATAGATAAGTCATAATTATAAGTAAATAAGGAAACTAAAATAGTATCAGTAATTAACCTAATTTACTAAAATTTTCAATTGTGCATCAAATGTATAAATGTTCAGGCATTGAGCATTCAGATGGCAACCAATTAGCTACAATATAGCTAGTAACAAGAGCAATAACCAATCAAAGTTCACCAATAGTTATCATCAATAGAATAGAACTAACCATCAGAGAAATAAAATTTTGCAGTAAGCTTCTAAAACTCCCCTTTAGTACCAACTCTCCTTAAGTACAGCAACCCTAAGTATAGTAGTGTCACATTGTAGCCTTGTCGTGTAGCTTTGTCTCTCTTTTCTTGCAGCAAAAAATGCCAAATCGTTACTCTCAGTCAAGGAGTGCACTAATATTATCTTGAATGTTAATCTAATTAGACAATGCAGTATTAAGTTGCTGCTAAATGTTGCTAATAAGAATGGTCAAGGCATCAACATGCGTAATACAATTATCAACTTTTGCTGCTAGATTCAAACTAGATGAAGGTGATGATGATGATGGTTTAGAGGGAATAGGGAGCTCTACTTTGGCTTTAATAGTCTTAGCAGTAGAAATGGTCTTTAACAATAGAAGAGCCAGCTCTTTCTTTAACAAAAATCCTTACTGTAGTCTTTATCTTTTTTAATCTTGGTTGGAGATGTGAGAGGCTTTTTAGTGGTGGTCGAATTATCTTAAAGTCTGTTACAATTTTGTCAAAAGAAACAACTTGAAAACTAGCACAAGTTGAGATGTATTATGTCAGAAAATAGGAGTATGGAAGCTCAAAGTGCCATGAGAAGATAGCTCAGCATGCTTCAAGATTTGCTAAAAAATTAAATCTCCCATGTTGAATTTTATTCCCTTGCTAATTTTGTAGATAAACAAATCCCTATCCTTCAGCAAGATAGAAATATTAGCGATAGGAATCCAATTGTAACTAGATAATTGATAAAGAGTGAAGTAAAGCACTATTATGTTAGAAGATTTGGTATTTTCTTCTTTTGTCCATTTTGGTATAACACCACTAATCAATTCTTTAAAATCTCTCAAATCTACCTCATCACCATGTCCCACAATGTTAGGATAATATAGAGCACCAAAGATTTCAGCAATAATTTGTTGACTAGTAGCAACAGAGAAACCTAACATGAATAGTATGATAAAAACATATTAATTTTATCATCATTATCATACTTCAAATTGGCATAAAATTCCTTCAAGAGAGTTTTATTATAAGGATCAATATAAATTGCAGATTCCAGTAAAACAACCTTCCTTAATATATCAAAAATTCCAAAGGCTTGAATTTTTGAACATCAAGAATTCTCTCAGCAACCATACTCTTTCACAAAAACATCTGCAAATTAATCTCTACTTTTGCTATCACAGCATAGACTATCTCTACTTTTACTATCACAGCATACACTCAAGGCAGCATTTTTGGTAGCTAGTTTCGTCAACCTTTTAAGAGGTATTGACTTTGTCTTGGTGGAAGCACAGGTCTTCCTTTTTCCTATGCTTGATTTTGACTAATAACCTCTGCCACTTCTTTCTTAACATATTTGACCGTGCTAGTCTGTTTTGATTCCCCCTTGTTAAACTCAAAATTTTTTTGCCTAAATTCTTTTTTTTCATCAATATTTGTAGAGGAACCATGTTTAGCCGTTAGTGCTTCAGACAAAAACAGAGATTTTCCAAACAACAATATTTTTCTTTCTTCAGCTATTCTATTAACATCTTGAGGACTCATGTACTGTTTTAGAAAAAAACAAGGGGATCTAAAGGTTCAATATCATCAGTTGATTTTTCAGACATCCTATCTTGCTGGTCAATATCTATATCCGTTTTAGCTAAATTTACTTTTGATAGTTCTTCAACTGTTTTTTTCTCGCTCAATTTCTTTTAACATTTACTAAATTGAGAGGCCACTATACTCACTTGTTTCCACCATTTTTCTAGATTTACTTCTTTTAAGTCAAAAAAGAAATTAGACATAGGAAATCTAAAACCCTCAAGTATTGTTCAAACGGGTATACACAACTCAACACAAAATTGTTCAGACCTCTAATAGATAGAGTAAGATCATGACATGTATTAATAGGATTAATAATAAGTTCAATAAATGGAGCAATGTTACTAGTTTTAGTTGTCAATGATGCCTCAATGACAGGTAGTTTTAGCAGACTAGTCGGTTTCGCCGATGAGTCTATCAAACTTGTGCTCAAGGCTCTTCTGGATAGGCATTTGAGTTTCTCTACCATTCTTAAATTTGTGTTTCTAGTAGTTATCTATCTTTGAAAGAGAAGAATAAAAAAGCTTGAGGAATTTTTTATTTTGATTTAAGTTTGAAAATGCAATTCCTTCTGAATTGTTCTTTTAATAATTGCCTCTTGAGATAAACCACCTCTTGTGTTTTTCCTTTTTCCATCAAATCCCTATTTTCAAGGAATGATTAACCACTTCACAAATTCCAAAAACTAATACACTACAGTGTTCAGTCACCTCATGAATTCTACATATTTCCAAGGATGGCTTTCTAGTTTCTCTTCCTTTTTTTTTTCTTCAAAATTTTCTGAAATCAAATAAAAGAATAACAGTAAAATTTGGTCAAAATTAATGTTACAATTTTGACATAACAAAGTTTCCATGTCAAAGTGAAGAAAGATCCCATGCTATATGCAATTTTTCAAATCGTGAAGTATCAAGAGGTTTTATCAAAATGCCCGCCATATGCTTTTAGGTTGAAATATATTCAATCTATATAATTTTCTGTTCAACAAATTCTCGAATAGAGTGTTATCTGATGTCGATGTGCTTAGTTCAACTATGTTTTGAACTGGATTTTTTGACATTTCAATTGTACTTGTGTTGTCACATTATACAATTAACTCATTTTGTGTAATTCTATAGTCTTCTAACATTTGTTTCATCCATAATAATTGATTACAACAGCTTTCAGTAACAATATATTCAACTTGTACTGTTGATAATGAAATGTAATTCTACTTTTTGTGGTACCAAGACACCAAGTTATTTCCAAGATAGAGATAACCACCAAAAGTGTTTTTTCAGTCTTCACAATTATTAGCCTAGTCAGTATCACTAAATTCAATAAGATGAGTAGTAGAGTCCTTTCTAAAATATGTTCCATAATATAAAATAAAAAAAATATGTTTGAAAATTCTTTTGACAACTTTGATATGAGATATTTTTAGGATTTGATTAATATCTTACACATACACCAATACTATAAGATATGTCGAAATGAATTGCAATCAAGTATGATAATCCTCCAATCATGCTCTTGTACAGATGTTGATTTATAGTCTGAGTTTTGTCATTCTTTGACAACTTCTGATTAACAAAAATTGGTATTCTGATAGATTTAGATCCATCCATATTAAACTTTTTAAACAAAAAAGAAAGTCAATTCACCAATCATACTCATTTCAAATTCAATTTGTATGAATTCAACAAAATCCTTTGATATCTGCTTCGATGTTGAACTGAACACTATGTCGTCAACATAAACTTGAATAATTATAATGTGTGCTCCATGCTTTTTGATAACATAGTTTTGTTTGCTCTTTCTTGCTTGTATCCTTTTTTTAACAAAAAAATTGTTAATCTTTCATACCATACTCTTGGAGCCTATTTAATTCCATAAAAAGCTTTCTTTAATTTGTAAACATGATAAGGAAATTCTGCATTGACAAAATCTTTAGACTGTTAAACATAAGCTTCCTCCTGTTAGAATTTGTTTAAGAACACATCCTTAAAGTGTGAAGCTTTTGGCACAAGTTACAGTAAGCAACAATCTGACTAACTCCAACCTTGCTATAGGAGCAAAAGTTTCATTAAAGTCGATTCCTTTAACTTGAGTATAACATTGTACAACCAACCTAGCCTTGTTTCAAGTAGTACTTCCAAACTCGTCAATCTTGTTTTGAAACCCTCATTTGGTTCAAATTACATTCATATTTTTTGGTCTTGACACAAGTTACTTTATATCATTCCTCTCAAATTGTTGAAATTCTTCTTTTATTACAACAATTCAATGCTATTCTGTCAATGCTTCGTTAATATTCTTCGGTTCCAAAATTGACATATAACAAGCATACTTCACTAATTTCTTTGTAATTAATCATGTACCTTTCTCTACTTTTTCTAGATTCATTCAGACTTTCAATGATCAAATTTAAGGGATGACACTTTTTCAATCTTAAATAAGGTACTATTGAACTTCCATCACTATGTGTCAGAGTCTTTCTTTGCATTAGCATCAGCTGCTTTAGTTGTATTCTATTTAATATCTACTCAAATAGTTTCCTTATCATCTTTCACTGTTGTTGGCTTGTTCTGATCAACTGATAGAAAGTCTTCAGTAACCTCATTGAATGACCCCATAACTACTTAACTCATTTTGTTGAATACCTGATATGTCTTACTATTTTTGGAGCATCTAAGAAAGATTCATTCATCACTCATTATATAAAAAATTTCCAATTGTTCTCTGTCATTAAGAGTGTAATATTTGCTGCAAAAAAAATGAAAACAATTTAATTGAGTCTTACGACCATCCTAAATTGCATAAATAGCCTTGTTAGTATGAGGCTTGAAGTAAGTTCTATTGATAATGTGTGCAAACAGTGTTAATTACCTCTGCCCACCATCTGTGAGATACTTTTTTGTCGTTTCATAGCACTTTAACCATTTTTTGGATAGTTGAATTTTGCATTCCACTATATCATTTTGTTAAGGCATGTTTGGTGCTGAAAACTCCTATTAGATACTATTGTTAACACAACAATTATTAAAATTATTATCAAATTCATTTCCATAGTTACTTCTCAATCTTTTCAATGTTGATTATTGCTGAATTTGTAAGTTTAAACAGATTTCTCTAAATGTATCTCAAAAAATTGACCCAAGTATATCTAGAGTAGTCATCAATACACCCAATAACATATATGTTTCCTCCTATGCTTTCAATTTGCGTTGGACCAAACAAATCCATGTTTAAAAGCTCAAGTATTATTGAAGTCATTATCTGTTGTATTCTTTTGTGTAGGGATTTGACTTAGTTACTAGTTTGACAAGAGCCCTATATTCTTTTAACATTTTTTTCCAACTTAAATATTTCATGGACTATATCTGTTGAACTTAATTCATGCAACAACTTATAGTTAATATGGCCCAACTTTTGATTTCATAATTCTACCTTATCTGCCTTAGCCACCATCCAACTATAGCCTTTTATTGTGCATATGTGATGGCAATTATCTGAAAACTAAGTTCCAGAGATAACACACTTTCCTATACTGTCAACCATAAAACACTTATTCTTGTCAAAGTTAACATATAGATTTTCCTTATACAATTAACTGATGCTTATTAAGTTTGCTTTCAGACAATCAGCATGTGACACTTTGAGTTTAGGCATACTTTCAACATTTAGCATACCAATTTCGACTACTTTATTTTTCGAGCTGTCACCAAAGGTTACACAAACAACTCTTTTTGTTAATAATTGACAAATATATATTTCTTGTCATATGCTTAGAACAGCCATGTTCAAGGTACCAAACATCTTTTATAACAACTTTCAGAAAAATATGAACAAGATGTGCTTTAAGATTAATCCTTCTAACCCAAAAAAGTTTCATCTTCGGCACTTTATAGCCTTTCTCAAATGCAAGTTTGATAATCCTTCGATCATGTTGAAGATCTTTAAATCTCTTCAAATAGTTTTTTTACCTGTGACCTACAAGAAAATAATATTTACAGTTAATAGGGGATTTTTCCTAGCTTAGGTTTAAATTTCTTCAATTGTCCATTCTTTCACCAATAGTAAAATTTTGTTTATCAGCATTGTTGAATCTATCATAGCCAAGTTCAGCCTTGTCATGGAGGGATTTTCCAAAAGAGAGAATCTTATCCAATTTTATTTTGCCAGAGTTTAGCCTCTTAATTGTTGGAATATATGCCTTCTAGACTAGTGTATCTGATGTAATTATTAAATTTGTTAATAAAAGAATTTATTCTCAAAATTTATTTGTGAATTTACATTTTAGTTGTGCACGATTTTCCGTTGGAAAGGAACCATTGTGTTTAAGAAAGTGATCCATGATGGTGATCTTTCACAGTAAGGTATGGATCGCATGTTACTTAACACATAAATGATTGTTCTTAACCGATTGATGAGAATGAGAATCTTATTAGGTATAGGTTATTGTGTTATGAATTCTAAATAAAGAATGGTTTACTTTTAGTCGGTGAGTAGTTTACTCACTTCATAGCATGAGTGTATTTCGAATATGTAGAATAAGACCTGTAATAGTGATTTTTAAAAGTACTATTTAAAAGAAACCCAAACTATTACTATTACAACGTGAACTAATACTCTACCATTTGAGTATGAGTTGGTAGTCTGACGAAATTAGAAATATATACTTTGATATACTGTAGTTGAGGTTCTTTCGTAGAGCCAATACACTTATATGTTGGGTATACGTGACTAGTTAGTTAAGACGGACTTGTACAAGATAGCTTCTACACTATATTGCTCATTGTGACTGTTCAAATGATCTAATTATCCAGAGTCCTAGGAAACATGACTTGGATGTTTACTTTAGGGTAACTCCCTTGAAAAGTGAAAACATTCCAGGAGTCGTGGATCATTGGACTAGAGGTATAAGAATGGTAGATGTCTATTAGAGAGGTGTTAGTACACTCATCCTCTCTAATTACACAGCGATGTGTAGAGGGGTATTTTAGTCATTACACCTATAGGTCGAAGACTTTGCTAACATAGCATTGTTCTTGGAGTTAATATTTCTTTATAGTAATATTAGAAAATATTTAAAATATAAAATATGGCTATTTATATAGCAAGAGTATTTTAGTCACTTTAGTAGTTAAGGTGATGTATCTTTTGGTCCCTGGAATGACCCTTAAGTCATGAAAGATTTGGGTTAAGAATTGGTCTTGATAATTATGGATTTTTATTTTATTAGTCTAATTTATTATTAAATTAGAATAAAATAAAAGGTTTGAGAGAGAGTATTTATTTTATTTGGTTTAATTGGTTAATTAATTATTCAGGGCCTAAGGCCCAGATTGAATAATTAGAACATTAATCTGGATAAAAAATAGATAAAATGTATGAAATTTTATATTGGTCTATTTAAGCTTGTTAATTATTTATTGGACTGTTTAATAAAGCCCAAAAAATAAATAATTGAGATTTATTATTTATAGGTGTTCAAGTCCAAGAATAAATAATTTTATCTAACTCAATGAATAAGACCAAGGTAAAATAAAATTTAAAATATATATTATTAAATTAAATAATTATTAATTGAATTAAATAATTAAATAAAATAAAATAAAAAGACAATACGAGATGGATCCCATGTTGTTCTGCGTGAAGGATAACAGAAAATGTAAGTGCTTTTTGTTTTCACGCAGATGGAATAACTCTCTCAAGGAATGTGGAAAAGAATTGAAAGAGCTATTCATTCATTTGGGGAATTGGCTTTTCAATTTTCAATTTGGCTATCACAGAAACAAAAACCCAGGAGAAAGAATTCGACAAAGAAGCTTTTAAGGCTTATCAAAACCCAAACTTTAAGCCTTCACCGGCTGTGCTATAGGCACCATTTTGAAAGATCAAAAGTTTCACGTGAATGAGATGCAATAGACGTTTGCAAGGACGTGAGCCACTAACCTTAAATATCCTTATACAAACATCTACACCAATGTAAAGAGGATCATTCAATCACGGAGGTAAATTTTTTATTTTCCTAACAAGCTTTCGTTTTGATGATTTTTTCCATTTTAAGCCTTCAATTGGTATCAAAGCCATGGTTTGACAAATGTAGGAAGCATATTAGGCTTAACTAAAATAAGAAAATATTTGATTTGTTTTGGTTCAAATTTGTGATCCTTCGTATTTACTGGTATGGATAGTTTCACTATAAGTTTCGCGAGTGGAAGTATAGGAATAATGTATTTTATTTACTTTTATAGATATCGTATAAGCCCAGTGTTTTTAAGGATATAGGCAGTTGTTTGAATGAGTTTTGATAAAAAAAAATGATAAAAAAATTGCTTACACAGAAACTTTGAAATGCAGAGAAAATTTGATGAAAAAGAAGCTACTGTGCAAGTCACGGAGTCGAGCCGAGCCAATCAAGCTAAGCCGTTGGATGTTGTGAGAGGAGCCGCAGCTCGTGAGCAGCAGCCGCGAGTTGCGCCAGCCGTGGATCGCAATTGCAATTTGCAATCCGCTGCGCTGTCAGCATTTTGATCGCGCAGCTGGGCGGGTACGGGCGGGTCCCGGGTACACCCGCCCAGAACCGGCCCATGGGTTCTCCCATGGGCCGTGATCTAGTGTAGCAGTTGCATGGACCTAACTGAATAAAAAAAAAAATTAGTTTTTGGTCCCATACTAGGCAAAATTATTTTTATTGTAATAGTTAATATTCTTTGAATATTTTGCATGAAAAATAATAGTAAATGAAATTTTAAGATTAAATAAGACTATTAATTAATTAATGTATTTAATTCTATTATTTGGACACTTAGGTTAAAAGAATAGAAAAGCATGAAAATATTTACAGTTTTTTAACATGCTTATTTCTTTTTGTACCCTATGCGCGCATTTTCCCAAAGACCAAAGTCTTTGGGAATTTTGACAAAGAAAAATATTTTTCTTAAATAAAATGGTTAATTTTAATTCGAATAAAAATTAATTCTTGGATATTTTCTCGAAGAATTTTATCTTGACATAGAAAATATATTGGATTTAGATATTTTTGTGAATTAAAATAAGAAAACTATTTTGATTGAATTTTAACAAGAAATATTATTTTTGTCAAATTAAACTTGAGATCAAAATTTCTCAAAAGTTTCATTGGAAATTTTTTGAAATTATTAAGTTTATTAACTTAAATAAAATTAATCCACGAAAATTTTTCTCAAAGGGTATAAACCTTGATATAGAAATTTTTATGGGTTTAAATATTTTATTTTGAGTTAAAAGAAAATTTAATTAAAAATTTCAAAATATGTTTTTCAAGAAAAACCCTTATTTTAAAATACTAAGTGGGAGAGGGCTTCCAACGGCCCCATGGCTTTCATCGGCCCCATGGCTTTCATCACGATCCTTATTAGAGGTCGTGGGTCCCCTCGTGTCATCCTGGGAGTGAATCCGTATAGGATGGAAATACCATAAGGATCTATAACTAATGGATTGATATAATTAATAATTCGGAACACGTGCTATAATTAGCTAGCCCATGTTGGAGGTTATAGTGCGAGGAATGTCCATAGAAAATGAGAAGAAACGGTCATCCCACAATGAAGTTATCTTCTAGATCTTTACCTAGAAGGGAAATTAATTTGTGGTGGTTAATACACTTAACTTAGAAAACTATTAATCTTCCCAAAAAGTTATATCAGTTTTTCTAAGAGCCAAATTAATCATATTAAAGATAATAGTGATATGGTTAATTATTATTGGATTTAATATGAGGATAAAGTTACAAATTATTTTGTTTTTTCACAAACTAAATTTTCTTTTATTTTCGATATTTCAGAAATGGTTTGTGGAGGTTCTTTTAGTCTTTTGGCCGTTATTCTCCATGAGAATAAGCTAATGGGTCTAAATTATATGGACTGAAAAAGAAATTTGGACATAATACTCATTGCTGAGGAGTATAAGGATGTCCTCTTTGAAACCTACTATGTTATTGGAGAGGGTTTCACCGCGGAGGAGCGTGAAGCTGAAAAGCATGGAAGAAGGCTAACGAAATGTCTCGATGCTACATGTTGGCCTCCATGTCTAATGTGCTCCAGTCAAAACACGAGCATATGGCTACTGCATATGAAATTAGCTAATTATTAGGTACGATATTCATCGATAAGAGCCGGTCCGCAAGGTAGAAAGCTCTTAGGACGATCATAAACACTAAGATGGCTAAGGGAGCATCAGTCAGGGAGCATATGCTTAAAATGATTGCTGTTTTCGAGGAAGCGGAAGTCTTAGGGGCTGTTATTGACTCCGAAAGCCAAGTGGACATGATTCTTGAATCTTTGCCAGGCTCTTTTACTCAGTTCAAGTTGAATTATAACATGAACAAATTAAACATGACTTTAACTGAGTTAATGAAAGAGCTCCATATGGTGGAAAAAGTCATGAAGCCACAGTCCAAGGCTATGATTATTAGGACTTTTTCTTCTAGAATTGGGTCCAAGCCCAGGAAGTTCAAGAAGAAGAAGGAAAATGTACAAGCCCAACCTAAGAACCAGCCCAACAAGTCCAAAGGCAAATGCTTCAAATGCGGGCAGAAGGGACACTGGAAAAATGAGTGTCCAGAACTTAAGACCAAGAAAAACCCTACAAGTATTGTTCTCTATCTAGAGTTTATTTCAATAGTTGGATCAACTTCTACTTGGATTGTTGAATCTGGTGCCACTAATCATATCTGTAACTCCTTGCAGGAGTTTAAGAAGATAAGAAGACTCCAGAAGGGCGAGCATGAACTACGAGTAGGAAATGGAGCACGAGTATAGGCTCTTGCAGTAGGAGAGCTGGATCTTATTTTTAATTGAAATAAAATAGTTGTATTAAAGGCTATTTTATATGTACCCAGTTTTAGACAGAATTTGATTTCAGTTGCAAAGCTAATAAATCATGGATATTCTGTTTCTTTTCATTCTGGTATTACTAGTGGCAGAAATTGAGAAGTTTTGTATATAGGGCACATGTATAAAAACTTATTCTTTTTAAATCCTACAAACAATCAAATAAATAACGCTCAATCTGAACATTTAAGTAAGAAGAGAAAGACCAATGTTAATGACTCATATCTTTGGCATCTAAGGTTGGGCCATATTAACTCAATCAGGATTAAGGGGTTAATCCATGATGGGCCCTTGAGCTCATTAAGATTAAAAAGTTGGCCTCTGTGTGAATCCTGTCTTATGGAAAAAATTACCAAAAGGTCATTTACCCAAAAGGCTGATAGAGTCAAGGAGATATTGGGTCTTATTTATACTAATTTATGTGGTCGTTTGTCTACTAGAGGGGGCTTTGAGTATTTCATCACTTTCACGGATGATTGTATAAGATTTGGTTATGTCTACCTGATGAGGCGCAAGTCTGACTCTTTTGACAAGTTTAAAGAGTTTGAGGCTGAATTGGAGTGTCGGACAAGTAAACTTATCAAAACCTTACGCTCGGATCCTGATGGAGAATACCTCCTCGGTGAGTTTAAGGATTATACGGTACATCATGAAATAGTATCCTAACTCTTTACGCCGGGTACATCCCAGCATAATGGAGTAGCTGAGAAAAGGAACACGACATTAATGGAAATGGTCCGAAGCATGATATCTCATTCTACTCTTCCGGTTTCTTTTTGAGGATATGCCTTGGAAATAGCAGCATACATTCTGAATTTGGTACCTTCCAAGTCAGTACCTAGAACACTATATGAGATGTGGACTGGGCGTAAACCAAGTTTAAATTATCTCAAAATATGAGATTGTCCAACTTATGTACTGATTAAGGGAGACAAGCTAAAACCAATATCAGAATTATTTTACTTTGTTGGGTATCCAAAAGGAACAAAAGGAAGTTACTTTTATCATCCCAAGGAGCAGAAAGTATTGGTAAGTACTAATGCTAGATACTTGGAGGATAATCAAAATGCTTGAACTAAAGGTTTAATAAGGTTGGAACTCAAGGAGAAGTTATCTTTGGAATCAACTTTTTCAGACCCGATTATGGAACAAGAAGAGGCACAGCCTCAAGAACCTGTGCAAATAGAGTTTCGTCGTAGTGGAAGAATATCTAGAGTTCTAGAAAGATGGATAGGAGAGGCTTTCGAGCTGGTCTCTATCCATCAGGAATAAGATCCCACTAGATACAAAAAAGCTATTGCTGATGCCGATACAGATCTATGGCATAAAGCAATAAAAGTTGAGATTGAGTCTATGTACTTCAATCAAGTTTGGGATCTTGTAGCTTCACCTGAAGGAATAAAACTCATTAGGTGTAAGTGGTTATACAAGAGGAAAAAGGGAGCGGATAGGAAGGTAGAAACCTTCAAAGCTAGACTTGTGGCGAAAGGGTATACTCAGAAAGAGGGAATCGATTATGATGAAATATTTTTCCCGGTAGTCATGCTTAAATCCATCCGTATCCTCCTTGCCATTGCACATCATTACGACTATGAGATATGACAAATGGATGTCAATATGGCATTTCTTAATGGCCATCTTAACGAAGATATCTATATATCCCAATCGGAAAGTTTTATTGCTAAAGGCCAGGAACATATGGTCTACAAACTTAAGAAGTCCATTTATGAACTTAAGCAGGCATCGAGAATAGGGAATATTCATTTTGATGAGACTGTAAAGTCTTACGGTTTTATTCAAAATGAGGATAAACCATGCGTGTATAGGAAATTAGAAGGCATAAATGTGGTTTTTCTTGTCCTATATGTGGATGACATTATACTCATTAGGAATGATGTAGGGACATTGTCATCTACTAAGATTTGACTGTCTAGTCAATTTAGTATGAAGGACTTGGGAGAAGCCAGTTATATTCTCGGGATTAAACTTCTTAGAAATAGAAAGTAGAGAATGTTAGGATTATTCCAAGCGACATACATTGACAAGATGCTGGCCAAGTTTATGAATGAATTGACGAAATCACAGAGCATGCTTTCACAATGAACAAAAATATAAGAACATAAACAATATATAGAGTATGACAGCATCATGGTGGGATGAAAACATACTTCTTGGAGTCTTAAAAACGTGAAGAACATGATTGAATGGCTTGAAGCTCAAAACCAGCCTCTTCTCCAACATCCAGTGAACACCAATGCACTGTCTTCTTCTTCCTGTTCCGGTTCTTTCTTCTCCTCCGGTGGAAATTGAATGCTTAGCTTTTTAATTCATGGAATATGACCCAACCTAATTTACCGGTCGGTAAGCACACATTTTGGCAGAAGAAATGATCACTCAGATGTCTTGCTTTCCTTCACCTCTCGATTGGTATTTATAGCAGTGGCTTCATGAATCAAACTCAAAAGCTAGAAAACCAAAAGCCAGGAAAGCAAATAGCCTCTCATGGTTAACTCTTCTGGCTCTTCACACACACACACAGGTTCCTTCACCAAACTTGGCTTCTTCTATTAAAAACAAAAACCAATGGAGAAGACCAAAAGCTAGGAGAGAAACAGCCACAAGAGAGAAAGAGAGACAAAAGTCACCGGAAAAAAAATATTTTTATTTTTTTTCTTTTTTCTTTTATTTTATTTTTCCACACAGAAAGCCAAGAGTCATGAAACCAAAAATAATTATTTTGATAAAAATAATATTCCTGGGATTTTATACCCGAATATTTAAACAAAATAAATTTTAATTTCACCCTAAACTCTTCTAAACTGTGTCCGAAAAAATCCTATGGTACAGGCTATTGGGCCAAAATAATATTTATTATTTTTCTTGGACCCGAAAAGCCTAAA
This sequence comes from Voacanga thouarsii, assembly GCA_026120185.1. Classification (NCBI taxonomy): domain Eukaryota; kingdom Viridiplantae; phylum Streptophyta; class Magnoliopsida; order Gentianales; family Apocynaceae; genus Voacanga; species Voacanga thouarsii. The sequence goes on along the minus strand of JANUWF010001360.1, from coordinate 909,417 downwards.
ATAATAAACATTAATTATTTTTCTTAGGATTAAATAAATAACTCAATAAATAATAAATGAACCCAAATGAACCAAAAAATAGTTAAATTTTATTATTTATTTCTTGGGATTTAATTAAATAAATAACCCAATAAATAATTAAGTAATAATTATTTTCCTCTAGTTTAAGTCCCGGTTAATTTTCTAATTATTCAAACTGGACTCAGGTCCTGAATAATTAATTAACCAATTAAACCAGATAATTAATTTCTCTCCATTTATTTTATTCCAGTCTAATAATAAATTAGACTTCCTGAATAAAATAAAACTTTCTCAACTAAGATCATTTTCTCAACCCAAAAATTAATTAGGACTTACGGGCTATTCCGAGGACCAAAAAGACACATCGCCTTGGCTACTAAAATGACCAAAATACCCTTACTATATAAATAGATGTATTTTGCATTTTAAATATTTTCTAATATTACCATAAGGAAATATTGATCCCAATGACAATGCTGCATTAGTAGAGTCTTTGACCTACAAGTGAAATGACTAAAATACCCCTCTACACATTGCCGTACATTAGAGAGGAAGAAGTGTACTAACACCTCTCTAAATGACATCTACCATCCTTAGGCTTCTAGTCCAATGATCCACGACTTCCTAGAGTGTTTTTGCTTTCCAATAGAGCGACCCTAAAGCAAACATCCAAGTCACGTTTCCCAGGGCCTTGGGTATTTAGATCATCCGGACAACCACAAGGGGCGATATAGTGTAGAAACTATCTTATACAAGTTTGTCTTAACTAACTAGTCACACATACCTAACATACAAGTATATTGACCCTTCGATAGAACCTCAACTATAGTATATCAAAGCATATGCTTCCAGTTTCGCCAGACCACCAACTCATACTCAAGTCATAGAGTACTAGTCCACGGTCTAGCGGTAGTAGTCTAGGTTTCTACCATATAGTACTTTTTAAAAACCACTACTATAAGTCCTATTCTACGTATTCGAAATACGCTTATATCATGAAGTGAGTGGACTACTTACTGGCTAAAGGTAAGCCATCCCCTATTTGAAATTCATAATATAATAACATAAATATAATGAGATTCCCATTCTCATTAATCGGTTAAGAACAACTATTTATGTGTTTAAATAACCCATGATCCATACCTTACTGTGAAAGACTTCCATTTACATAGATCACTTATTTACATACAATGGATCTGTTCCCAACGAAAATGTACACAAATAAAGAAAATTATTTCATAAACGATTTCCAACAAATAAATTCTTTTATTAACATATTCGATATTTTCATCAGAAAACTAGTCTAAGAGGGCGTATTCCCAACAATCTCCCACTTGCACTATAAGACTAGGTAAGTCCATAGGTGCCCACCCCAATGGCGTCTAAGTGTCTCTTAAAGACTCTCAGCCAAAGGCTTGGTGAATGGATCAATTAGATTGTTCTCTGAGGTAATTTATTCCACCACGACTTCCCGTCTCTGGAAATCTCGGTCCAGGTGGTGCTACCTCACAATATGCTTCCTCTCATTGTGGTTTCAAGGTTCCTTTGAGGTACATGAAAATATGCTTCACAGCATGCCAACTAACCTCCCCAGTGTTTGACTAATATATGCTAACCAAGCCCAAGGTGAAGCAGATATCTGGTCCAACACATAGCATGGCGTACATGAGACTTCCCACAGCCGAAGCGTAGGGAATCCTACTCATTTTGTCCTTCTCTTCTTGAGATTTCAGACAGTCCCTTGAAGAAAGAGACAACCCATATCTGCAAGGGATTAGAGTACCCTTGCATGAGTCCATGCTGTACTTGGCCAGCATCTTGTCAATGTATGCAACTTGGGATAATCCTAACATTCTCTACTTCCTATTTTTAAGAAGTCTAATCCCGAGAATGTAGCTAGCTTCTCCCAAGTTCTTTATACTAAATTGACTAGATAGCCAAACCTTTGTAGATAACAATGACCCTACATCATTTCCAATGAATAGAATGTCATCCACACATACACAAGACAAGAAAAATCACATTAAACCCTTCAAGATTCTTGTACACGCATGGTTCATCCTCGTTTTGAATAAAATCATAAGACTTCATAGTCTCGTCAAAACGAATGTTCCACACTCTCGATGCTTGTTAAATCCATAAATGGACTTCTTAAATTTGCAAATCATATGTTCTTGGCCTTCAGCAATAAAACTTTTCGGTTGGGACATATAGATGTTTTCGTTAAGATGGCCATTCAAAAATGCCGTCTTGACATCCATTTGCCATATCTCGTAGTCATAGTGACATGCGATGGCAAGGAGGATACGGATGGATTTAAGTATGGCCACCGGGGAAAAGGTTTCTTCATAATCAATCCATTCTTTCTGAGTATACCCTTTTGCCACAAGCCTAGCTACGAAGATATCCACCTTCCCATCTAACTCCCCTCTTCCTCATGTACACCTACTTACACCCAATGAGTTTTATCCCTTCAGGTAAAGTTACAAGATCCCAAACCTGATTGAAGTACATAGACTCAATCTCGGCTTTCATTGCTTCATGCCATAGATTCGCATCGGCATTAGCAATTGCCTCCTCGTATCTAGTGGGATCTTATTCCTGATGGTCAGAGACCAGCTAAAAGCTTCTCCATACCATCTATCTAGAACCCTAGACACTCTCCTACTGTGACGAGGCACCATTTGTACAGGCTCTTGAGACTGTGCCTCTTCTTGTTCTATAATCGAGTCAGAAGAAGTTGCCTCTAAAGATAACTTCTCCTCGAGTTCCAACCTAGTTGAACCTTTCGTGGAAATACTTTGATCATCCTCTAAGTATCTAGCATTGGTACTATCCAGTACTTTCTGCTCATTAGGATGATAGAAGTAACCACCCTTTTTGGATACCCAACAAAATAGCATAATTCTGATCTTGGTTCCAACTTGTCTCCCTTGATCAGTACATAAACTGGACAACCCCATATCCTGAGATGAATTTGGACTTAGCTTACGCCCAGTCCACATCTCATAGGGAGTCCTAGTTACTGACATGGAAAGCACCAAGTTCAGAATGTATGTAACTGTTTCCAAGGTATATCCCCAAAAAGATACTAAAAGAATAGCATGAAACATCATGCTTCTGACCGTTTCCATTAATATCCTATTCCTTCTCTCAACTATTCTGTTTTGCTGGGCTGTCCCCGGCACAAAGAGTTAGGATACTATCCCATGATGTACCATGTAATCCTTCAATTCACCTAGGAGGTACTCTCATCCACAATCCAATCGTAAGGTCTTAATTAATTTACCTGTCCGACACTCCACTTTAGGCGCCTTAAACTCTTTGAACTTGTCAAAAGAGTCAGACTTGCGTCTCATCAAGTAAACGTAACCAAACCTTGTACAATCATCTGTGAAAGTGATGAAGGACTCAAAAACTTCCTCTAATTGATGTAGACAATGGACCACACACATCAGTGTGAACAAGACTCAGTACCTCCTTAACTCTATCCTCCTTTGGGATAAAAGACCTTTTTCCCATTAGGCAAGAGTCACACTGAGGCCAATTCTCCAATCTCAATGTGCCCCCAAAGGCCCATCATGGATTAGCCTCTAAATCCTGGTTGAGTTGATGTGACCTAACCTCAGATGTCAAAGATTTGAGTCATTGATATTGGTCTTTCTCTTCTTAGTTAAATGTTCAAATTGAGCGTTATTTGATTGATTGTTAATAGGGTTTAAAAAGAATAGATTTCCATGCATGTGCCCGGTACATGATATTTTTCCATCTCTACTGATAGAAATACCAGAATGAAAATATTCAGAATATCTTTTATTTATAAGTTTTGCAAAATCTGACGAAAACCAGGTACATATAAAATATTTATTAAAACCACTTTATTATTACAATAAAAAATAAGATCCAGCTCTCCCACTGCAAAGGCCCAAACTTGTGCTCCATTTCTCACGCGTAATCCATGTTCACTCTTCTTGAGTCTACTTATCTTTCTAAACCCCTCTAAGGAGTTACAGATATGATCAGTGGCTCCTGAATCAACAATCCAAGTGGAAATTGATCCAACCATTGATATAGACTCTAGATAGAAAACATTACTTGTGGGGTTTTTCTTGGATTGAAGATCTGAACACTCCTTTATCTAGTGTCCCTTCTTCCCACATTTGAAGCACTTGCTCTTAGGTTTATCTTTGGACTGGGTCTTGGGCTGGGCTACTACGTTTCCCTTCTTCCTTTTGAACTTTCTAGGCTTAGACCCAATTCTTGAGGAAGAAGCCTTAGCAATCATGGTCATTAAATGTGGCTTCATAACCATCTCTACCATCTGGAGTTCCTTTATCAACTCAGTCAAACTCATGTTTAACTTGTTCATATTGTAGTTTAGTTTGAACTGAGTAAAAGAACCCAGTAGAGACTCGAGAACCATGTCCACTTGGCTCTCGGGGTCAATGATAGCTCCTAAGATTTTCACCTCCTCGAAAACAGCAATCATCCTAAGCATATGCTCCCTAACTGATGCTCTCTCAGCCATATTAGAGTTTATTATAGTTCGAAGAACCTTCTGCCTTGCGGCCCGACTCTTATCCATGAACATAGTGACCAATGAATGACTAATGTCATACGCAGAAGCTAAATGCTCGTATTTAGACTGGAGCACATTAGACATGGAGACTAGTATATAGCAACGTGCCATTTCATTAGCCTTCTTCCATGCCTTCACAGCCTCTCGCTCTATTATCAGTGGAACCATCCCGATTACAGGGTAGGTCTCGAAAAAGGACATACTTATACTCCATGGCTGTGAGTATTATGTCCAGGTTCCTATTTCAGTCCACATAGTTTGGTCCCGTTAACTTATTCTCACGGAGAATAACGGCCAAAAGACTAAAAGAACCTCCCACCATTTCTGAAAAAAATGAAAAATAAGAGACAGGATATAGTTTGTGAAAATAAATTTGTGTACAAAAATTATTTTGGCTCTTAGGAAAACTGACATAGCTTCTTTGGAAGATTAATAGTTCCCTAAACTAAGTGTAATAACTATCACAAATTAATTTCCCTTCTAGGTAATGATCTAGAGAATAACTCCATCATGGGATGGCCGTTTCCTCTCATTTCCTATGTGTTGGGGATATGCCTTAGAGTCAATTTGTACTTATACTATTGTCATTATGTTTTATATAATAATATGAGGCTTTCCTTTCCATGAATAGTGAGTTTTGTTTTGTGGTCATCAAGTACGTGACTTGGTAGTAAAACCCTACAATGAATACAATAACTATTCTAAAACTGTCCCTGATCGGTTTATTATTATTAGAACAATAATAAATTAAGATTAGTATATTTATGACTGGATGACTATGTTTTACTGGTCATGGATATTTGTGATATCAAGTCAAAATATAAATAAATGTTAGAGAACATTGTATTGGATATGACCCACTGTGAGAGTACTTCATGGAACATGTCATAAGTACTTTCTAGCCATAATAATATTAAAAGTCCTTTGACCTAAATTCATCATAGTTTCCTATTTGATAAATTCTATATTTTGACATTGTCTAAAGTTGTCTTTAATTAGATAATAAATTAGACTATTGTTGGATATAGAATAAATCGAGAAGAGGAATATGATTGATTGTGAAGGAATTTGTCCCTCTCAAGTATGGGAGAGATATCCATGGGCCCCTTGATAAGTTAGACTGTTAAAATGCATGGCCGTGCTCAAATATATCAATCTAAGATATTAATATCATTTTTTTGAACAGTCTACTATGAAATCAAGAAATAATTGATTAAGTTTAGTAAGGATGGCATGCTCCGTGTCTTATGCTTAATCTGGATATCATGTGACAAAAGGACTAAATATAAAATTATGGTTTGGTTCAAAGAGATCACCGATCTTCATTTAACCTGGATAGTTATAATGTTTTGCTAGAAACCGCTTATAACTTGTGGGCCATTTAAATATGATTTAGGCACACTGTCAGTGTTAAATGAACCTATAGGGTCACACAATAAGCGAACTTATTAGGTTATTTTTCTGGTAACCAGATTCGATGAATCTGAAAATATGTCTAAGTTAATCGTACTTAGAAAATTTACTAGATACAATGAATCTGGAAATATGTCCACATTCGATGTATCTGAATGATGTTCAGATTATAAGAATCTGACTCGGTAAATTAATTAGTTAAATTATTGAGATAATGGCAGAATCTTATCATATCAGTTTTAATTTAATTTGAATTTAAATTAGAATATGATAAGATATTATTAGGGTTGGACTCTAAGAGGTTCGGGGGTTTTTAAGAAAACCCTAGCCGTCTTTTCAATAGTCCAATTTTTCGGTTGAGAACATTCGTGCCATTCTCTACCAGAAGAGGAAAAAAAAACCTCTCAAACCCTAGGCGCTAGCACTCCCCGGGTATCGAGTGAGTTCGCCGTGTGTATCCGATAGAGGACGTTCGCATACTGCAGCGTCTGGTGATTGTTCGGGTTGAACGTACAACAGCGCAATTAGAATCGAAGGATTTCGATTACAGCAACCAGAGGTAATTCTTAAACCTTAGATCTTCTTAATCGTTTACTTAGGTCCTTGGGAGGGATTCGTGGATGTTTTCCGCGTTTAGGAGTCCGCGAATCCTAACACTATGGACATTCCTCGCACTATTACTTCCAACGTGGGCTGGCCGATTATAGTACGTGTCCCGAGTTAATAATTACATCATTCCATTAGATCTAGATCCTTGTGGTATCCCCATCCTATACGGGTTCACTCCCAGGGTGACGCGAGAGGACCCACGATCTCTAATTAGGACCGTGATGGAAGCCATGAGGCTGTTGGAATCCCTTTTACACTTAGTCTTTTAAAATAAAGTTTTCTGAAAAAATATCCATTTGAAATTTTCATTAAATTTTTCTTTAACTTAAAAATAAAATATCCAAATCCATTAAAAACTCTATGTCAAGGATTATATCCTTTGAGAGATTTTTTCGTGGACTAATTTTATTTAAGTTAAAACTTAATGATCTCAAAAATTTTCCAATTAAAAATTTTCCGAGACTTTGGTCTCAATTTTATTTAACAAAACAATTTTTCTTGTACAAAATAAAATAAAATAGCTTTCTATTTTAACTTACAAAAATATTTAAATTCAATATATTTTCTATGCCAAGGAGTATATCCTTTAAGAAAATATCCAAGGATTAATTTTTATTCAAGTTAAAATAACCATTTAATTTTTAAAGAAAAATATTTTCCTTGCATAAATATTCCCAAAGACTTTGGTTTTTGAGAAACTGCGCATATAGGTACACAAAATAAATAGCATGCCAGAAAATAATAAACGTTTTCATGCTTTTCTATTTTTAAATCTATGTGCCCAAATAATAGAATTAAACACATTGATTAATTAATTAATTATCTTGTTTAATCCTAAAATCCTTTACTAATATTTTTCATGCAAATATATTCCAAGAATATAAACTATTGCAAAAATATTAATTTCGTCTGGTATGTGACTCAAATTAATTTTTTTTATAAAAAAAAAATTGACTGGAGGTCCATTGCACCGGCCGCACCGGATCGGGCCCATTTGGCCTGCGATCCACTGCGGCCGCGGTGCACCGCGCCGCACCGGATCGCACGCCAATAGCGACCCATGGACCTTGCACGCGACCCGCGAACCGGCCGCTTCTCCTCAACCACTCGATCTACGCCTCCTCCCGGTAACCCGCGTATCGACCCGAATAACAATTGCAATTCAATTGCAACATTCAAATGCGAAATCAGCTTGAATTTTCTTCAAATCGGCTCGGCTAAAGCGTAGAAAGCCAGACGGCTTGTAACACAAAAATGAAGGCGGCTCTACGGCGCAGCTTAGGAACAGTACCTTTCTTCTCCAGAGAGTTTCTGCGCGCGGTTTCTTCTGCAAATCGCTTCCTCTTGCTTCTTTGGATATTTTTCATTACAAAAACTCATCCAAACCAAAACAACAACCACCTATACCCATTTAAATTGGGTTTACACGATCTAAACTCATCAAAGAAAAAAATTACAGAGAGTTCGTGAAAATTGCAGAAACCATGTCCCATACCATAAATAGCGAAGGATCACATATTTAAGCTCCAAACAATGTTCTTCTCCATTTTTATTAACTAACATACTCCCTAAGTCAATCAAATTCATACTCTGATACCACTTGAAGGAATTGACGAAATCACAGAGCACGCTTTCACAGTGAACAAAAATGGAAGAACATGAACAATATATAGAGTATGGCAGCATCATGGTGGGATGAAAACATACCTCTTGGAGCCTTAAAAACGTGAAGAACATGGTTGAATGGCTTAAAGCTCAGAACCAGCCTCTTCTCCAACATCCAGTGAACACCAATACACTGTCTTCTTCTTCCTGTTCCGGTTCTTTCTTCTCTTCCGGTGGAAATTGAATGCTTATCTTTTTAATTCACGGAATATGACCCAACCTAATTTACCGGTCGGTGAGCACACATTTTGGAAGAGTAAATGATCACTCAGATGTCTTGCTTTCCTTCACTTCTTGGTTGGTATTTATAGCAGTGGCTTCATGAATCAAACCCAAAAGCCAGAAAACCAAAAGCCAGGAAAGCAAACAGCCTCTCACGGTTAACTCTTTTGGCTCTTCACACACACACGGTTCCTTCACCAAACTTGGCTTCTTCTATTAAAAACAAAAACCAGTGGAGAAGACCAAAAGCCAGGAGAGAAACAACCACGAGAGAGAAAGAGAGACAAAAGTCACCGGAAAAAAACATTTTTATTTTTTTTCTTTTTTCTTTTATTTTATTTTTTCACACAGAAATCCAAGAGTCATGAAACCAAAAATAATTATTTTGATAAAAATAATATTGTCGGGATTTTATACTTGAATATTATAAACAAAATAAATTTTGGTTTCACCCTAAACTCTTCTAAACTGTGTTCGGAAAAATCCTATGGTCCAGGCTATTGGGCCAAAATAATATTTATTATTTTTCTTGAACCCGAAAAGCCTAAAATAATAAACATTAATTATTTTTCTTGTGATTAAATAAATAACCCAATAAATAATAAATGAACCCAAATGAACCAAAAAATAGTTAAACTTTAATTATTTATTTTTTGGGATTTAATTAAATAAATAACTCAATAAATAATTAAGTAATAATTATTTTCCTTTAGTTTAAGTCCCGGTTAATTTTTTAATTATTCAAACTGGATCCAGGTCCTGAATAATTAATTAACCAATTAAATCAGATAATAAATTTCTCTCCATTTATTTTATTCCAGTCTAATAATATATTAGACTGCCAGAATAAAATAAAACTCTCTCAACTAAGATCATTTTCTCAATCCAAAAATTAATTAGGACTTACGGGCTATTCCGAGGACCAAAAAGACATATCGCCTTGATTACTAAAATGACCAAAATACCCCTATAAATAGATGTATTTTACATATTAAATATTTCTTAATATTACCATAAGAAAATATTAACCCCAAGGACAATACTGCATTAGTAGAGTCTTCGACCTACAAGTGAAATGACTAAAATACCCCTCTACACATCCCCGTACATTAGAAAGGAAGAAGTATACTAACACCTCTCTAAATGACATCTACCATCCTTAGGCTTCTAGTCCAATGATCCACGACTTCCTAGAGCGTTTTCGCTTTCCAATAGAGCGACCCTAAAGCAAACATCCAAGTCACGTTTCCCAGGGCCTTGGATATTTAGATCATCCGAACAACCACAAGGGGCGATATAGTGTAGAAACTATCTTATACAAATTTGTCTTAACTAACTAGTCACACATACCCAACATACAAGTATATTGGCCCTTCGATAGAACCTCAACTATAGTTTATCAAAGCATATGCTTCCAGTTTCGCCAGACCACCAACTCATACTCAAGTCATAGAGTACTAGTCCACGGTGTAGCGGTAGTAGTCTAGGTTTCTACCATATAGTACTTTTTAAAAACCACTATTATAAGTCATATTCTACGTATTCGAAATACGCTTATATCATGAAGTGAGTGGACTACTCACTGGCTAAAGGTAAGCCATCCTCCATTTGGAATTCATAACATAATAACCTAAACATGATGAGATTCTCATTCTCATCAATCGGTTAAGAACAACTGTTTATATGTTTAAATAACTCATGATCCATACCTTACTGTGAAATACCTCCATTTACATAGATCACTTATTTACACACAATGGGTTTGTTCCAAACGAAAATGTATACAAATAAAGAAAATTATTTCACAAACGATTTCCAACAAATAAATTCTTTTATTAACATATTCGATATTTTCATTAGAAAACTAGTCTAAGAGGGCATATTCCCAATAGTTTAGCATGGACTCATGCAAGGGAGCTCTAATCCCTTACAAATATGGGTTGTCTTTTTGTTCTAAGGACTGTCCTAAGTCTCAAGAGGAAAAAGACAGGATGAGTAGAATTTCCTATACTTCGGCTGTGGGAAGTCTCATGTACGCCATGCTGTGCACTAGGCCAGATATCTGCTTTGTTGCAGACTTAGTTAGCAGATATCAGTGGCAAGTTGTAAAGTATATTCTTAAGTACCTCAATGGTACAAAAGATTATATACTGATTTACAGAGTTGACGACTTGGTTCCTACTAGATACACAAACTCAGATTTTCAAGCGGATAAGGATAAGAGAAAATCCATTAGTGGATATATTTTCACCTTGTCTGGAGGAGCTGTTTCGTGGAGGAGTATTAAGCAATTTTGTATTACTGACTCAACCATGGAAGTTGAGTATGTGGCAGCTTCGAAAGCATCTAATGAAGTAGTCTAGCTTTGGAAGTTCCTTTTAGAACTTGGAGTTGTGCCACATATGGACAGACCAATTATGGTATATTGCGACAACTCTAGAGCAGTCTCACAATCCAAAGAACTCAGGAACCACAAGAAGAGGACATCCAGAGAAAGTACCACCTGATCCAGGATTTCATTCAGATAAGGGAAATCGTGGTGGAATAGATAACCTCGGAGAACAACCTAGCAGATCCTTTCACCAAGCATTTGGCTGAGAGAGTCTTCAAGAGATATTCAGACGCCATAGGGGTGGGCACCTACGAACTTTCTTAATCTTAGAGTACAAGTGAGATATTGTTGGAATATATACCCTCTAGATCAGTTTATCTGATGTAATTATTGAATTTGTTATTAAAAGAATTTATTCTCAAAATTTATTTGGGAATTTACATTTTATTTGTGCATGATTTTTGGTTGGAAATGACCCATCGTGTTTAAGTAAGTGATCCATGTGAATGGTGGTCTTTCAACATAAGGTATGGATCACAGGTTACTTAATACATAAATGATTGTTTTTAGCCGATTGATAAGAATAAGAATTTCATCAGGTATAGGTTATTGTGTTATGAATTCTAAATAGGGAATGGTTTACCTTTAGCCAGTGAATAGTCCACTCACTTCATAGCATGGGCGTATTTTGAATACATAGAACAGGACCTGTAATAGTAGTTTTTAAAAGTACTATTTAAAAGAAACCTAAACTATTACTGCTACAGCATGGACTAATACTCTGCTGCTTGAGTATGAGTTGATAGTCTGACGAAGCTAGAAGTATATAGGTTGATATACTATAGTTGAGATTCTTTCGTAGAACCAATATACTTGTAATTTGGATATATGTAACTAGTTAGTTAAAATAAACTTGTACAGAATAACTTCTACGTTATATCATTCCTTGTGACTATTCAAATGATCTAATTATCCAGGGCTCTAGGGAACACGATTTGGATGTTTACTTTGGGGTAGCTCCCTTGAAAAGTGAAAACATTTCAGGAGTCGTGAATCATAGGACTAAAGGTCTAAGGATGGTAGATGTATATTAGAGAGGTGTTAGTACACTCTTTCTCTCTAATTGCACGGCGATACGTAGAGGGGTATTTTAGTCATTACACATGTATGTCAAAGATTTTGCTAACGCAGCATTGTTCTTGGAGTCAATATTTTCCTATGGTGATATTAAAAAATATTTAAAATGTAAAATATAGCTATTTATATAGTAAGGGTATTTTGGTCATTTTAGTAGCCAAGGCGATGTGTTTTTTGGTCCTCGGAATGACCCTTAAGTCATGAAAGATTTGGGTTAAGAAATTGGTCTTGATAATTATGGATTTTTATTTTATTAGTCTAATTTATTATTGGACTAGAATAAAATAAAAGATCTGAGAGAGAGTATTTATTTTATCTAATTTAATTGGTTAATTAATTATTCAGGGCCCAATGTCCAAATTGAATAATTAAAAAATTAATTTAGATATAAACTAGATAAAATGTATAAAATTTTATATTAGTCTATTTGGGCTTGTTAATTATTTATTGGACTGTTTAATAAAGTTGAGAAAATAAATAACTGAGATTTATTATTTATGGGTGTTCAAGTCCAAAAATAAATAATTTTATCTGGCCCAATGAATAAGACCAAGGTAAAATAAAATTTTTTGAAAAATTATTAAATTAATTAATTAATTAAAATAAAATAAAAAAGACAATACAGGATGGATCCCGTATTGTTCTACGTGAAAGATAACAGAAAGTATGGGTATTTTCTATTTTCACGCAGATGGAATGACTCTCTCAAGGAATGTGGAAAAAAATTGAAAGGGTTATTCATTCATTGGGGGAATTGGCTTTTCAATTTAGCTATCACAGAAACAAAAACCAAGGAGAAGGAATTCGACAAAGAAGCTTTTAAGGCTTATCAAAATCCAAACTTTAAGCCTTCACTGGTTGTACTACGGCATCATTTCGGAAGATTAAAAATTTCGCGTAAATAAGACGTAGTAGACGTTTGTTAGGGCGTGAGCCACTAATCTCAAATATCCTTATACAGACATCTATACCAGTGCGATGAAGGCCATTCAATCACAGAGATAAATTTTTCGTTTTCCTAACATGCTTTCGTTTTGATGATTTTTGCCATTTTAAGCATTCATTAATATACTATTAAGTATATTTTAATTTCTGATTGCTAACTTTCAAATTTTCTTTACTTTGTAGAACTTTGAAGTTTAATAATCTCATGTTGCAGTGAGCTATTTGTTTGTTAAAGTATCTGAACTTCTTTCTTTAATACATTATTCAATTTTGCAACTTCAAGCTATTTTGTGTATAGCAAATCATATTCCATCATAGGTTTCTCATGGTCCATATCCTCATTGTCAGTTTCATTAGCTTCTTCATCTATGTTAAAACTACTTATGAGTTGAACATAGTTTAACAATAGAGTTAAAAGCAGCAAAATTGCTCACATGACCTACATCATTACTATTATTGTCAAAATGTTCCGAATCTTTTTCATCGTTATTTAAAATTGGTGTTGTAGGACCTACTTTTATCTTCTTCTAGATGTTAGCACATTCCGACTAAATGTGTCCAAAACCACCATATTCTCTACACTTAGGCACTTTTGATTTATTCTTCTTTTCTGAAAATTTTTTGTTAGATTGTTTTTTGTTGATTTTCAGGTTTCTTGTTGAAGGTCCAGTTGTACTACTTGTTTTTGAATTTCTATTTTTCTTCCTTCAAAAGTTTGTTAAAACTCCTTATTAGAAGACCAATCTTCTCGTCTGAGCCCTCATTGTCATAAGAATAGATTTGTCTCATAATTTTTTAAAAATCCCATAAGATCATCCAACCACATCTTTAACATGTCTTTGTATTCTTCAATAGTAGCTACTTTGGTATCAAATCGAGATGGTAAAGATTTTAATGTTTTCCATATTAACTTCTCCTCAAAGTACCTTTTACCAAGTTGAAAAGCTTAGTTTACGATATCTTTTAACTTACTACTGAATATAGCATTGGTCTCATCATCTTCTAACTTCAAATTCTCAAATTGAGATGAAGCATCTGCAATTTTAACATTCTAATAGTACTCGTACCTTCATAGACATTTTGTAGTGTATCCTATGCATCTTTGGCATATTCACAAGTTGAGATCAATTTGTGCAGATTCCCAACCTCTATGAAGAGTTGTAGGGAGAGAGAGAGAAAAGATTGTTTTGATATTATAGGGGGTGGGTAAGGGCTATAAAGGAGGAGGAAGGATGTAGATATGTAGTATTGTGGGGGGTAGGGGTAAGCCATAGGAAAGAGAGGAAAAAGGGTATTGTGATGCTATTAACAAGCGAGGTTGCCAGAAATGGACGAGGCTACCAAGGAAAAGATTGAGAAAATGGGAAGAAATGATTTCGGATCTTCTAGTACACTTACTACAATCTTTTCTAATATACCAATAAAAAAAAAGACACGTGTCTAATTATTTAATAGAGCCTTAACCCTCTTGACTTAGAATCATTAGGTAGTAACATTACTTCCTTAAGTTCACGGTGCCAAAAAGGAAATCAAAATTTCAATGTTCTCTGCCTCTATTCCATTACTAATCTCCTCTAAAGTATACTCACAACTCAAATAATTCTCCATTTTTCACCTCGTACAATATCTTCAAATATAGTATTCTACTAAGATTTTCAGTTTTTATTGAAACTTTAGAATTTACCTCAACTTACTTGCTTAATATTCGTTAAAGTGCCCTAATGAAAGAAAATCTCCATGAATTCTGTGTCAACGTGCAAGAACAAAACTTCAACAATAAGAATGTAAGAGTAGAAAATAAAAGTAATTTTGAATTTTCTATTTATTTATCCAAGAATCATTTCTTAGTTTTCATCTTTTACTTTTTCTCTTATAGCACCATAAAAAATATCCTCTCCTTGTAGATTAGAGAGTATTAATTTGCATCTTGCCACTTCTATTAAAACCTAAATACAAATTCTTACTCTAAGAATTATGTTTAATCTCTCCGTATTACTTTTTGTAGTGGGAACACTGAGAGGTGTATGAGAGTATCTAACATTCACAACTCTAAATGTGTGTATCTATAACCGATATATATGTTATGTATCTATGAATAGGATAGTGTCTATGGTTTGTGATTTAAAGGAGTATGGAAATCTCTATAGTGAGTTTGTGCTTGGGTGTATGTAAATAAAGTTGTGGAAATGTGTTTAATTGTGTACGTGCATACAAAGTGCTTGTTCAGATTTGACTGGAGTATTTGTTTTATTCCGGAGCTAGTGCTACAATGCTAATTAATGAGTAGGTTTTACCATCGAAAGGTTTGCCTGTAATTTATTTATTTTTTTGTTGAGGATTCTTACTACTAGCACCAAAACAATTGACAAAATATACTTTATTTGTCTTCTCTATATTGTAGTTGTTTCTAAAAACTAAAATTTTTTTCTAGATAAGCCATATAACTCGAACGTAACATAAGTCTCTATTTGATATGAGCACAGAATACCAAATCCTTAGTTTTAAATACGGCAACAGCATTGAAAGCAAAGGCTTGAAGGATAAATAATGATCCTAGAATCCTAAGAACTATGAATTGAACCTTCCAAATCAATTCCAATCACTCTCAACCCCACTAGGAGTCAAGAACAACTTAGACAAGATGAATTTAGGCAACCAATTGATCTCTTGAAAAAACCTTAGATATGCTAGAAATCTAAGACCCACTTTAAAAAGAGAATTGATCTATACAAGAAAGATTTAGAGGTTACATACTTAGGTTGGACTAAACCCTAAGAAAAGTCTTGATTTGATTTGGGAAACCCCCAAGAGGAATCACCCTCACAACTCTCTCGAAAGTTCTTGAATTTTAAATTGTCTAATATTTCAATGTTATCTTTACAAGAGTTATAATGGGGTATATATAGAACCCCTAACCTAAACAAGCCAAAAAGGATCTAAAAATAAAGTCAAATTGGCCTTGAAAAATATTACAATTTGTGAAAAAATAAACGAGAATCGGAACAAAGTCAAAACAAAATCAAACAAAACATTAAAATAGCTTCAGGGATATTGTACGACTATGACAGTATCGAGTTGCTCAAATTAGTTTGTGCACGGATAGCTACACGATCGTGCATCTGGTCATGCACCCAATTTCTGGGAGCTTTCAGTTCTGCAAATTACACGGCTTGATGCATGCCCGTACATTCAAGCTGTGCAGCCCTTATTTTTGCACTATAAGCTTGTTCTTCGTGCTCTTCATCGCCTTCTTATGGGTTTTTTTAACTCTCTATATGAATTGTTTACTACTTTATGCTCATTTTAAACTTTCTTTCACAACCCATTTCTTGACAATCTTCTTTGTCCTTATCTCGTTGCCTTGAAATATCCCTTGAAACCTTTTGAAACTTGTTCTTATCTAAAAAGCCAAGAATTGTGACTTTATCTTCGTTCCCTCTTCTTGGAATTAGCCTTCATGCCTAGGACAATTTCTATCAGTGTGTCTATTGGAATTACTAGTCTGTATTGAACTTTATAGTGAAACACTAATAAAAGAGTTTTATGCAAATCTGAAGGCAACCATTGCAGACAAAAATAGTCCCTCATTTCATTCTGTATATATTAGAAGTATTTCTATTGAGTTCAGCCCTGAAATAATAGTAGAAATATTTGAAATCCCACACTACAAAGACTTGAAGAACTTAGTTCTGAGGTAAATCTACATAAGATATGCACAATTCTGGCTAGTAGAGCTATGATTTCCTAGTCGGAGAAAGAATATATTAAAAATGGTGTAATTGGATTGAGAATGGATTGAACTAAGTTTATTTGAAGATAATAAAAAATTATTAAATATGTGGGATCATGTAGGGCATAATATAAGACTAAGGGAAGAGAATATAATGTATTATGAATATATGAAAATTCTCGAGAAATAAAAATTATTTAAAATATTATTAGATTAGAATGGATTTTTGAAAATCCTTACCCAATTACGCCCTAAATCTTATAAATTGATAGGCTTTACTTTACTCTATTCAAGCTTTCATGTTATAACTAGCTACCTACTTAACATATCTATTTTGTTGAAAAACAAGGCAATGTTGTTGTATAAGATACGACAAGGATCTTAATACAATATGGGAGATTTGATATTCTACTATGTCACTACAAGAAAATGATACATTGGTGATAAAAAAATTTTCCTAACTAAAGTTTTGTTGCTAAAAGTACCTTTTAGCAAGGAAAATTTTCTTTAGCGACAAAAACTTTTTATCGCTATTGATTAAGACATTCGGCGATAAAATTTTTATTTCTTAGCTAAAAGTGATGGCTTTAGCTAAGAAATAAGTGTATTAGTAAGGAAAATTTAAGTTTCCTCGCAAATTATGCATCATCAGCAACGAAAATTCATTTCCTAGCTAAATTTTTCTCGCAAATAATGCATTATTAGCGATGAAAATTTATTTCCTAGTTAAAAATATTTACTTTTATCACTATTAACTATACTTTTAGCGACAAAATTCATATTTCTTAGCTGATATCTGTCTTTAAATTTTAAATATTTATAACATAGCTCCAAAAATTTTGTAAATTGTCTTTAAATTTTGTATAATTACAAAATAACCTCAAAATTTTTAAACTGATCCCTAAATTTTAAAATATTTATAATATGACTCTAAAAATTTTATAAATTGGCCCTTAAATTTTTAATATATAAGATATGACCCCAAATTTCACAAACTACTCCTTAAATTTTGTAAAATTATAAAATGATAACAAAAAATTTATAAAATTGGTCATTAAATTTTAGAATATTTAAAGGATAATCTAAAAAATTTTACAAATTAGTCCCTAAATTTTTAAATATTTATAAATGCATTATATTTTGGACTGATTTATAGAAATTAAGCTAGATTATATAGAAAAACAAGTTCGATTACATTCAAATATGGTCATAATATATATTTTTTAGCAAATTTAATAAATCTGACGGTTATATCATTAATTTAATATGTCCATCCTTATAAATATGTTAGGTTTGGGTATTTTTATAATGATTATGCTAGATTATGGGGTAAAATATATTTGAATACCTTTAAATTTGGTTGTAATTTATTTTTTAATAATTTTAACAAATCTAATGGTCGATAGTTAATTTGATATGCCTATCTTTGTAAATGGGTAAGGTTTCAAGCATTTTTATAGAGATTATACTAAATTAAGTGGCAAAACATATCCAATTGTCTTTAAATTTGGTTCTAATACTTTTTTAATTATTTAATCAAATCTAGTGATTGGATCGTTAATTTGATATGCATATATTTCTAAATGTGTTAAGTTTTTTTTGTATTTTTATAGAGATTATGCTAGATTCTATACCAAAACATATTCGATTACCTTAAAATTTGGTCAAAAAACTTTTTTTAGCAATTTTATCAAATCTAACGGTTAGATCGTTAATTTGATATACATATCTTTATAAATGGGTTAGGTTTCGAGTATTTTATAGAGATTATGCTAGATTAAGCTGTAAAACATATACGATTACCTTTAAATTTGGTCATAATATTTTCTTTAGTGATTTTATTAAATCAAACGGTTGGATCGTTAATTTGATTTGCATGTCTTTGTAAATGTGTTAGATTTTTTGTATTTTTATAGAGATTATGCTAGATTCTATGCCAAAACATATTCGATTACCTTAAAATTTCGTTATAAAACTTTTTTTAACAAATTTATCAAATATAACGTTTTGATCGTTAATTTAATATGCCTATCTTTATAAATAGATTAGGTTTTGAACATTTTTATAGAGATTGTACTAGATTAAGTGGTAAAACATATTCGATTACCTTTAAATTTGGTCATAATACTATTTCTAGTGATTTTATCAAATCAAACAGTTGGATCATTCATTTGATATGCCTATCTTTCTAAATGTATTTAGGTTTTCTGTATTTTTATAGAGATTATGCTAGATTATGTGCCAAAACATATTCGATTACCTTAAAATTTGGTTATAAAACTTTTTTTTAATGATTTTATAAAATCTGACGGTAGGATCGTTAATTTGATATGCCTATCTTTGTAAATAAGTTAGGTTTTGAGTATTTTTATAGAGATTATACTAGATTAAGTGGCAAAACATATTCGATTACCTTTAAATTTTGTCTAATAGTTTTTTAGTGATTTTATCAAATCTAACGATTGGATCGTTAATTTGATATGCCAATCTTTGTAAATGTGTTAGGTTTTCTATATTTTTATAGAGATTATGCTAGATTCTATGCCAAAACATATTCAATTGCCTTAAAATTTTGTTATAAAAATTTTTTTTAGCGATTTTATCAAATCTAATAGTTGGATCGTTAATTTAATATGCCTATATTTGTAAATGGGTTGGGTTTCGAGTATTTTATAGCGATTATACTAGATAAAGTAACAAAACATATCCGATTACCTTTAAATTTTGTCTTAATATTGTTTTTAGTGATTTTATCAAATCTAATAGTTGGATCATTAATTTAATATGCCTATATTTCTAAATGTGTTATATTTCTATATTTTTATAGAGATTATGCTAGATTCTATGCCAAAACGTATTCGATTACATTAAAATTTGGCCATAAAACTTTTTTTAACGATTTTATCAAATCTAACAGTTGAATCGTTAATTTGATATGTCTATCTGTGTAAATGGATTAAATTTCGAGCATTTTGTCATATATATAAATATATGTTGTGCGCGCGTGTGTGTGTGTGTGTGTATTTGTATTTTTGTGTTATATATATTTATATATATGTTGTGTGTGTATATATATGTATATATTTATGTGTGTGTGTGTGTGTGTACACACACACACACACATATTAGAAATATATATATCTATATATATACACACACACACACACATATTAGAAATATATATATCTATATATATAAGTTTTTTTTTTCTAATTGATCTATAAGTATATTATCATTTAATAAAAATAATGATATAATTAACATCATATACATTTTAAAAATTTTATGAATGTATAAAATAATTTATTATACGAAATAAAGTTGTTTCATAGAAAATTTAATATAATTATTATATTTTTTATAATATTAATGTTTTAAAAATTAAAAAATAAATATAATTTTTTTTATTTATTTTATCAAATCTAACGGTTGGATCGTTAATTAGATATGTCTATATTTCTAATTGTGTTAAGTTTTTAGCATTTTTACAGAGATTATGCTAGATTTTGTGGCAAAACATATTTGATTATCTTTATATTTTGTCATAATTTACTTTTAGTGATTTTATCAAATCTAACGGTTGAATTGTTAATTTGATATACCTATCTTTCTAAATGTGTTAGGTTTTGAGTATTTTTATTGAGATTATGTTAGATTCTATAGTAAAACGTATCCAATTATTTTTAAATTTGGTCACAATACTTTTTTTTTTGGTACTTTTATCAAATTTAATGGTTGGATCATAAATTTGATATACCTATATTTATAAATGTGTTAGGTTTTCAGCATTTTTACAGAGATTAAGCTAGATTCTATGACAAAACAAATCTAATTACCTCTGAATTTTGTTATAATACTTTTTTTAGTGATTTTATCAAATTTTATGATTGGATCGTTAATTTGATATGCCTATATTTCTAAATGTGTTAGGTTTTCAGCATTTTTACAAAGATTAAGCTAGATTCTGTGGCAAAAACATATCTTATTACCTTTAAATTTTGTCATAATATTTTTTTTAGTAATTTTATAAAATCTAACAGTTGGATCGTTAATTTGATATACTTATCTTTCTAAATGTGTTAGGTTTCAAGTATTTTATTGAGTTTATGCTAGATTCTGTGGTAAAACATGTCTGATTATCTTTAAATTTGGTCACAATATATTTTTTTAGTATTTTTATCAAATCTAATAGTTAGATTATTAATTTGATATGCTTATATTTCTAAATGCATTAGATTTTCGGTATTTTAATGAAGATTATGCTAGATTTTGTAACAAAACATATCCGATTACCTTTAAATTTTTGTATGTGTGTATATAATGTGTGCGCGTATGTGTGTGTGTGTGTGTGTGTGTGTTATATATTAATATATATAGACACATATACAAACATAAATAACTATGTATATTTGTATGAATATGTATATATGAATACATATATGTGTGTGTGTGTGTGTGTGTGTGTGTGTGTGTGTGTGTGAATTTAAATATATATAAATATATAATTGCAAAAAGTTTTGGAGGACATATTGTAAATATTTAAAAATTTAGTGACCAATCTAAATTTTTTTTTGTGATCATACTATAAATATTCAAAACTTTTAATTTGCAAAATTTTGGGGGGTCATTTTATAAATATTAAAAAATTTAGGGACCAAAATACATTCAAATAGTCATATATTAATATATTCATGTGTGTGTGTGTGTGTGTGTGTGTGTGAGAGAGAGAGAGAGAGAGAGAGAGAGAGAGAGAGAGAGAGTCTTTTTTTCGAATTGATCTATATGTATAAAATTATTTAATAAAAGTGATGACATAATTTATTAAAAATGATGATATAATTAACAGTATATAGACTTTTAAAATTATATAAATATATAAAATAACTTATTATATTGAATAATTTGTTTTACTAGTACACTTAATATGATTATTATATTTTATTATAATACTAATGTTTTTTTTAAAAATTCAAATAGAACTTTACAAATAGTTTAAGTATTAAAAAAAAAAAAAAGGATATGACCAAGCATAAAGTTTGGCCTATTGGTTGAGTGCACGCATTGCACTCCTTCCAAGCCACTAGACCAGGGTTCAAATCTCTCTAGCTACAAAATGCCCTGTGAATCTCATAAAAATTTAGTGGTGCAATTTGGTATGGTGGGTTCACATGGACCATACAATATAGGCGTGGTGTGTGCATGAATTCTGCCCTTTGGCAAGGAAACTTTTCCTCGTCAAAGCATGACTATTTGCGAAACTTTCCTTGCCAATGACAAAAATTTTGTTGCAATTGATGGTTATTTGTGACAAAGTTTTTCTCCAAAAAATTTATAAAAATATTTTTACGAATTTGTGAAATTAAATTGGCCCTTTAGTGACAAACATTTTGCGACAAAAAACATAATCATCAGCGACAAAATGACAATTTTGGTGACAAAAATTGTATGGTTTTTGTGACAAAACTTTTCCTAGCTAAAAGTTGGAGCTTTAGTGAGGAAACAATTTTCCTCGCTAAAAGGCTCACATTAGCGACAAAACGCAATGTTTTGTCGTCAGAATGCTTTGGCGATGGTGCTTCAACGACGAACAGGCGACAAATTTTTTTTCGTCACGGAAGGGCTTCAGTAAGGAAAAATGGACTTTTAGCTAGGAAATTATTTTGTCACCGAAAGCTATTTTTTTTGCAGTGTGTTATGAAGCATGCACAAATGCCCTCTCACAGCACATCTGTATTACCATACCCATGCTTTCAGATAAAGTACATCTCTACCTATCCTAGCTATAAGGTTGTCCAGTCTGATAAAATGGTATATTACATCAAGTAAGTCAAGCCACCATTGAAGAAGCCACTACTCACAGCAACTAAAGTTGCTCATATCAAATCTCAAGCTAGAATGTACGTAAGCACTACAACAAAAAGTTATATATACGGCACTAGTATTTACTACGGTCTTATAGTCGTGACAAATGGTGGTTATATACAACAAACTGTCAACTATAACTATTAAAAGTATATACATGTACATGTATATATATACAAATATGGATTATGTCTGCATGAAGGCATTATGCTAAATTGAATACTTATTGCTATTGAAGGATATTTTGCAAATGACAAAACTCCTTGACAATGATGGATAATCTATATTAAAGAATCATTTTAGAAAACTTGCTAAAATTGATCACTGGTAATATTTGACACAAGATATTCATGCTGGATTAGGAGACAGATTCCAGAAGATCTAGGAAAGATATTGGTAAAGATATTCTAAAGATTTTAGTATGAAGGCATAGAATCCAAATGGAATTGAAACTGTACATGTTTAGGAAACTTCAAGAAAATCTTTTTTAGCAATCTCATAATTTAATAAGGAATCAAATACTCTATTACTAAACCAGTGTATAATAGAGTCCAAGGAACTTAGAGAAATAGAGAGTGTGAGAATAATTGAAGAGACTGAAAGATATTATTTAGGCTATATTTAATTAGATTGTTTTGTGGAAGTAAATGAGGAGGGGAAGTAAATATAGAGGTAAAGGATACTTCGTTTGGTTTGGTGTAAATATGAAGAGGAAGTAAATCAAGAAGGAATACCACTCTCCCTCCACATTAACATTTTCTTTCCTCCCAATTTGGAGGGATTGAGAGAGAAAAATAAAGTGGAAGCAATTAATAGCAACATTGACCCCATTTTTTACATTAAAAATTTTAACAAAATAGATAATGATGGATAAAATAGTAAGCTAAATTAATTATTCTCTCTCTTTTTCTCTCTACTTCCACCTCTTCTTCTCTTCATACCAAACAAAATAAAAGTGAATATTGTTACTTCACTTAAAAGAAGTATAGGTGCCTCTCCTCTTCCCCTTCCCAAACTAATCATAGGTTAAGTAAAGAGGGCCAAGCAATAGAAAAGGAATTCATTAAAATATTTTAACTATTTTTTGAAGAATATACATTCATATGCTTGCTGGTTTTTATTGTTAAAGTATGTTTCATAGTTCAAGTTATGGTTGCTACAACATCTTATCGTTGAGAAGGATTCAAATCAATCTTCTTCAACAAAACTACCTTTCTAGTGGATAGGTTTGTGGTGTTGACGAAGTACTGCTATGCTACAATAATGAAATATTGAAAGAAGTTTAATCAAAGGAGTTAGGTCTAGTAAAAATCTTCAAGAAGTTTAACACAAAGAATACTGGCATGATGTTCTATTAAAAATCTACTAGGAATTACTAGATGATTGAGATAAGTGTATTCTTATAATTTTTGTTAAAATTTTATTTGATCTTTTTCACTAGGCCAAGCCCTACAAATGTAAGTTTGTTACAACCAAACTACGTTACCAATTTGCTATATATTGAACTTTTTATTTTTGTTTATGAAATTAGCGCTACATTAATAGGAGATTTTGACAACAAAATAGTAGATTGATAAACTAAACCACACAAATCATAATCATGAGCTTTCAAGTCCAAGTAAAACCCATTTATTTAGGTCTCATTGAAAAGTAACTAGTGTTCAAGAAGGTGAAATGGATATGGCTATTAGTTGTGGAATGAATCCAAAAGAGACTACAGAATTTATAGCAAAACAAGTTGGTGGTTGTGAAAATCTTGGATTCATTTGTGCTGATTGCAAGAATCACCCAAAGTAAAAAAGAACTAGGCTAATGAGGGTAAATGGTACAGGAAGTGTACTAGAATACTTTCAGAAAATGCAATTAAAAGATCCTAATTTCTTTTATGCTATATAATTAGATGAAGATGATTTAATAATTAGCATTTTTTGGTTTAATGGAAAAATGAAAGCTGATTATGCTAATTTTGGTGATGTCATTTGTTTTGATACAAATTACAAAAAGAATAAATATGGTTGCCCAATTGCATTATTTGTTGGTGTAAATCAGCACAAGTAAAGTATTATTTTTGGGGTTACTTTATTATATGATGAAATTATTGAACTTTTGAATGGTTATTTGAGATTTTTGCCAAGGCAGTGGAAAAAACACCAAATCTATTCTTATTTATTATTATAGAGTGATGATAAAAGCACTATTTTTTACATGGCCAGAAACATATCATCGTTTTTATATTTGGCATATTTACCAAAATGCTACTTCTAATCTTAGTGGAATTTTTTCAAAGTTCAAAGACTTTATAAATGATTTTAGTAATTGTGTATACAATTATGAAGAGGAAGAAGATTTTGTAGATGCATGGAATGGAACGTTGAATAAATACAACCTTCATGACAATTAACGATTCCAAAAGATGTTTGAAATAAAAAAGAAATAGGCATTACTATATGGGCAAAGTACCTTTTATGTTGATATAAGTACTACTTAAGAAGCGAGTCTATGAACCTATTTTGAAGAAATATGTTAGTTACAAACATGATTCGCTTTAATTTTTTGAACATTTTCGTTGATTACTTAATGATCATTGTTATGAAGAGTAGATGTCAGATTTTAGAGCAAGTCAAAATACCCATGTATTGCCATTTACCATGCAAATAAGAAACATGTTGCAAGTGTGTATACACTAGATGTTTTGAACAAAGCAAATATGAGATAAGAAAAGCTTATGATTGCAATGTTGATATTTGTAATGAAAAGGAAACTATTTCTGAGTATAAGGTTATATTTTATGGAAGGAGTTGTAGTCATTTTGTAGTGTTTAATTCACTATATGAGTCTATATTATATAGTTGTAAGAAAATTGAGTTTGTAGGAATCTTGTGTTCATATGCTTTAAAAGTTTTGTCATTAAAAATATTGTCAAGATTCTTTCCCAGTATATCTTAAAGAGAACGACAAAGAAAGCCAAGAAATGATTGATCGAAGTTGTTAGCTAAAATATGCATAGGATAGAACCAAAGGGAATGACGAGTTTTTGCTGCAAAGATTATGTCAACTTTATATACAATTAGCCACAAAAGTTGCAGAGGTTGAATCAACTTATAAACTTATTAAAGAAGGCCTGTTGAAAATGGTAAAGAATGTAGACAAGAGTTTAGAAGAAAAAAGATTGAGGAACTTTCTTTTGGTGCATTAAGGGTTGATGAAGCTGCATTACAATTAGTTGAAAATAATCAAAATGAAGGCAATGTAATAGAATAAATGGTACAAAAGTAAAAAAGAAGGCATTTAAGTCTAGTAAGAGGCCAAAAAATGCTTTAGAAAGTGTAACAAATAAGAGGAAAGGGACAATATCCTAAGTTGATAAGAATTGTAGTAAAGGTTGTCAAAGTTTATTAACACAATCATCACAATCTACCCATGTTGCACAGGTCAGTGTCCTTACATTTATGCTTAAGCATTTTTTTATTATGGTTTTTTTTTCTAAATTTAGTTTGTTTTTATCTCATTATCTGATAAATTTGTACTAGAATTGTATAAACAATGAGGATTCATTTGATGTTTATGCACCTATTATTCAATCCCACGATTTGTCACCAATTCATTTACCAAAATTATTACAAGTAAGTGAGCTTGTTAAAGAATATTTTGGTTATGATATTTTGACAACAAATATACAAATAACAAATAGATTGTACATACATGTATATTACTCAAATATGTTTCAACCATGCACTTTTGCAACTTCTAAATCAGGAGAAAATGAAGAAATAATGTCAACTACAACTCTAGATTCCTTATTGCTAATTCAATACTCTTATTATATTATCAACACTAATAAATTTTTTTTTTTTTTGAGTTTATAACAATTACTTATGGTTTATAGGCAACAAATGTAAATAGATCTAATATTCAGAATTACCACTCCGGTAGTAGAGGAGTAGTTCTACCTGTTGGGGGACATGCCCTAAACAATTTGTACTTGTATTATTATTATCTTGTATTTTATAATAAAATGAGGTGTTTATTTCTATGAATATTATATTTTATTATATGATCATTAAGTATGTGACTTGGTAGTAAAATTTTATAGCAAGTAGAATGACTATTCTTAAAATGTCCCTAATTGATTATTATTGGTGGAATAATAATAAAATAAAATTAGTATGTCTGTGACTTGATAACTATATTTTATTAATCATGGATATATGAGATATCAAATCAAAATATAAATAAATGTTAGAAAATATTATATTAAACATAATTTATTATGAGAGTACTTTATGGGATATGTCATACGTACTTCTTTTCTAAATAGTGATATTATAAGTCATTTGACCTAAATTCATTATAGTCTCTTACTTGATGGATTCTATATATTGATATGGTCTTAAGTTACTTTTAAACAGATGATTAGTAAGACTATTGTTAAATATGAAATAAGTCAGGAAGAGATATATAAATGATAGTAAAAGCATTTGTCTATCTTATTATTGAGAGAGATATCCCTAGGTCCCTTGATGAATTAAACTGTTAAAATATATAGTCGTACTCAAATATATCAATAAAGAGATAATTGATATTATTTGCTTGAGTAGTTTACTTGGAGATCAAGAAATAGTTGATTATATTTTATAAGGATGACATGCTTCATACCTTTTACTTAATCGGGATATCGAATGACAAAAAGACTAAATATTAAATTGTAGTTTGGTTCAAAGAGATCATCGAATTTTATTTTAACCTAGATAGTCATAATATTTTATTAAAAACCGCTTATAACTTATGGGCTTTATAAATGTGATTTGAGCACACTATTAGTATAAAATGAATCTATAGGGTCACACATTAAGCGAATAGTTTAGGTTATTTTTATGGTAACTAGATTCGATATATCTGAAAATGTGTCTAAATACATCGTATCTAGAAATATGTCTGGAGTCATTGTATCTGGAAGGATGTCCAGATTCTTTGTATTTGCCTTCGTAGATTAATTATTAAACTATCAAGATTATTTAAAAATCTTATCATATCTTTATCGTATATTTTTAAATTTTCTTTAATTTCAAATAAGATATGATACGATATTTTTAGATGTGGTTGAGAAAAAAACTCTCAATATTTTTCAGAGTCTTAATTGTTAGGAATATGCCCTAAATAATTTATATTTGTCATTCAGTATCTTCGTAATAAATATGAGGCACTTATTTCTATGAATAATGTATTTCGCTTTATGGTTATCAAGTACGTAACTTAATAGTAAAACTCTATAACAAGTAAAAAGATTATTCTTAAAATGTCTCTAATCGATTATTTTTTGTGAAACAATAATAAATTAATATTAGTATGTTTATAACTTGATGGCTATATATTACATATTATAGATATATGAGATATGAAGTCAAAAATATAAATAAATTTTAAGGATTAATGTATTGGATATGACCCGTTATAAGAGTACTTCGTGAGACATGCCATAAGTACTTATCTTCCAAATTATGATATTATATATCATTTGACTTGAATTCATTATTATTTCCTATTTGGTGAATTATATATCTTGGCATAGCCTTAAATTGTCTTTAACTAAATAATTGAATAAGACTATCATTGGATACAAAATAAGTCAGAGAGAGGAATGTAAATGAAAATAAAGGAATTTTTCACTCTCATTTTTTGAGAGAGAGATATCCATGGACCATTTGATAAGTTAAACTCTTAAAATGTATGATTGTGCTCAAATATATCAATAAGGAAATATTTATATTATTTTGAATAGTTTACTTAGAGATAAAAAAAATAGTTGATTAAAATATATAAAGATGACATATTCCATTCATTATACTTAATCAGGATATCGTGAGATAAAATGACTAAATATCAAATTGTGGTTTAGTTCAAAAAGATTACTAAACTTCATTTTTAACCTAGATAATTATAATATTTTATTATAAACCGCTTATAACTTGTGAGCCATATAAATATATTTTAAGCACACTATTAGTGTTAAATGAACTTAGAGGGTCACACATTAAATGAACAATTAGGTTAATTTGCTTGTGTCTAGATTCTGTATACTTGAAAAATGTGTCCAAGTTCATTGTATCTAGAAAAACAACCAAATTCATTGTATCTGGAAACCATCCAAGTTCGATGTATCTGAGGAAAGTCCAGATTCTTTGTATCTACCTTGGTAGCTTAATTAGTAAACTACCAAGATTATTTGAGAATATAATCTTATTTATTTAAATTTGATTTCAAATAGGATATGATATGATTCCCCGGGAGATTTTGATTATCAAAAGAATATTAGACAATTTTAGGGTTTTAAAACTAGTCGTTAGTCTTCTTATAATAAATTATAATCGCTACTTTATTTTCTTAGTTTTAAGGAAACCTTCTCTCTCTCCTCATTATTCTCACGAAAATAAAACTCCAAAAAAAATAAACCTCCACCACCTTAGGCACTAGCACTCCAAGGGTTTCAGTTCTGTTGTTTATCGTGTGTTGCTGTAAAGGGTGTTCGCAGAGGCAGCGCCTGTGGTCTAATCGGACGTACAAAATATCCTACAAATCACCCAGATTGTATGGCACCTTTGAGGTTTGACCTTCTATGAAGTCTTTATGGACTTGTTTAGTATGGATCCTAGAAGAATTCAAGGGTCTTTTCTGTTTTTAAGGAGTCCTCGAATTCCAACAGTGGTATTAGAGCTAGGTTGCTAAATGCTTTAGAGACTATAATGTGTTCTTCATGTATGAACATATGTGATATATCTATGATGCTTATACATAATCTAACCTACATAAATAGCATGTTAACATATTTACTTTTTGTTCATACTATATGCGAATATTTCAGAAAGTTATTCTATATCTGTTTTTGCACGATCCATACTACTTGTAATTAGACCAAATGTCTGAACTGGTAGTCACGGTCTGGTCTAAAATAATTATAGATTGTCTATGATTACATGTTTATGGGTTATTTTCTGGCGACTAAATAATATGTTCTACGAATGTTAATTTGATAAATTAGAAGGCAGAATCTCTTTCAATGAGAGAAGGCTGCACCTGGGACCCCGTCCACTAGTCATTATGTGATAATCATTGATTTACATGATCTTTTTTGTGTTTTCATAGTATGGTGCATAGCATGGCCATTTTTACCCAATGTGATTGGCAGGTTTATTTTGGTTGCTTTGAGTTGTAGTTTTTTAAATATAGCCTATGTATCGTTTTTCATTATTGTAAAATTATAATTGCTTTCTAGAATAGGAATTATTTTATTTTACTATTTAATGTTAAAAAAATGAAGACGAAGGCCTACAATTACAACCAAATGAGGAGTATGCTCGAGACATTGGAGAATGCTTAAGGAATTTGTTTACGCAAATTAACCCTTTTGATCTTCACTTTACTTATGAAGATCAATATAGGTTATGAGTCATGCTATGTCACTTTTATTTATGTCTTATATATATATTTGTTATGTTTATTTTATGCTTACAACAATCAGTGTTTTAAAAAATAAAAAAAAAGTAAATGCCTTCCAAAATCAAACACTTGTTATTACTTGCCAAAGTAGGACGTTTTTTATTATCTAAGTAAGATAAATTGGGAAATGATTTTCCATATGTTTGATATAATTTGACTTAATTGGGCTATCAAAACAGTTTTGGGCTAGGGCATTATGTGAAATTTTATAGTGGGGACATTTGATGTTAATCTCATTAAATTTAAGTTTTATTTAATTGTAAAATTGAAGCCAAAGCTTACTTATAATTAAAATAAAATATTTTATTAAGAAATAAAAGGGTTTTTACCTACTAAGAAAAATCAAAATATTAAAGTTTCAAAAGTTTAAATATTTTTAGTGGGAATTTTCATTAAAGTCTCAAAATAATTACTTTTTTTTTCATATCATTGTATATAAATAATGGTAACAAACAGTTGGAATAACTCATTGCGATCTCTGCTTGAGAAAGATAAGTATAATGGGACTAACTTTCTTGATTGGACACGTAACTTAAAAATTGTTCTTAAGCAAGAAAAGAAGCTTTAAGTTCATGAAAAATCTATTCCTGTTGAACTAGTAAATAACGTCCCAAGCGCTGAAAAAGATGCCTATAGTAAGTATAAAGATGACTCTAATGATATCACTTACATCATGCTAGCTGCAATGAATTCCAAACTTAAAAAACAATTTGAAGACGTAGAGGCATATGATATGATTGTGCATCTCAAGAAAATATTCCAAGAGTAAGCACGACAAGAAAGATTTGAAACTCATAAGGTATTAAATGCTTGTAAGATAGCTTCTAGCACATCAGTGAGTGCTTATATCCTTAAGATAAAGGGCTACCTTGACCATCTTTAGAAGTTTGGTGCTCTAATAAATTATGATATAGCCACAGATTTAATCTTAGGCTCATTATCTTTTGAATATGACCAGTTTATCATGAGTTTCAACATGCATAACATGGAGAAATCCATTATAGAATTGTATGGGATATTAAAACAAGCTGAATAGAACATTAAGAAGAATACTCCCAGTGTTCTCATGATTCAAAATAGTAAACGAAAGAAGAACAGTATAAATGGCAGAGTCATGGCTACTAATGGTAAGGACAAGGCTAAGTCCATGTTCAAACCCAAATCTAAAGCCATGATACCAAAGGAGAGAACTTGCCACCATTATGGGGAATTAGGCCATTAGTTAAGAAATTACAAGCTCTATTTGGAAGAAAAGAAAAGAAAAAAAAAGGATAGTGAGACTGGTGCTTCAAGTATTTCTGTTATAAAGGTTATTTTTTCTACTTCTGATTCATGAGTTTTGGATACCGGTTGTGGATCTTATATTTATGTAAATGTGCAAGATCTAAAAAGAAATAGAGCCTTAGCAAAAGGTGAGGTGGACCTATGAGTTGCAAATGGAGCAAGAGTTGTTGCAGTAGCCGTAAGAACTTTTGAATTAATTTTGCTCAGTGGGCTTATTTTAGAATTGAATAATTGTTCTTATATTTCTACTATGAGTAGGAATATTATTTTAGTTTCTTGTTTAAATTTGGAAGGTTTTGAATTTGTTATTCGGAATAATAAAAATGATATTATCTATGGAGATGCCTCGTTATTAAATGAACTTGATATTCATAATCTTCGTGGATCTTCTATAACGTTAATACTAAGAGATTGCAATCTAATGATTTAAATCAGACTTACTTTAGCATTGTCGTTTGGGCCATATAAATGAGAAACGCATAACAAAGTTTCATAATAATGGGCTTCTAAATTCTTTTGATTCAGAGTATTACGAAACATGTGATTCTTGTTTATTGGATAAAATGATAAAGGCATCTTTCGAGGGACAAAATGAAAGAACCACTGATTTATTGGGCCTAATACATATTGATATATGTGTACCAATAAATACATATGCTAGAGGAGGTTTTCAGTATTACATTTACAGATGACTTTAGCAAATATGACTATCTATATATGATGTAATATAAATCTAAATCTTTTAAAAAATTCAAGGAATTTCAAAATAAAGTACAAAATCAGCTTGGCAAAAATATTAAAATACTTCGATCAAATCAAGGTGGTGAATATTTGAATTAAGAGTTTGATGTGCATCTTAAGAATTGTGAAATTATTTCACAATTAATTCCACCAGAAACACCTTAATGAAATGGTGTATCGGAATGAAAGAATTAGACTTTATTAGATATGGTTCGATCTATGATGAGTCAAACAGATTTTCCAATCTCCTGTTGGGGTTATGCCATAGAAACTGTTGCATTCATACTAAATCGAGTTTCCATCTAAAGTAATTTAAAAGACGCCATATGAGGTTTGGGCTACGAAACGACCTAATTTGTCATTTCTTAAGATTCGGGGTTGTAAAGCTTATGTAAAATATTTATTATTTGATAAACTTGCACCCAAATCAGATAAATATATTTTTGTGGGGTATCCTAAGGAAACTAAAGGATATCAATTCTATCTTCCAACAGAAAATAGAGTAATTGTTGCTTGAAATAGATTCTTTCTTGAAAATAAATGTATTTCTAAAAGAATCAGTGGGAGTAAAATATATCTTTATGAAATTCGAGAGCCACAATCTGAACCGAATATTGAACCTCAATTAGTTGACTCATAAGTCCAAGACGAGTTAACTTCTATAGAACAAGGTTTTTGAAGGTCTGGTAGGGTTCGTTAATAGCCAAAAAAGATATGAATTTCTCATAACTGACAATCATAATATGGAACTCATAGAAAATGATAAATCCACTTACTATTAAGAAGTTATTAAGAGTTCTGACTCTGAAAAATGGCTAGAGGCCATGAAATCTGAGATGTAATCCATGTTTAATAACCAAATCTACACTTTGGTTAATCAACCTGAAGGTTCAAAAGCCATTGGGTGCAAGTGAATTTTCAAAAACAAAATGGATGTGGAAGGAAATATGCATGCTTACAAAGCATGATTGGTTACGAAAGATTATAGACAAACTCATGGTGTAGATTATGATGAAATCTTCTCACAAGTCGTAATGTTAAAATCTATTAGAATTCTTTTTACCATAACAACATATTATGACTATGAAATTTAGCAAATAGATGTTAAAACAACGTTTCTTAATGGAATTTTACTTGATAATATATACATGATACAACTTGAGGGTTTTGTTGATCCTTTAAATTTTAATAAAGTGTGCAAGTTTCAAAGATTTATTATGGAGTTTGAAAAGAGATTCAAGTTGGATGCAATAGTTTTGTGTTTTGTAGCAGAATTATATTTTGTTCAATGTTTTAAATAAATTATGCTAATATCGTAATGGAGTTATATTTTATTTAATATTTTAGACACACTACGATGATAAGTATATTGAACATTTCGAACGATTTTGAGGATGTATTGGAGTTAATTATGATCAATGTTTCATTTTGTTCAATATTTTTAACAAATTATGCTAATATCGTTGTGGAGTTATATTATGATTAATGTTTTATATTGAAACAGATTCATAAACTATTAAAGAATAATATTGTCATTACAAAAATAAATTACAAAAGAGACAGTGAAAGGAAACCACATGCATATAATATTAAAGAATAAAATTATCATTACAAAAATAAATAGAATAAAATTATCATTACAAGAATCAATTACAATAGAGATAGGAAAAAGGAGGCAGATTCATCATCATCTCTCTCTTAGTTGTTCCTTCATGTGATCAATGGTCTTGAATAAACGTTTTCTTTCTTTTGCAACTAAAGTTTGTCATGAACCTAACTCTAATAAGGAAGCCAAAAGTTACATTATTAATCCCCGACACATGACCTTCAATTGGTGAAATAGTCTGATCGTTGTCTCCATATACTACTTAGAAATCAGTCTTTCGCCTTTTGCTTGCACAGAATTCTTCAAAAGATTTATCATCATCACCGTTCTTTGATGTCACCTAACTTGACTGAGTAGAAACAGCTTTCATATGCTCTTCAAAGTTTCTACATGTTAACAACTGTTGGCTTTGACCCTTGGTTGCTTAATTCAAGAATTGGTTAATTGCACATATGCATATATGTCAAGTGGGACCTATTAACGCTTTATTCTTCTCCTTAACCCATTAACAAAATCAATCTGATACAGCCAAACATTTATTAGCATAAATGACCTGAGGAGTTTGCTACTTTGAGAAACAATGTGCTTATATCAGAATACCATTGCATTACGTATAAAATAATTTACATATTCTCGTGCTTTATGCTATGGAACATAGATATTAATCCTGTAAAAAGTAATGCAAAACTAGGTTAAAAGTGTACCAAAAAAATTATTTATTGCAAATGTAGATTCTTATGATCCACCATTGAAGGGGTTACATGAAGACTTAAGTTATGTAAACCCTCGAATTGGAGAGGTAAACATTCATAAGTCTTGACTTACTAATACATCATATTGCAGTAATTTTCTATTTTAGTCCTATTATCTAGAGTTTTCTTATATAAGCATAATAATTTGCATTAGCACATATTTAATTATATGGTTTTCTTTGGTCAAATTCATGTAAATTAGGTATTGTTTATGATATTTAATCTCAATAATGTGTAAAAGGACATAATTTTGCTTCCCAATATATGAATATTAAGATGGTTGTTTGCAAGGTTTTCGGACATACAAATTAAGGGTTTAAAATGCAGTCGTTATGCACTAATAAATTTAGCACTACCTCCTAAATATGTAGTACTTGGGTAGTACGGTATTGATTGCACAATGAACTCAAAAGAAATATACTTTTATAATTTCTTAGGAACAAATTTTGAAATCACATTAGGAAACTTATCATATGTGCGATTATCGTAAGCAAGTAGTTTTAAAGGTTGTTCTAAGTGCCATAGACCCCTATCCTTGCAAGAGTGGGTTAATTCTTACTTAGGATCTAAGTTAATCTTTAATTTAGGTCTTAACATAATCTAACTTGATTAACTAATTACTTAGTGCATGTTAGATTACTCATATTTTATATCAAAAATCAAAATTGATAATCATCTCAAGGCATTACCAAGATCAATTTATACATAGTAATAAGATTCAACTACATGCAATTTGAATCATACAATTTTCCTATCAATCTAATCAAGCCATGAACTGCAACTTAATTAAGTCAATAGATGCTACTTAGAAAATCAATCAAAAGATCAATTAACTTAGTTTTACGATCATCTGAATCAAGTATGTAAGCCTAAACATAGAGAACTCAACATAATTGATAAAGAAGAAATCCAGAATTGTATAAATACTTAAAAGATAATCTTAACAAGATCAAAGATCAAATATTTAATTAAACAATCTTAAAGTCTCAAAATTCAATAAGCAAAATAAGACAAAAAATAAGATAGAATCTAATTGTTTTGAACATAAAAACATAGGACATTCAGATATAAGAAAGAAACAAGAGAAATTTTGAAAGATAAAATTTAATTCACCCACAATTTCGAGCTTTTCTTACCTCCAAACTTCTTTCTCGCCTTACTCCTTTTTTTTGGTGCCTCCTCTTCACAAGTATGAAAGGATTTCGTGAAATTATCAAAAGCTATGTTAGATACTAAAAAATATCATCCTAAAAACCATTTTTATAGTAATTCCATTGCATTAGAGTTGATTTCTAGCAACTTCCTAAAAATTCTGGAGAATGGTATAGCTTCAAGCACAGGCATGCGTGATGCTGTGCACTTTGAGGAGTTGTACAGTTTAACACTGACATAACTTGTTGCACGACCGTATTGTAAGTTGTGCATAACTTCTAAGAGTTGCTTTTCTTGCTTTGTTTGGCATAGTTTGTGACATAGCTATCCCACAAGCCATTCATATTTCTAAAAAACTCTGTTTTGGTTTTGTTCAACATGGTTTGATGTATGACTATATATCGTCCCATGCATGTGCACTGAAGTACCTTCAAAATAGCTCCAAATCATGGTCTAAGACTTTCCAAATTGTTTAGCAATCATTCCCCCCCCCCTCTAAAATCATCATTTAAGCCTTTGTTTCACTTATTTTTCTCCAAAATGTCCTAGAAATATATAAATACACAAAATGAGTAGAAACCATTTATAATAACTCAAATATCGTACAAAAGCCAAGTAAAAAGGATATAAAAAAAATGACATTTTCACACTTAACAATGGCATTCATATAACTTGATCGACTAGACTAATACTGCCCCCCTCCTTCCCTCCCAAACTTTATAAAAACTATATCATAATTCCTCAAAATAAATTTTTATACTACTTTTTTTCTACCTCAGAACAATAATAGTAGGCTACCACTAAAAAATGATTAAAATTTAATTTGAAAAAAATAGACAGATAATCCTTTCAATAAGGACATGTGCCTATTTTCTGTCAAACAAGTGATTAATCCTCGATTCTGATTGTTTGTTAATTACTTCTATGTAATCTTGGGGAAAAGGATCAAAATTTAGAAATAATTGGCTATGAAGTGAAAAGTACAATAGAAAAAATATCAATAAAATTTAAGTCTAAATATTACTCTTATCTTATATGCTTTTTCAGAAATGTTGGCATTCTTTCCCCTAAAATGCTGCAGAGAAGTATCAAAGTCTTTCCAATCACCAATCTTACCCTTGATTTATCAAGATAATTATAGCTTATATTGTGTTTGCAGGCTCTAGGTCCTGCCCTGGTTATCCCACAAGAACTAAATGTTTTAACTACTTCGTGAACTGAATTGGCTTGCATACAAATAAAGATTGTAATTGCATTAACTGGATGAATATGTAGTACAAAAACATTATTAAAACTAGTTTAATAGTCACTTGCCAGCCATCGAGGAGATTTTGGAATGAAGAAAATGCCTAGTAGCTATAGAACATAGGCAATAGTTCCTGAGATATTATTGAATATAACATATTAGTTGCTAATTAATAATTAAGTCAGCCAAGAGAAAGGGGGGAAAACCAATGACCAATTATGACCAAAATATGCTAACTAATGAAATGCCCAATGAAATACATTGCTAATGCACCAATGGTTATTAGCACCTGAATCACACCCTCTTTACAATATATAAGAACTCCATATCTACAACCATGTTCATTAGCAATTTAGTCACACTTACGTTGGCATACAGAATATTGATTTCTAGCACATGGTTTCTATTGTAAAGAATGTGAAAGGAAAAATGTGTATATATAAGATATCTATCCTTAACTAGATTAGTTTTTCCGACACAATCAATTTACCTAATAAAACCCCATATTGGTTAATAATCAAAATATATTTGTAGATAATAATTCTATGCTATAGTAGTTTAAAACTAAGAAACTTCCTCTTTACTCAGATTTTCGCACACCAACCTTGGGATGCTATATCCACCAAGAAGTCAAGCTTGTAAGGAATAGTAACAAGATGGTCTCTATTCAACATCTCACCAAGAGATTGCTTTTTCTCTTTCAGATAGTTTGCTACATTTCAGCTCAAAAGCAATATGAATAAGAGCTCAAAGGCACAACAAGTCAACAAAAAAAGTAATAGAATGAAGCAAAGAAGAAAATCTGGTGCATAGAATGGAAGACTGTAATATGGATATGTTTCACTAGATTGACCAGACGGCAAAAAAAGCACTAGATTGACCAGACGGCAAAAAGCAACAATATTTAAAATTAGGTATTAGGAAGACCAAAAAAACTAAATAAATAAAAGTAACATGACAATTGCTCAACAGATTTAAAAGTAGCTGCAATTAATTCTGTATAGTCTTTTGTTTTTTTAGTGTATGAACAATTATCCACAAGAGACATAATACACCATTTACCTAGAATTGTGAAATGGTTCAATCACGTTGGCATACAGAGGGATTGGAACCCTCTTTTCATACTCATGGTTGATAGTATCTGATCTCACATGGCTAAAACTACCCATCAATATGACAATTATAACTAGAATTTCTAACAGCTTTGCCATTACCTCTTTTTTTTTTATATTTTTTTTCAATAGATAGAAACCAAATAAAATATATATATATATATGATCACAAATTAGAGCAGAGTGGATAAAGCAAATACAAGCTGATTTCCACACTATCTTACAACAAGGAACAATTCAACTTCTTTGTAACTTAATCTCTTAATCGTTGAATAATAGTTTCCCAAGATCTATATGTGTAACTACATTGGTGTTGAACTTTGCTATTTTGCATTCAATATTCTGAATCTAAATTTGTTTTTAGAGGCAATGGTACTGCAAAAAGTAGTAGTTTAAGGAACAAAGCAAATCTTGCTAATTAAGATAGTGAAGTTGGAGATGGAGCAAGCACCAACAGTGAGGGGAAATTAAGAATTTTAACAACAGGAAATGAAATAGTCAAAAGTAAATTTAAGGGGTTTTCAAATCAAATAACATATCCAATTCTTGAAATCATAGGAGGAAGAAATATAGAACGAACACAAATTTTCTCATGTTTCATCTCTATTTGGACTAGAACTATAATATATTCCAAAGTTTTGGACATAAGAAAGTCAAAAGAATGTGTCGCCCTTAAAATTCTATTTCTTCTCACATTATTGGAATACAAAACTTAACCCTATTATATTTCTTTCTCTTCATATTTTTGGCATCCAAAATATTATTAAAAAGAACTATATGAAATCTAAAAAAAATCATATCACTGATCTTATTTTGCAACAAGCTAGGGAGTCATAATCACATTAGAATTGGCTATACTAAATTAGTCTATATATGTCTCTTCACTTGGGTATTTTAACAAATACCAAGTACACAAGTTCAAGTAAATTGAAAAAACACTATGTATTAAGAGTGCGACAATAGCAATGGCAAAGGAATGCAATATGCAAAGCATACTTTTTATCAATAGTGAAAATCACAATATAAACATGAAGCTCTAAATTAAAGAAAAAAAATAAATGAAACCCACCTTCAAAGATTGTAGGAGACTGAATCTTGTCATTGGAATGAATTGAGTGGCTTACCAATGGCGGAGATCCACGATGGAATTGAGCAGCTACAGATGGACAGATAGCAGAAACATTTTATTTTTTTCATTTTGCTATGGCCTCTACCTTTGAGTTGAACAAAATGAAATGTTTCCTTCTTTTGGTGCAATCTATGTTTTTGGGTTGTGCGAGTTTTACTATTCCTTCTAGTCTCAATGAAAGTAACGGTGATTGGGATGCTAGTGAATAACGGTGTTAGGTCAAGAGGGGTTAAGTATTGGTTAAATAATTAGACATGTATCTTTTTTTTATTGATGTACTAGAAAGTGTTGTAAAGAATGTACTAGAAGATTCGAAGCTAGAAGAGAGAGACAAAAAAGCTAACATTTCCAATAAAAGAGAGTTTACATTGTTACCCTTCTTAAAGTTTGAAAAATTGCAATTCAATTTGGTCAAAACATCAAGAGTAAGTTTGATTGTGAAAATATGAACAAAAGGGCATGATTATAAAAATTAAAATTTTAGAGGGTAATATTGACTAATTTGAAAAAGAAAGGGCACAAATGAAAATGGATAATATTTAAGAGGCAGGATATTAAAAAAAAAAAACCCCCAAGGAACATTAATAGTAGGCAGAACATAGTTTATGTTTTATTAATAGAATTACTACTTCATTTGTCTCATAATATAAATCTTTTTAGATTACCCTAAGCATTAAATATATTATTTCAATACTACCTTTATATCATTTTTTTTTTTAATCTCTCTCATCCTGAATACCATACTCCTCAATTTTCTAATTTTGTAGGTGGTTTGATTAAGACATTTTAGGTAATTTAACTTATAAAATACTCTTTCCGTTCCAAATAAATATCTCATTTAACTGATTATACAAGTATTAAGATCAGTACGTTTTTTAGTTAATTAAACCTCTTCTTTCATTTTTACTCTTAAAATTTAATTTTTTTCGCTCTATATATCAAGAAGCACTCAAATTTCAAAACTTTGATATACTCCAAATTACTTTTCTCTCAAATAGGTAATAGTAGTTGTTGTCATTGATATTTATTGAAAATTAAGATGATGAGTATGGACAACGGAACTTGTAAAACCAATTTCCTTAGTGTTTAAATATGTTTGGGAAATAGAGTGCTATTAAATGTAGGCAAATTTGGGATATTAAATCTTAATTTCCTAACAAGATAGATAATTGAAAAAAATATTACGTTAAAAATAGGATAATTATTTTGGGATGGAGGGAGTAACTTATTTTTAGAATCTTTAATTCTTATATACAAGTTTAAAAAGACTTGCAGTGTGTGTGTGAAAAGAGTAAATTTTAGATCAAAAGTCCTAATTAATACTATGTTTGATTAGAGTGAAAAGAGTAGATATTTAAAGAGAAAAAATGAATTTGGAGGTAAATGGGAAAAACTCATGTTTGGTTAGGGGTATATAAAAAAGAAAAGTAAATTGGGAGAGGGAGCTAGTACTCCTTTACATCAACAAATCTTCCCTATCAATCTTCTAAACTTTTAATTGTTAAAATAATAAATATATATGTGATAGATATAATAATAAATTTAGTACAATAAAAATATTTTATTTACTTTTCTTTTATTTAAATCCAGTAGCTTATTTAGCTAAGTATTTAATATGAGTGGCCTTGATGTCTAACTTTTTCATTAAGTTGTCTTATGTCAGGGATAGAACTACAATTGGTTTTGGGATGAGAGTGTAAAACTTAAAGAAGCTGATAGCTTTTATAAAAAATTAAATAAAAGGTTTTAAATAAAACAAATGAGAGATATTAAAGTGTGTAAATAAAATTATCGTTAAAAATATTAA
Source organism: Voacanga thouarsii (assembly GCA_026120185.1). Lineage (NCBI taxonomy): Eukaryota > Viridiplantae > Streptophyta > Magnoliopsida > Gentianales > Apocynaceae > Voacanga > Voacanga thouarsii. The sequence continues at coordinate 868,579 of JANUWF010001360.1, read as the reverse complement.
ATATTCCTTTATATATACAAATAATATACTTAAAATATATTACTTATGCTAAATTTTAAGAAAACGTTTGTAGGCTAACTACAACACGGGAACTTTAAATATAATAAAGTTAGTGTGTATTTTAAAAAATATTGAGGGACCCCTGCCTCCAGTTTTCATCTGGAACTTGGACGGTTTTCTTGGCTAGAGTTAGAATTTAACCTAAGAAGGGTTAAGTAAATATTATTTTTGTGACTTAGAATTTGCCAAAAGAGAAATTCCGATTAGATTTCCAACATGAATGCTCCTTTAGTGCCATTATTCGTAGCTATAAAACCCCGTCACCCCCCCTGGAGTTCAAGCATCTCTGGGCAAGTTCCCCCATGAGATTTGTCTGTGTTTGTTTCTCCTTGCTGTCATAGAAATTTACTACTCAATTTACATTTAAAATGTAGAGTTTAAAAGTTAAAAATATTTAAGGGTAATGAATTTAGGGAATCCAAATTCATGCAAAAGGAATTAATTATATTACTGATCCAACAGCCTAGCCGTATCGCTTCCAGTATATTTCTAGCCCAAGGTTTTCCATGCCTGGCCCTTCTGTGCATTGTTGATCCAAACAGCACCTCTTAGACCACCACTCCCACCACCCATTCTTTATATTTAGATTTTTGCTAGTTACAATTTTTATTTTTTAAACACAAATATCTTTGGAGTAAATAAAAAACATATACGCATGGCTTTTAACCATGTGGTCGTGCGTTCGATTCCCACAGACGGCGTAAGAATGTACTTTATATAAATCTTACCTAAATTTTTTTAAGATTAAGACTTAATTTGTTATTGTTGTATTTGTATTTATACAATGCACTATTACTCTAAAAAAAAAGCACCTAGAAAAGACTTTTAAAACACTTATAAATAACAAAGATTATATATTGCTTTCATTTTGAAATAATTGTCACTTTAGGATTTTTTTTTAAATATTTGTCGTGTTAAAAATTTTATTTATATATTTACTATTGTTTTCTATTTATACTCTTATCTTATTTATTTTAATACTTTACTAATTAGTTTTCTAATTTCTAAAAAAGGATAATATGGTTCTTTTATTAAAATTTTATACTTTTTTATAATTTTTGTGCAAAATTTTAAACCATAATTATTTTAAAAGGGAAGGGTAGCATTCATATAGTTAATCCTGCATGCTGAACAGTTCCTAAACCTGTGGGGATCTTCAATTATGGTAGCCGCTTGCGTCATATGCCGAAGGGACTCCAGGGCTTGACTGTTTCAAGAAAATAAAAAATGTGTTCATTTAGATTAGAATTATAGTTATTTTTAAATAAGTATAATTTTAAATTTTATAAAATATTTTTACTAAAAATCAATATTTTAATTTAAATGTAATGAATAATAAAATTATTTATATATTTACAAATAAAATGTATTTATATTAAATACATTTTTTGTCAAAATATACATAAAACAATATTATTTTAAGATCCCAGTTTACTTCTAAGTCTTACATGGAGATCTCCTGGTTTATAAATTAATTTTTTTTTGAAAATATCAAATGAATGAAAATGTAAATTAAATTTAAAATTAATGTTTTTTTTTACTAGATAATTTAAAATTAATGTTAGGAAGTACAATATCGTGCTCTCAACGGTTGGTGAAATGGGACTATCCCTGGTGTTGATTGAAGTAGGACACGATATTAACCCTTTCAAATGATTCTTTGGCAACAGGACGGAATGGTAATTGGAATTACGAACTTGAGACTAAAAGGTTATATATAAATATATCTTAAAAGATAATATTATAATTTAAAAAAATTAAAAATAGAATAAAAAGTAAATTTAAAAAGATATTTTTAAATAATTTAAATTTTTGTAAAAAATATAAATTTAATTGAAAAAATTTTAAAGGCGGACTCAACCTATTGTCGCTATAGTATCTGTCATTGGCAAAGGATTATGTTGAAGTAACATGATTCGCTTTCCAAAGCCATAAACGTGGTGGCTACAATTGGTCGAGGGAGGGTAGGAACAATATGAAAGCTCAGTTTAAACTCTACACTGCCATGAGTCATTTCCCCTCCCAGCAAAAGTGCTTTTAACCAACCTCAATTATTGACTGTCACAATTTATTATTTATTTAATTATCAAATTAAAAAAAATCATGGCAAAATATTCCGAACATGGTTTACTTCCTTATATATCATTGATAATTCTTCAGAAAAATTATATATAAAGTTCCAAAAACTTTGCAAAAGGTTAACGTTGTGTAAAACCTAATTAAATATTGCTATATAGGTGTCAAATTATCTAAATATACATTTATTTCAAATCTTTTTGGAAGCAAATTAAAGGGACCCAGATTTTATCATGGAGAGTGAGGGTATATATCTAGGGTTTATTGCATTCCTTAGATCACATGTAATCCAATCTATTATGGTTTATATCCGGTATGAGAAGAAACCCTTTTACAGAGGAGACCCTCAAAAATTTGTTCGTGCTAAATAAGGGTTAGGGGAAGCACAAATTAGTATATATATGGGTGTGTTTGAAAACAATATTTTAGTTTTATCAATGATAGTAATGGTATGGAAGTATAGTTTATTTAATTATATTGGTAATTATCGAAATATATATGTTGTTATCTCAAAATTTTTATTATCAATATATATTAATAGGTCAATCTTTCTAGAAATATATAGCTGACTTAATCTTGCAGGTTGGGCTCCAGTTCAATCCCTATTTGTAGCCATCAAAGCTTATATACTCAGAGCAGACTTTGTTTTGTTCAACTTCTAGCCGTTGCATACAAGCCTTTTAGGTTTCTTTCCATGCCCCACTGTAACAAAATTGAAACCCTAATTAAAACAATAAGCAAATTATCTTTAACCAAAACACTCAGCCGACAAGAATATATTACACCTTTCATTTCATTTACTTAAAAAACGAAGAAGGAATTGAATGTATGTTAAGATTGTTAAAATGCCTCTTTTGTCTATCAAAATCTTTAACTGTTTAAAAAAATATTATAAAATTGAATATTATTGTCGAACATTATCAAGAAGTAACCATTTGATGATGCTTATAATAGATTCACCGTCAATCAACTTGAAATTTATGTATTTGCTGTCTTCAATTCAATTGGTTCTTGACCCAATTGTGATAATTAAAGAAACATCTTGGAAGGTAGCCTAAATCCAACTAGCTAGCTAGTGTGTCCATTAGCCAAAAAAAAATAAAATAAAATTGAATGGCTCCTTCACATGTAGACACTGTCGCAAAAGATGAGCTAGAAGGATTGACGGAGTCTTGCAAATTGGACTAATTCTGAATATTTCAAGAGTAATAAATCATAAATCAAATTACAAATTCAAATTATATTTTGGAAAAATCGTTTTGTTGCAACTTGCATTTAAATTTTTAACCCTATCAAAAATCTGCTATATGTTTTAGGAAATAGAAAAAGCTGAAATTCAAGATGGGAAAGTTTTTTTTTTTCACTCTAGAAAAGGAAATACCATTCTCAAGACATTATATCATTCCGAGTTTTTCTATTTTTTCCTATTTCTTGGTCCCAATTACGGAGATACATGAATATTCACCTCATCATGAAGAAAACTGATTTGAATAGAAAAAGAAATAAGAAATATATTTATAAAATATGGCTCTCAAACTTCAGGGTTTCGAAGTAAATTTCTCAAGCCTTGGTGACAATAGCTTGTATATATACGACAAGAAGCTGAATATTCCTTTCACCTTTTCCATAAACTTCATTAATCTTTGAACACCCGATTTGAATTCAATGGTAGCATGCTTAAACAGTATAAGCATCCGCTGTTTTATTTTTCCATGCAAACTTGAAAGTTTATGATCAGAATCAGGGATGGAACTAGTGAGCTGGGGTTAGAGGGGCAGATTATATAAACTTATATATTAAAGAATTTTTGAAAAGACAAAAATTAAAATTCAAGAGGACTTTTTAAAAAATTTTAATTTTACTAAGGAAAAAAACAAAATTTTAAAAAATTTTGAGGGAGCAGCCTTATACTTATGGTCATAATCTTATCAACGTGATGAATAAAATGGTTACAATTGGATGAAAAATAGTCTCGCTATGAACAATGGTCATAATCTTATCAACATCACTCATGATTCGATTAACAGTAATTACAGTTTTGTCCTATAATTGTATTTAAAAAAAATTAGCATGCTATCACTCTACATGCTATCAAATTTTTGCCCTTTTTAATCTTAATCGTCAATAAGTCGTGCTGCAAGTTGTCAGCCATGAACCCTCAACTTGCACAACCCTAGATCCCAAAAAATCCTAGCAATTCAGGCGTGAATATAGTTCCTGTCTAATACTCATGAAATTAGAGATCTTTCAATCTTTGAATTGTATAAGGACATATCATTTATCAATAATATGCATGGTTATGGTTCACCCACAACATCTTATTTTTCTTCCCCATGAAAAACGCTCTCCAATAATTACCAGTATCAATGTTTTTTCAATTTCAATGGTATAATAGAATTTCTATTGACGTGGGGTATTTTTATGCACAATACTAAAAGATCTCCAGTTATATGAGTATTGGGGACAAACCTTACCCCAATTCATATCTATATACTTGCAAAGTACACATTCCTTCACCATAGGTACTCCTTTTAAGGGTTTACAAGCACTTGTGGGATCGTGAATAGTTCCTTTGTGCAATGGATACGAAAAGGGTTTTGACATTGCGAATAGACATATCTATAATAATGAGATGAAGAAGAAAACTAAATCAAATTGCAAGGAAAAGATCTATGTTCAAGACAAGAAGTGATATGACATATGATCTACTGCTTTAAGACTCAGGATCATATTAAAATTAGTTGTTTTAAGGGTTTACAAGCACTTGTGGGATCTCGAATAGTTTCCTTTGTGCAATGGATACGAAAAGGGTTTTGACATCGCGAATAGACGTATCTATAAAGAGATGAAGAACACTTAATCAAATTGCAAGTAAAAGATCTATGTTCAAGACAAGAAGTGATATGATATATGAATAAACATGCAATATGGATTCCTAAAATGGTGAAGGTGAACAGAAGTGCATCCGGGGTGTCTAATATCTTACAAAATCCGAGGGGCTGAAACCCATGAGGGAAGTTAAGGGAACAAAAGAGGTAAATTTAAGCAATATTAAGTAATAAATAAACAACTGGTAGGGGGTTAGGGTGAGAAAAGAGATCAAGATTATTGAGGCAGTTTCATTCTCTTCTTCTTCTTCTTCATGGCTCTGGTTTCAGAAACATAGAGCCTGGAACTATGTCTTGAAGCAGTCCATAGTCAGGAAACTGCAGCTGCTGAATTTGGGTTAGGTTTTGCTGATACATAGAGCTACCACCGGCAACGCCATGGCTGTAAAGATGGGGCATCTGAACAAAGAGTTCTTGAGGAAAGCCGGGCGGCCCGGCTAGTGTTGTAGGGTTTAGCATAGACATAGGAGGCAACATTCCTGCTACATTTCCTCTAAGAGTTGCAGGGACGTGGTGATTATGAGTTCCTTCGTACGTTGTAATAACAATCGATGGATCTTGAAATGATCTCTCAACCCTCTTCTTCACTGGGCATTTCTGTGTAGTGCACCTATAGTAGCTCCTGAAATCACAGCAGAAACGTTCGTTTACAACTCACGATACTATATTTCGTGTGCACAACTACAAAAGATGAAAACGTTGGACATTCCATCTTTTGAAACCAACAAATCTGATGTTACTTGTCGTGCACTGCACAATTAAGAAGTAAAGGAGCGGGCAAAAGGGAAAGCTGTGAAAATTTTTTATTTTCTTCTTTTTAGCAGTGTAACAATTGTGCCATCTCGAACAGCCATGAACCCGGATTTCGTGGATTCGGAGGTCGAAATTGTCAAGGAAAACGCCAAAAACTCTAATGGGAATCATTCAGAAATTAGTGGCTCAAGCAAAAAGGATTACCTTGGATAAGGGCTATTTTTGACAGCCTTTTGTCCATATTTTCTCCATCTATATCCGTCTTCTAGATGATCAACCTCACTCTTAGTCATGAAAGCAAACCGTGGTTGTCTTTCCTTCTTCTCCCCCTTTTTCTTTGACTTGTTCCTGTTCATACGCATATGAACATTAATATTGCAGCCAAAATGGTTTATGATTTCAAAAGACCTAATCTACACCCTAAGATGCGAAAGATTAAGAAGAGTAAAAAAAATTTTGGTTAATGCAAGAGAATGGGAGAATTAGCATGTAAGGGTTTCAATTTTCAACCCTTGACGTCTTGCTTGTCCAAGAGAGAAGCAGCTACTCGACCACTACTGAAAAGAAAGTAATTATTAACTTACTCCTTTTTGGGGCTTTCTTCTTCTTCCTGTGTTTCCTTAAGCTGCTTGTCCTTCTTGCTCTTGTTTATATCTTCATCGCCGACTGCCTCAGTCGAGGACGAGGAGATCGATGAGTTAGGTGTAACTGGAGTTTCACTGCCACAGGCTTGATCTATGCCAGCATCCATAATAGGCTTTTGCTCCTCTTTGACTAGAGGAAAAGCATCCGGCGCCAGCCCAAAAGATCTAGCAATTGAATCATGATCACCCGATCCTTGCAATAGGCACTCACCAAAACTCATGAATGAAGGATCAAGCAATTGTGAACTGTGCACTGAGGAATCAGTCATGGACGAAGCAGCCATGTGATGAGCATATGTATTGCTACTGCTGGAGTATGCAAAAGCAGAAGCATCATGAAATGGTTGGTGGTAATATAGGTCTCTGAGATCTTCAGCCATGGAAGAAGTGGAAGAAGAAGAAGCAGCAGCAGTAGCAGCAGCAGCAGAAGCAGAAGATGGAGAAGAAGAAAGAAGAGGAAGAGAAGTTTGACGAGTAACTTTGGTAATGTGTCTTTATTTAAGCTTTGACAAGAAGATTTGATGAGGTCTGGAGGGGAGAGAGGGGAGAGAGAAATGGAACTTTGGAACAGAAGTGCTGGTCCCACTTTGTAATGAAGGTTTGACAAAGCTGAGTCACAGTAAGGGTGGCGTCTCTGTCACCGCATATGGTTTTCACAACATTTTCCTTCTAATTTCCTTTTGGCTCTTTACATTAATCTCAATCTTTTCAGAGCTAAATTAATGAAACCATTGTTTTTGTAAAAATGTCGAGAACTTACAATCTAAAGAAGGGACAGGGATTGACAATTTTAATCTTCCATTTTAATGTAATATAAAATTTGAGAAATTCTAATATAGAATTAATTCACGTAGATCATATTCATTAAAAAGTTGTATTACATGTAGTGTAATTAAATTGTACAATGCAACCTTTTAAAATTATTGATTCACATAGACTCGATCTTCCTTAGAATATCCCATAAACCTTAAGATAGCATTTATTTAATGCTTCTTCTGTCCCATAATATAAGTTGTTAGAGATTACTTTTATTGTCCCAAATTATAAGTCATTAGGGGCTTTTTCAAGAAAATTTTGGAGCTATTTTTACATTTTTATCTTTATTTATTATTCTATTTCCCTTTCTTTCTCTCTCCTCTCTTCTCTTGTTTCCAAGACATTTAAATAGGAGTGTTTTAAGAAGAAAAAACATAAAATCACCTTATTTTTAGAAATTTTAATATGTGTGAAATTAAGTCTAACGACTTATATTAAGGAACGAAAGGAGTAACAAGTTATAATTTTATCCCTATTAATTATATAGGTTAATAGTAGAATATGAATGAATTAAAATTTGTATATCTTAATTAAGGAGGTTAATAATGGAAATTTAAATATAAAATATATTTATTTTAATAAAATGAATGTTTATTTTTGAATTTCTTAAAATAGAAATTAATGCAAATTCATTTTTGAATATTTCAAAATAAAAACTAATGCATATATATATATATATATATATATATATATATATATATTAATTTTGAACAAATGGAGCATTAACAAAAACTTATTAAGATAGGCAAATGAAGTATATCTATTAAGTAGAAACCAACTTCAACACCGAAGCTACACATCCCTCACAATGCATGGTGATTCTTTTTAAGCAGACAATAACTTATAATTTCGATACACTAGTTGTTATATGCAGTAATTTTTTACTGTTAGGAAAAAATAAAGGGCTAAGTACAATAATGGCTGCCTTTTAGTAGATCAAATTTGAACAAATAAAGTAGTAAATGAAATTTCAAGTCATGCACTAAATGATGAGGCGTTGATTTTTCTTGATCCTTGCTTGCAATTATTCGATTAAATTGGGATATTCTTTTGCAAACTAGAACTTTACCATAGACATGCCTTAATTCATGATTTTATTCCAAATAAGAGCTTTTCCATTTGTCCACACATAAATGACTGATCCTCTATCATATATATATCAAGGTCCAAAATTCCGTCTTTCAAATATTAAACAAAAATAATTATTTCGTTTAATAATAATTTATATTTTTTACACAATTAATTAACTCATTCTTACATAATAATTACGACTTAAACTGAATATTTTATTACATAAAAATCCCTAGCTACAATATTATGCCTAAAAGAATTATTACATTAGATATTCCTTACTTTTCATGCTAAAAAAAAATACAACCCCAAATTAGATTAGACTTTTGGGGCTCGTGTGAAAATGAGGGTTGAGAGTCATAAATATGAAAAATGTTAGGGAAGCAAAAGTCAACGATGACTGTAGGATTTTAACAAGAAAGGGAACAAAAACAACGTAGGGTGTGTAGCAACATTACAAAGGTCGGGTCAATCTCAAGGACAAGGTCATCCCTCTGCTCTCCTTCTCCTTCAAGCCTAGCCTTAGTCAATGTTTCAAACTTTGCCATCTAAAAGGCTGTGCTTTTCGGACAGCCTGCGATTAACACGTGTCGCTACTTGCCACCGCCATTTTGACCGTAGCCGACACACGACTCGGCACGTGGGTGATGATCGCTGGTGGTCTCATTGCTGTCTTGATGATCGGGAGCCAACGTCATTTGTCTCTTTGTCACGTGCGTTGCTCGTGGTGTGTTTTAAAATGATTTTTTTTTTTTTTGGGGGTGGGTTAATTTGATTGAAGTGAATACTAATTAATTAGCCACGATAGTAATAGTTTTTTTGGACAAATAATATAAAATCCAGAATATTTTTCATGTGATTCTAGGTGATGAGATTGTAGATGTAAACCACAATTGGTACTTTGAATCTTAAATTTCACTTTAAAAAAAATTATTAATCAAGGTTTTGTGCCAAGTTGGAATTAGCACCTTTGAATTTGAAGGAATAAAGTTGCAAAAAAAAGTCAAGGATAATATTATATTTAAAAAAAATAGATGAGGGGCAAAAGATCACATTTATATTGACTTTTTCAATAAAATTTTAATTTTTAAAAAAGAAATAAATAGTTTTTTAAAAAATTTTGAGAGATAGAAGAAACCACTCGAACCCTCTAAATCTGTCTTTAATGTTGTCAATTTACAAACTTGACTTAATTTAAATATTGTTGAACACTCCGTCAGTAATGTAGTCCCTTATAATCGCTAGAAATATAGAAACAAAAACTATTAATTTATTGTACTTTGCTTTTTATGTTTGAACTGAAATAAAATTCATCATTTATCTTGTATATGCACTAAATTTCTGTCTTATCATATATTTGAATTAACTACACATATAAATGGTTTCTATTAATCTTAGATTATAACAACTTACTATTTGTCTTAAGTTAAAAAATGCAATTAATAAAATTCATATTGAATTAAATTAAGGATAAAATGGTAATTTTTTAAAGTAATGAACATTGGCCTTTGTTATTTTTCCTTGTTTACATGGAGGTTGGAACTAGTAACCATTGAGTACTTTATTTGATTACTTTTTTGTGATTTTTTGTCGTGCTTTGCATATGTGAATCTTTTCTTCTGTTCTACGCAATTAATCAGATATGAAACCAATCTTTAACTCATGTATGAGAAAATTTCTCTTCTCTAAGAATATATACATTTGAGTATAATTTTTTAGACATTTATGTCTTTTAAGCTAAAAAAAATGTCACATTAACTAAATTTATTGCCTTGTAGATATTGATATAATATTGCATAATAAAATACACAAAAATTTTTAAAAATTACTAAAATTGACAGAATTATTATTCCGTAATAAAATATTACCTTTTTAACGAACTATTATTTTTTAAATTGTTTCTTCTTAATGAGGGATCTAACAAAAATTTCATAAATCTTTCACCTATTTTTGTATCTCTCGAAAAAGTCAATCAATTAATTAATTTTTTCGCAAAAAAAAAAAAATACTACTCCAAAATCTGCTCGAATTGCGGCAGGATTGTCAGCAAAAATAATAACTTCTTTTTAGAGAGTAGGGTATGCAATGTGATAGACCTGTAGATAGGATTTTGACCATTGTACGTCTAGAAATTAGGGACACATTAAATAAACCTAAGTTAGGCAACCCTAAATACGTATGAAACTGTATAACCCTAGACAGAGTTATGAACTTTTTAATTTTTTTTTAATATATAAATGTTATGACCAAATGGAATCTTTTCGTGTAGCAAAGTTCAAAGTTTGACTTTGCGTGCAGTACTAGGAGTCTGAAACATTCCAGACCTGCAACAATACTCTAAAAACTGGTTGACAAGACCATTAATATATATATATATATATATATATATATTAATATTATTGGAGTATATCGATTTTGTAGCTAAATATCGACCAATTCCCGTTGACACAAAGTGTAATTTGATAATAACATAATTATTTTATAATGTGTGTAAAAGATTGAAATGTCATTGGAATTTTAATTGAAATGTGAGTAATTGGATATTCAATTTTTGGTGCATGTAAAAGTTAAAATTTAATGCTCTTCTTAGAGAACAATAATAATTTGATGGCCTTTGTAGTTTTAGCTCAGCCTCATCTAACAATAAAAAATATTATTTCTTATATTTTAGTAAGGATTATATGTAATTATGAGAAAATAAGTGAGATTAAAATTACTAGACTCACTTTAATACTAATGACTCTCTTATAAAAAAACTATAAAATAAAAAATAATTTATAAATTAATGTATTAAACTATTCAATTATTAATTCAATACTTTGAATAAAGTCATAATAACAAGAAGTTAACAATTCAAACATTCATATGCTTACACAACATGAACTAAAAGACAGTGTTACAAGATAACCAAATTAAGCATGGATTCACCATGGAAAACCGAGTGCTAGAGGAGCTCCTCGGTCAAAAGCAACAAACTATAAAAGACATCAAAGACTGTAGAAAGCAAAAATATAGTATATAAATGGCTTATCTTTCCTACCCACTCCTTATTCTAATTCCATGATTGCATAGGGATTAGAGTCTCAAACCCTCCAAAACCCTTTTTGATGAACCTTACTTTCTTCTCAATTGTATCTTTGTTTGAAACCCTTTTGTCCTCTATCTTAAACCCTCATGGCCAACAACCAAAATTGTACTTTTACACCCAAAAATTGAAATCTATAAACCGAAATTGCAAGGACTAATACCTGAAGTGCTTCTTCTTCTCCTCGTTTTTTTTCTTTTCTTATTTTTGTAGTCTTCTGTCTCGGCAAATTCTATGTCCATGTTTTGCACGCAAATGCTGCTCTACTTTGAAGTCATAGCAATTCAAAGAAATAGACATTTTGATTCCCAGCAAAAAGCACCAATTAATATAACACATGCCGAATGCCTTTCTGGCCATACATTCATGAGCTGGATAATTAGGAATGTGAAAATGAATGTTACACATCACAGCCCCGTCTCGTCAATTTTTGTCGTACTTACAAACTCTGATCCATGTTTTTGATGATTTCTAGCTAATGCTTTCTTCCCAACTGTTTAACATTCGTGTTAAACGATTTTATATTTATATTTATATATAATTCGAGAAAATAGATAATGGCAAGCTGAAGTATATTAAAAATGGTCAAGTACATTTTTTTTCATGTTGAACACTTAATTATATTTTTAAGTAAAATAAAGCAGAAATTAATTTGTGTAGTAAGATAATTACTTGACTAGAAAGATTCAAAGTAATTATTTTTTATATTATTTGCTGATATAATTATTGTCTCGTTAACTGTATTTATCTTACGTGACAGCCTTCCTAATTTCTTCAAGTTTAGTTGCAAAGTAACAAAATTAGGCATCAGATTGCCAATCAGTTGTCAGCTTTGTTTACTAAACAAAGAGCGATCAATCAGAAGGTCACATAAGAGGTAACAGAGACAGCCACCGAACTCTGTTATCTTACCAAACATATACCCACAATAATTTTGACTTTCCACAAAAAAATATTTCTTAAATCAAATTTCACAAAAACATTGTAGGTATTCTGGTAAAACAAGCAATGTTTCCAAGCATAGACTTCCACATAGAGTCAGAACTCAAGAAAAAGCAGATGGAAAGAGATGTTGGAAGGAAACCCACAACCTCAAATTTGAATCTTAATAATATGTTACTTTTATCTGTCAAAATTGGAAATTTTTTAATTTTGGAAAGTCTTTTTCAGACGTTTAATATGAAAATCGGTTAGTGCAAAAACAAGTTCGATGGATTTGAGCAAATTAAAGTCATTTTTCCTTGTAAAACAATCAAAATGAAGAATAATACCCAAGAATAGTTAATGGTAGTAATAGCATTATTGGATGACATGATGCACGAGAATTGGAACTCTACATCATGCATAAATCATCTACATAAATGGCTGGTACACATGTAAAGTTAGTGTACAAGAAGTGTGATGGAGACTGGAGTGGAGACTTACATTATCTAGAAGGACGACATTATCCTTAGTTTGTGGTAGCGTATGCATGAGAATAATTGAAAGCATTAATGAAATTTGAGTAGGTTTTTGGAGAAAGAACCAATAATAAATGAAGATATCATCGTTCATTATATTGGCACAGGACCGGGACTAAATGGTCTCATATATACGTCTCATAAATATTTAAATAAAGTTAATAAAATTTCATGAAATTTGTGCAAAAACGTCCTTCTCTTAATATACGATTTGATATGGGGCGGTTGCTTAAGGAGGAGGACTTTATAAGGGAGGCAAAAGAATTTAAAAATAAGCATGAAATTGTTGACCTTAGTTGTGTTCATTATGTGTGACACAAAAAGTATTGAGTGGATTGTCTCTCTCCCTCTCTCCCCTTTTGTATTGGTCCTAATGGAGGTCTCAATCAATATTAGAAGAGAGCAGGTTATTTGTTAGGTGTATTTACTGGAAAAAAGAATCTTTCAGATGTTGACACATTTAGACCGTAGGCAAATTAGCATTCAACACAAATCTACGGTCCTAAAAAATATTAAAAAGTTGCTTTCCAGTTTCATAATGTTACCATATGATGCTGAAAAAGGCTTGTCATCAAGCCAGATCGGGAGACTATTTCAAAAGCCTTCCTTCAATTTGCAGCAAAAACCAGTCGGCCAGTAGTTATTAGTCAAGCCATTTTGGATAGCATAACAGCTTTGGGAGCTGAATTGAGTCTAAAATTTTTACACAATAAAAAAAAAAAAAAAAAGTTTTGAGTTACGTGAATTTATAGAAAGATTTTTTTTTTCTTTTATTTATTTGATACCTCATGAGATAGAGAATGTGAATAAAATGTATAATTTATCGTTTAATAAGAAGTATATTTAACTAATTAAATTACTATTTTATCACAAAGTCTTTTTTAAATACGTTAGTTACATAAGTAATATAAATTAAAAATTAGAAAATTCCAAAAAAAAAGTTATGTCCTATATTCTTTCTCTTATTCAAATTATGCATAGTGAATTAATTATTTTACCAAGATTTTATTTTAACTCGAGTACATAGTTAGTTATATTGTATTTATATTTGTTAGGACAGAATTAAAAATTTTGGTTCGAAGGGGCAAATCATAGGAAAATAAAAAATAAAGGACAATCTTATAAAATTTTAAAATATTTATAGAAATACAAGATAAAACTTATATAGATTTCTTTGAAATTTTTTATATTTTGAAGGAAAATAAATAGTTTCTAAAAATTATATAGAGGCAGACGCCACCCCACTTTGTCCCACCCATCTAGGTCCGTCTATGATGCTTCTGATCTTTCTTGGTTGACATAATATATATAGTTCAATAATTCAGTACGCGATCCTTATTCAGGAGGATTATTTAAAAAAAAAAGGAAAAAAATGATAATCTACATGTCTTAAACACTTAGTTTTTTTCTTTTTAATTTTCAACATAATTTTCAACTATCTTCAAAGCCACAAATCATGAGCACATAAAATATCTCAAGTTAATTAAATGGGCATGCATGATTATACATGGAAAATAGTGCCTTCCCAGTTCTTTGAAATGTTCCGTGATTGATTTTTAATATTCCCCCCAACCTATACATTTTGAGGGTGACATGCTGTTGAACATATGATGGTTGGGCAGTTGGATTTTAATCCTTTCTTATTCTCTTGAATTAAATAATTCAAATCTTTTGTATTTTAAATATAAATAAATAATAAAGAAAGAAAGACTAGATCGATCAACTAACCAAATTGAAGCTTCAAGAGTCAAAATTTCTCATCATTTATTCTTTGAAAGATTGATCCAAAGCCAAAAGATTACAATTACTTAAAATAAATAAAATATATATTTTTTAGGGATTCATTCTTCATGACATAAATTTCTTTTTTGGAGGGGGTGGGGTTGTTGTAGTAAAATACTCCCGAAATCAAATTAGAGTCAATAAATCTCTATCTAATTAATAAAAGTACTCTAATACAAATAACAAGATCTTCAATTTGATTCATTTCCTCTCCTCTGAAGAGTTTAGATACCTATAACATGTCTATAATTTTGAGACAACCAAAAGAATTAAAAAAAAAAAAAGGTAGGTCTAATAAAAATCTCATACTGATGCTAAGGAAGGAAATTGAGGTGAAGCTTCAAGCATTAATGCTAAAATTAGAAAAAAGAGAAACATTTTCCAATTAGTTCAATAATCTCTATGTGACGCTTCCAAATGTTTGAAATTTTTGTAAGATAAGTAACATTTTAAAGTTAAATTACCCAATTAAATTCAGAAACAACAGCGCATATAAAGATATATAATTTAATTAGTTTATGATGACTCATTTTGCCTTAAATCTATTTGCAATTCTCTGTTACGGTGAAAATACAATTGATTAGAATCATAAAATGGTAGTTTATGAGTTCAAATCATATTTTTCCCTTCTCGTACATTAAAAAAAAAAAATCTTCAATTTGAATTCAAGCACAAAAATAATTTCAATAATATACTGAAAATAATTAAAATATATATACTTCTATAAAAATTGTTTGAAGTCATTAAATAATTTATATGTACCTAAAAGATCCTTATTATGTTCTGATGAATAATATTATAGGTCCTAAACTTTTATTTAAACTTGACTTTGGAGGGTGAAAGTATCCAAACTCGTCAATTAGGTCCTCAATATAAGTCATAACCACCTCGCATCCCCAATATTCATTTTTGGACCAACTATTCTTTAAATCAGCCCATATAACGTCAATTTTCTAATTTAATTAAAAAATAAATAATGTTTCATGGCACTCACGACCATTTCTAAAAATAATTTTGTTTTCTTCACATTTTCGGGATACCATACCCCATCAAAAGTCAACAGCCCCAATCATAATGTGCCATCTACTTCGCTTGGAATGTTCCAAATAATCAAATATATTTATCTCCAAAAAACTATCCTCCTTCATTTTATATAAACGTTAATTTGTAATAGATATTAAGATTTTTTTAAAATATATATATAATCCCAAAGATTACACATCTCTAAGTTGTCTCTTTCTTGTCTTGTTTTCAGGCTAAATTAAGCTTCAATGTGAAAGTGCTTTTGGCTCAATTGAATTCCATGTACATCATCTACCAAAATACATTATTTTGACCAATTCTAACAACTAAATCGTTTTATATTACTCTTTTGTTTTTCCTTTTTCTTTCGGCATTCTTTTTGGAGCATAAAAATATATATTCTCCCCCACAATTGATCTTACATTATTATTTTTTTATTACAATAAAATGATAAAAATAGGAATAGCATACATTGATTTGATATTTGTATATATACAATAGAAAGAATGAGGATGTATACAATTAACCAAATAAATTATCATTCTATCATGATCTGATATTTTTATACGTACAATAAACAAAGCAAAAATATAAATTAAATCAAACTCGAAACTTATCGCATAATAAAAAATTTTATTAATAAATTGATTTAGGAAATTTTCAAGATACAATATGTTTAAAAAAGATAGAAAAAGATTCCGCTTATTTATTTTTTTATTGTATTCTACCTCTCCTGATCATAATCAATTACTCTATAAGTTAAAAAAAAAAAAATAGAATATGGATAATCAAAGTTAACTTTAATCCTAATACAAACAATAATCAACTGGCACAATCTAATAAAATTCTGAAAGGTTGACGCGGTCATGCCGCAATGTATGCTGCTTTCCTAAGTTTTTCATATGTATATTATTATTGTTCTTTGAGAATCTTTTCAAGGTGCAAACCTTTTTTTACTCTGAAGTCTTCTTTGCTCATTAGTCAAGGTCAGTGACGACCTTTTTACCTCATCAATATTCCACGAGTGTTCTATCTTGAACATGTGTTTGTCTCTTCGATTTGCGTGATTCGTAATTTTGTTAATTAATTAGAATTTATGCCTTTTAAGATTTAAAATGTGTTTTATAATATGGTGTAATTTTCGTAATTATTATATATAATTATTAATTAAATAATATATATATATATATATATATATAATATTTGTAAAACATGTAAAATTATTAAGAATGAAGATTGTATCGTTTTAACGAATTTAATATAGTTAATAGGTTGAGTTTGTTAGTTGATGTAAGGATGTGTGTTGGTTATAGTGGGTTTAGTTGAGTTTGTTGTGATGAGGCCACAATCATGAGATGTAAAGGATTGGGAAAGGGAAGATAATTTGAAGATAAAATGTTTGGGGAAGACTGGAGTGGAAGCTGAATTAGCACAAGATAAAGCCTTCCTTTGAGAAAAGAACCAAAAAAATAAAATAAAAATGAAAGTGCTTGATGAAAAGTCTTTCAAGGGGTGTGGGAAGACTGGTAAGTGGGACTTTGACTTGGTCTAAAAATACAACTTTATGGATTCATTGTCATCCCATCATGGCATATATGAACTTTTCTTGGTTTTTAAGTGGAAATTGGAAGAGGGGAGGAAAAAAAAAAAAAAAGGGCTCTAAATGAGTTGAAGCATCGGGCATCATGAAAGCAAAATTTGGAGAAGCTGAACCACAAGATCAAAAAGGAAAAGATCAAGCCAACCCTTTTCGGAGTATTCAAAATGACAAATAATCTTATGCACGAGGCTTGACTGCAGCATCAATCAAGATTCAAGAGCAAAAACTGTGGTCATAATTGCTATTCTGAGCTTGCTGGAATCTGGACAAAAGAATAAGGATGATGTTACCCATAAAATCAAATCGAGTCATTTCATTTTTAGTTTAAATTAATATTTTAACATATAAATATTCATAATGTGTAAACTACCGTGTTCAAACTAAATGGAAATTATGCAATATATATATTGTAGCAGTGGGTCAAAATTGTTAGCTTGTTTCTGTAGTTGTCTAAATTGAAGGAGACGTGCCCTTTGTACAAGTTCACCTGCATATGGGTACAAATTAAGC
Source organism: Voacanga thouarsii (assembly GCA_026120185.1). Lineage (NCBI taxonomy): Eukaryota > Viridiplantae > Streptophyta > Magnoliopsida > Gentianales > Apocynaceae > Voacanga > Voacanga thouarsii. The sequence goes on along the minus strand of JANUWF010001360.1, from coordinate 850,811 downwards.
AGGACCAAAAAAAAAAAGAAGAAGCAGAATTACTAATTATGACCTATTCTACGCTCCAGCTCAGTTTTATATGCACCACGAAGCCAAGGACTTGTATGCAATTACCATGGTCTTTGCTGATTTTTATGCATATTGAGATTACCAATTCAAGAAAACAATTTGAAGAGGGGATTTTTTTTTAATAAAAAAATAAATAAATAGATTCCGCTCAACCAAAAATGTATAAGAAGTAAAATCAAATGAAATAAATAAAAACACTTTTGGGTCTGAAAGATCATGGAAAAACAAAAGGTTTATGTAAAGAAATTTACTTAAGTATACATCAGAATTTCATTACTTACCGTAAGAGTAAATTTTTTGTTACATTAATAGCTTTGCAATGTAGAATCACTACGTCCTTAAAAGAAGCCTATAGTTCAATTGTTACAGTAATTAAAAAATGATGAGGAGAACTCCCTGGTCAACCCACCTTGGCAGTTCATTTCTGGATTCATGATTCATGTGACATTTAGTCTAGAAAGATATTGTCCTTAAGTATTGATTCTATTGAATTAACCCTCAATAATAGAGGAAAGAAGGAAAATCCAAATTTTGCACAACTTAATACTAATTGTGACTGTCCAATATTTTGAAATTTAATTAAAAAATTTGCATCTGACCAGCTCTAAAATGGAAAATGACCCAAGTTTATGTATGATCACACAAATTCTTCTTGTCAAAAAATAATAATAATAAGATAGTAACGAAATGTTCCAAAACATCTCCTTACTAGGCAACAGTATCCGAGAGCGATTCTCCTCTCCACGTGTACGTACACTTTCCATATACATATACGTACATATGCATATGCATAGGTATGTATATATGTACAATTTTACCTATGCATAAAATGAAGAGATATAATGACAAACCTGCAGTGTATATCTCACGTCAAAGAATTGGTACATTTCCACCTTTCTTTCACCTAAAAAGACATGTTAGAAAGACTAAAAGCAGCAAGGTCGGCATCTACAACGACAAAGACTTCCTTTTTCAATTTGAACATCATGAATTCCTAACCAAGTTTTTATCAGAGTTCTTCTATTCTTTTCCTAACAAGGATTCAATCAGCCAAAAACCACGTACACACTAGAAAGGTAATGCCAAAAATCTCCCCTGTACTTAAGCTGAAGATGTACAGACACCAACAGTCCAGAAAATAAGTAAAACATGTTTCCATTTCTTGCGGGTTCATCATTATGACAAATGAATTCAAAATCAACTTCTTTGGCCAGAACAAGGATTACTATACAACCACCAACAAAACTGCTCCTAAGTGAAACAAAAGATATTATCAGCAAAGAACAAAGCCAAGTCATATGTTCCTAATTTAACAATTTTTATTCCTTCATTTGTGAAAGAATCAATTCAACATATACACAATTTCTGCATGATCACATGACGCCTAGCCCATCTAAGCCTAACAGCAATAAAAAAGATATTTCCAGAATGGCAGAGGCTAGAGATGTTTGTAGATACACTTCTACCTGAATTCTATTCGGGCAGCCCACCTATATTAACAACTTTTGCTCTGGAACTCTTTGTCCAAGAGATGCTAAACCGTTGGTTGGTGGCTAACAGTCACACAGTTGAGATCACATAGGAAGCCTTTGTGTCTAATGCAATTCCTTGTCTTTCATCATCTTAGCAACCCAAAATACATCTCTTTCTTTCCTTCTGGTTCTAAGGGGATGCTATTTTATGTCAATAGGTAGCATTTTTCTTCACTTGTATCTCCAGGGGCTCCAACTTAACAAATCAGTGATGACTTTCCATAAGATCTGCAAGAGTTATTTTTCCACAATTTCCCTTGTCTAGCCGTTCAAATTGTTTAGATATTTGCAAGATATCTTTATCTGAAACCTTTCCCATCTCCTTGAGCTTGTATATAACATATTCGGATTTACTGTCAGATACCATGAAAAGACGCAAAATCAGAAAGTCATAATTACAATATTTTTACTTATTTTGCAGCACAGAGATAAACATGTTAATAGACATGAAACAGCTGACATTAGATCTCTTCCCCCAGATATGTGGATGGCGAAGACTCCCACTGAACACGAGTCATGATTATGCACCAATAATCACAGCTTATATCATGACCAATTGTAAAGTTTATGATAAAGTATTAAAACACAAGCAATCATGTGGGCCAGGCCATTTATGTGCAGTGTCTGAAAAGCTCTAGGAGAATATCAAAGCAGTATATTGACTTTAATCTCTGTGCTTGATAAGCTTGACTTAGTCAAACTGGCAAACGCCAAACCACCAGTTAAGCATAGCGAATTTGGACTTCTAGGAACAAAAGTTAGCTTCTCTAAATTACATAAACAGGAATTCCACAATGAAATGGCATCATGACATTCACAAATTTCTTTTCACCACATGGGCATATTACTTTTCTTTTGGTTGCTGGTTATGGTGGAAACAGTGAGGATGCAGGATTTCCAGCATCAAATTATTAAGGAAACTCAGAAACCTTCAAAAACATGCCATACAAAAGATTTCAATTATACATGCACTCACACCCACCCCAAAAGACACACCGAGACAAGAATGCAATCCACAAAAGAAGTGCATAGGAACTATATCATTCCTGAACAAAAAGTATGCAGATGAACAAGATCATTTATCAGAACAAGATTGCCAGAACCATTAAGTCCTGGTTGCATGTGAGAATATTTATCAAAACATGAAAACCTAGAAAAAATCAGTTGCCAATGGGGATTCCAAGAATATTCAGTGTTCATCAACAAATTGCATCGGTAAACACCATGCAATATAAGCATACACATTCCACCCTTCAATACCAGGACTCCGCCTGCTGCATTCTATGCAATGTAGGAGTCCAGGAGAAGAATTCTGCAGGCAAATGCTATAGCTATTTGGTGAGTATTCTGTCAGCAATGATTTTCAAAAACCCAGCCACAGGCACAGAGCTCATGACAACAGAGGTCTATCACAGCATCAGAAATTTTTTGAAAAATCCACAATCTTTTAGTTGCTAGGATCTTTTCACTGTCAGCATTCATTTTCTACTTTCAGCTTTCCAGTCATCTGAAATATTTTTCAGAGAATATTCCTTTTTCGGTGGTTGCTTATTGCTTGATACTTCTATACATGACAACAGTTCTAAGAGCACAACAATGATATATTCCTGAAAGCATAGAATTGCCGACAAAAAATAACTTGTGGAGATCAATAAGCAGAGCCATGGAAGAAAACATCTTTGTGCTTTCACAATATCGAGGATATCATCTCCTTTAGTCTAATGTTCAACTTATACTCCCAGTACCAACTATTTCCGAACCTATTTTCCCTTGGATTGAATCCCCAAAAAACATAAGACAAAAACGAAACTATTCTTCCTCCTCCTGGAATTGAACGTCTACGTTTCTATTTTGGGATATATGGAAATTAATGTCCCATTTCCTAAAATAAACATATTCACCCTTTAAAATACAAGCTCCACTAACCCATGAGTCCCACTATAACATCTCTAATTAATACGGATAATGTGGTAACTTATTCATTATCAAATATCCTCCTAAATTTTTGTGCCAAGTCAAAATAGGACATTCAAATACAAATGGAGGTAGTATATCAGAATATCAAAATCCAAAAACCCATCCACCACAAGTTCAGTATTCATGTATATCGTCACAAACAACTCTTAAGAGAGTATCATTATCTAATCAAGCATTTACTACAACAAAGTTGAGGCATCATGTAATTCATACTAGGGAAATTTGCCTATTTAGTTCCTCAAGTATTTCACTTTCACCATTATAACCCCAAAAGATTTACTTTATCTTTTTGAGTCCCTAAGATTTTTAAAGGTCATTTAAATCCTTATACTTTTCTAGGACGGCCATTAAAACCCTCATAGATTTATTTAAACTTGCTTAATCATTAAACTTTCTAAAAGCTAGCATTAAAATCCTTTTGGCCACCTCTAAAGTGGTTTCCATCAAAAAGGAAAAAACATGTGCCAAGCAAGTGCCTTCGTTAGTAGGCATCACAACCTCTATCTCCTTCCCCTACAACCACTTCTCTCAGTGCACCCCCCCCCCCCCCCTCCAAAACACAACCCCGAGGCACTTTCTCTGTCCCTTGAACCTTATGAGTCTCCTGTACACCAACCCCTACCCCACCCCGCCAAAACTTAGTTATTGTTGAGTAATTCCAGGCTCTTACTAGGCGCAAAATGGAAGGAGCATGGCATAGAAGGGATGGATGGTGGCTACTAGTAGTGCTGGTGTCAGATGTTTTGGTGGGATAGGATGATGCATTGGTGATGGTGAGGGAAGCTGGATACCTTTTTAATTGGAAACTGCCATTGTGGCAGCCTTTAATGCTGGCATGTAAAAAGCTTTAAGGTTTTTAAAAAATAAAATTAATCCATAAGGACTTTAATGGCAGTTGGAGAAAAGTTTAGCGATTTGAAAAGATAAAACAAGTCTATAAGAACGTTAATGGCAGATCATAAAATGTTTAGGGACTGAAAAAGTTAATAAATAATTAAGGACTATAATGGTGAAAACAAGATACTCCAGGGATTAAATAAATGGATTTCCCTTACAACTACTGAGGTTCTCCTTCAGCAAATTTTCTTGTGTATCTCATGAACAAGCACCAGGGAAAAGAATTTAAGCCCTCTTTTGCATTTCCCTGGAGAGAGAAGAACAATCCTGATCAGAACCAAGATTTGTCTCTATGCCATCTAATTACCTCATGAAAGAAAGAACTCAAACAAACGGTTAAACTAGTTGGCAATATTATAATCAATTGTCCCCTCCCCCCCAACCCCCAAAAAAACAAAAAACAAAACAAACCCCGCCCCCCCCCAACAAAAAAAAAGGGGGCACTTTGACATCTAATGTTGGCAAAGTGTGCTCAAGCTATACAAGAGGTGCATCGTTGTCCAAAGTTGAAAGGAAAGAAAGAAAGAGCTCAATTTTCAACAATGGCCAAGCTAAACAGTTAAACATTTTTCATTTGTACTAAAGGATGTATAATCCATTATAATCTTGAAAAGAGCCGGAGCTTGACACAAAGAGGTCAATGACTTTTTGTGAGAGGTCCACACAACACTTTTGATGTGACAGATTACGAAGGTAGACATACTAGAGGTCTTAGGTGAGAAGTGTCCAGCACATAGAAATCAATCGACGGCAATGTATATTGTATGGAATAAATTATTCTTAAAGTAGCTAATAATTGGTAAGTCATCAAATAGCAAACTCAAAAAGGTATCTTGAGAGCATACAAATAAATTTTGCATAATACAATGTGCAAAAATATATTCTAGCTAATTGCAAAGGCTCCAGAATAGGAGATCACAGTGACTTTACAAAATAGGACTTTGATAGACAGTCCTATATCTACAGAAGACCATTATAACCAATAAGTCTCGATTCCATTCCATTGGTATAAACCTAATACTGTCATAGTACGTAATTTGAATAGTTGAGTTATAGAAAGAATTGAGAGAACATTCCATTTGAAACCAATTATCTGCAAGAATTAACTTCTTTCTGTAGCAACTACAATTTTGTGTGGATTTTTATGTTTTACATATAAACTCGGGCAACTGACATAGCCAGATTCAAGTCCTTTAACATCTTGCAGACTTTCTACTTTGCTTTCTCAAAGGATGATCCAATTTGCTTTCAGAACCCCATGTACTGAGTCCAAGACTGCAGTTTTCAGCAATTATCAGGAAATATGATCAAATATATTCTATTCTGCCAAAAACAAATTATCTAACCTAATAATTTAGTTGCTTGTATTCTGTGCAACAATACATATTTGTCAAGACTATTTAAAAAAAAAAAAGAGTAGAGGAAGATTGAGTTCAGCAAAGGGTAAAGGGACAGCACAGGGAAATGGGGAATCTCACCTGGACAAAGCGAATCCCCCATTCTCATAAATTATCGAAATGCCCTACAGAAATTGATAATTTCTAACTAAGCCTTGAGAAACAGAAGAAATTCCTTCCCAGGGAACAAAGGAAATATAAAAAAGTCTTGGAAGATTAGTCATGGCTCCATTTTCCTTTTAAACAACCTTGTGATCATCCATTATTTCAGGATTGCGAAAGGAGGTAATACCAAACAGCCCCTCCCCAACTTAAAGGAAGAAATGAATAATTTTCTGTTTTACTCTTTCAGCCCCCTGCTTACATTTTTTTTCTTTTAAATTTTAAAAGATGTCAACTTTAGTATTTATGCCCTAGACCTCCTCCAAACCCTCCAGTTTGGGAAATTTCTTAGTTCTCTTTCTCTTTCCTCATGCCTGACAAGGGAAACTATGTCATTTGTGCCAAATTTTCACTTATCCTACTTCTATTTCATCGATTCATTTATCCATATCCAGAAAGGGCTTATCAGAGGCCAATTTTAATATTATGAAAAGGTCAAAATCTCACTAAAAATATATTCTTTTCAACTTTAGGAATAATAGCCTTTTAAGAGCTGCATCATTTAAAATAAAAACCACTTTTGTGCACATATCCTTCTGTCATATACGACAGTTGCACAATCTTTTTCTTGAAAGATAAAAACATACAACAAAAAATTATAATGGATAATATAGTACAAACTACTAATGCTAAATCCAGAAAATTCAAGACCATATCAATGATCCACAACAAAACAAACAAGCTTGTCACAAAAGAACTAAAACATCATATTAGAACTGTAATGTGCAGGAATGATTTACACCATGGATTTTTTTTTGGAAATCTTTTAGAAATTAATTACATTGCACATTTCCTTTGTGCCATCACCACCCAAACCCCAAATAAAATTTCTGAACCTCCCTATTTCATTAAAGACTAAAAATTTCCCCACAAGGAAACAACTAGAAAACACAAATCGAGGACCCCGGAGGTTTGTTAGCTAAATTTGACCAAAGACAATAAATCTCAAGTAAATGTTTCAAACAATTCCTGGATAAGATAAACGAGATATGTTTAAAGATGTGTGCAAAAGTTCAAAGGTGATATGCCAGAATAAGTAATGTGTCAAAATGATACGGATCAAGTTGTGGTATTCTGAAGCATGGAATGCTACATTTGGAGGGAACAAACCGAAAAAAAAAAAAAAAAAAATATGGTAAACACATGAACTGAGCATGGTGGCTTTCATTCTCCCCCTCCCTCCCCAGGCCCAACCCCCAAATAAATGGGACCTCATCATGGTATGGTGGGATAATTACTCTAGCAGAGCCACTGAGAAGACAATGGTATCCCATTTCTTCTCTTAATGTACATTGTCCTTTGGCTTAACACAAATTCTGTTGTTACATTTTCAACCCTATTGAGACAAAGACGAACATCAGCTCTCTCATTCACATTATCCCGAGGGATATTTCTACTTTTTTTCCCCCCCAAGTACAATTGAGAGCATCCTTTAAGTCATCAGTTCCAAATCCAAATAATTAGCTCTAAACTCATCAGTTGCAATACACTGATGTGAAACTGCAAGTTCTGATAAATAATTAAATGTTAGGCTTTTATTTGCCATTGTACAGATCATCAAAAAGAGGTTCGTAGATCAGAATATCGCAACTATGCACTTTCTAGTATTACGTGAAGAGTCTATTATATGCATCACAACTCAAGCAATCTATTTCAACTAAGTAGGCAACACTGAAAAGGAAACTTTTTGCACAACTATAGAATTTCAAAACAACATAGCATGTAAAATGACATGTAACGTCCATGTAATCAAATCTAAATGATCACATCTTGGTTTTTGGCCCCAAGCTAGAGTTCATAATATATATATAAGGATTTTGGAGGTTGAATATAATTCCAAGTGTCATAGAAAGCATCAGCAGCACATCAGTTCAAACTAACTTGTATAAAGTCAAGTTCAAAACTAACACTCAACCACACAGATGGAGTTTCCATAACTGGAGCATCACCTATGATCTATAGCCAAAATTTTAAATTTATGGCAAATTGAGAAATGACAACAGTTGATGTCGTTACCTCACAAAGCCGTTGTTGTCAATATCAGCAGCAAGAAACTGTGCAACGGTCATATCCTGACCAAGCACCCATTTTGCCATTCTCCTATGCCGCTTGTCCACTCTTGCCTCAGCCAAATAAAGAAAGGCGCGAGCTACGGCCAGTGTAGACACAAGTAACCAGATTGATGCAAAAATTCGACCAGACAAGGAAGTGAATGCCCTGTCACCATATCCAACAGTAGTAACTGACATAACAGACAGATAAAGTGAGTCCAACCATCCAAGCCTCTCAACGTAATGCATAACAAAAACCCCAACTCCGATACAGAGAACTACAACACCCAGTGCCAATGCCACCTTCATTCGGATTCGCATCCTCCCCTTTTTCACATCAACTACAAAGCGCCCAGGATCATGAGCTCCCCCACCCTTTATAGTCCTTAAGAGATAATTCTCTTGCAAATCAAGAACAAAACTTACCATGCCGGTAAGCAAAATATCAATAAACCCAAACCCCACAAGCACAAACATAATAGAAAACAATTTAGTTGAAGTGCTAGCAGGCGTTATATCTCCGTATCCAATTGTACACATTGTCACAATGCAAAAGTACAAAGCATCAACAACAGGGTGTGTTTCATTAGCCTTAAAATTATTCCTATTAAAGGAGTATATAACAACACCAAGAGCCAAGTATAATATCAAAAGCACCACTGCTTGTCTTACAATTGATTGCGAACCAAATTGAGGCGGCTTTTCATCTGATGAATGTTGGATATCGTTGATGACAGCCATAGCAGGGGCAGTCCTGGACCTATGAAGATTGCCTTTAGTCCATGGAATATTGGGATCAGTCAGCCAACTTGGCTGAGCCTGAGCGTCAAGATTGGATGTTTCTGAGAGAAGATGGGAATTGAGGTCGGCAGAAGAAGGAAAAGGGGATTTTCTGGGAGAATTAATGCCCAATGCTAAGGCATCAACAATATTAGAAGAAGAAGACTCTTTAGCATTGACACAAGTAGCAGATGAAGGGGGTGTACCAAATATGAGGCGATCTTTAAATTCTGATGGGGTCATAGGATAGGGCGGGAGTCTGATTTCATCGTCTTCAGGCAAAGGGCATAGGGAGAGTGGAGGTGGTGGAGGATGAGGTCTTGTGGTGTTGACACAAGGAAGAAGAGGCTCCTTTTCCATTTGAAATTCCCCAGAAAACCTGGTTTAAGCACGCCGGAAAATCAAGAAACAGGTGGGTTCTGTGGGTTTCAGGCTGAAATCAAATGTTCACCGTCCCATTATTTGTCTGAAGATATCCACAGAGAGAGAGAGAGAGAGAGAGAGAGTGAGTGAGCCACAGAGATTCAGAGAAGAAGAATATTGATGCGAATTAGTTGATTTAAGTATAAATCCACAATCATCGGGACCAGGTCTGGGGGATGTTTGGCAAATTGAGAAAGAACTGATATCTGCAAAAGTGTTTTTTTTTTTTTCTCCCTTTTTCGGTGAAAATAAAACAAAATAGGTAAACCCTGATTCACAAAAATACAAAAAATAGTAAGACCAAGAAAAAAATTGAATTGGTTTTTCTCTGTTTTACTATTAAATAATTAAACGTAAGTAGCAAAAAAATAAGAAGAAAGAATCATCAAAACCTTGAAACTATTTTTATCAATAGAAATTTAGAATATTTTGTTAAATCTAATTACATACTAATATATTAATATAGTATAATAAAATTTTATAAAAAGTATTAAAAAAACGTACTTTGACATTTTAATTCATTTTATTTTACCATTCTCACATATTATATGATGAAAAAATATAATTTACTTGTATACAAAATAGTGTAATTTATTTAGAAATTTTTACAGCATAGTTCTTGAAAAGAATTATAATTTAAAAAATTTAATTTGTATTTATAATTATAAAAGTTACGAAATTATTTAATTGCGGATCCTTTCGTTTCTCGTCTTCCCCGCTTGGCTTTGTCTCCTGGCAGATCTCTTTGTTTTGTGTCCTCACCCCTTCTTTTGTTTATAAACCTCACAATCTTCTCTGTTAGCCCTCTTTCTCCTGATCTCCCACGCTTTAGCAGTTTAGCATGTTGTAGCTTGTATGTATTCCTTCATACTTTTAGAGTTGATTTACCCAATATTGACTTTGGGTCTATTTTTCATGTCTCCTTAATATATTGTATGCATATTTTGAATATTTTGATTTGTTACTTATAATATTGGATGATAAATTAAAATTTCTTTTAATATTCTCATATCGAAGAGTTGGGTGGCTAGTGATTTAATTGCTAGAGATGCATTGTTGCATTATAAATTTTGTTGTCCCTCAACGTAACTTGTTTCTTTTTATTTAATAAATTCTCTTATTTAATAAAAAAGGAAATAATTTAATTTAAAATAAAAATTTTCAATTTAAATACAATTTTAGAAAAATATCTATATAGAAAACACACATTAAACTTATCGAGTTAGTACTACCTATAAACTAAATAACATCCTTTCATTATCATAATAAATTAAAATGTTAGTAACTCTTTTAAAAAATAAAGGAAAAAGAATTACGAGCGTCATTGTCTCATTTCTTTCCCTCTTGATCTTGACTATAGCGTTTCCCGCCTCCTCTCACCAAATTTTCTGGCAAAACCAAACACGCCATTAGGAGAGGCTAAAGAAACAAAAAGCTTTGGCTCGTCACCTGATCCCCAAGGGGGATCCATAGGAGACGACGAAATATGAATGGAAAATCATTCTCTTTTTTTCTTTTTTCCCCTTCTCTTGTGCCATTTTTGATTTGGTCATAGGCATGTGAAGACCATTTTTGGTTTGGGTTCGTAAATTGTAGGTCGGCTATAAATGAATGATGTCTCTCTCTCTCTCTATATATATATTGTGGCTTTTACATTTTTTTTAATGCAAAAATGATATTTCTGAACTTGGTGTGATTTCTGATTTTCGGTATATAAGAAAAATTTATATATATAAAAAAGTCGAAGATGAAGACTATCATTATGGCACATAAAAGCATTATAAGGTAACACGTGTTTAAATAATTTTTTTTAAAAAAAATAAAAATTATATTTGAATTTATTTAAAATTTTAATTAATTAAATTAACTAATAAAATATATATGTATTTAATATTAATATATTGAAATGTGTGAATCTTTAAATATTATCTAAATTTATTTTAAAGTCTTAATTAATTAAATAATTAATTAAATTATTTAATAATATATATGTATTTAATATTAATACATTGAATCTTAATAACTTAATAATTCGTGCAACGTACGGAATTTGAATTTATTTAAAATTTTAATTAATTAAATTAACTAATAATATATATATGTATGTATTTAATATTAATATATTAAAATGTGTGATTCTTTGAATACTATTTAAATTTATTTTAAAATCTTAACTAATTAAATAATTAATTAAGTTAATTAATTATATATATGTATTTAATATTAATACATTGAATCTTAAAAACATAACAACTCGTGTAACGCACGAGACATCAACCTAGTGTTTAAGAATAACAACAATTTCATTTATATTGGTGTTTTTTAATTAAAATTATAGGAAGGTAGAAGTCTCATAATTTATAATATAGTACTCTCTTCGTCCTAAAAAGAATGTTAAAATTTTCTATTTTTATTGTACCAAAATACTTGTCAATTTTACAAATTAGGAATGCATTTATTACGTATATTCCTAATTTACCCCCTTCAACTACTCAATAAATATTTGATTAATTAAATATGTGTATATTCTCAATCTAATTAATGAAAGTTTACTTTTATTTAGGAATATAATAATTCTTTTTTACATTATAATTATATAAATTTTAGCAATTCCTTAATTTATGTGTCATTTTCTAGAAATACATCATTTTTAAGAAGGATGGAGTATCATTTTACAAATTTTTATGCCAGTGACATTGTAATTTGAAACTAAATCTATAACAATAATTATAATTTATATAGTATTCACTTCGTCCCATAATATAAGTCGTTTGACTTAATTTCACATATAGTAAGATTTTTAAAAATAAGGTGATTATATATTTTTTCTTCATAAAACACTCCTATTTAAATGTCTTGGAAACAAGAGAAGAGATGAAAGAGAAAGAGAGGGAAAGAGAATAATAAATAAGGATAAAGTATAAAAATAGCTTTAGAACTTTCTTGAAAAGTCCCTAACGATTTATAATTTAGAACAATAAAAATAGTCTCTAACAATTTATATTATAGGACGGAATGAGTAATTACTATATATGGTTGGCTTTAATATGTAAATGTGATCATAGAACATGAATTTACCACGCTAGTTGCCCTTTTTCTTTCTTTTAGTTCGTAAAATGAAAAATGAATAAAAGTGATTTTGGTTTAAATTTTAAAAATTGAAAGTTAAATATTTATATTTTAAATTTTAAAAATTAAAATTTTAAGATTAAACAATGAAATTTTAATTTTATATTATATATTATTATAATTCATATGAAATAAAAATAATAATTAAATAAATATTCAACATATTTAGATGTTAGACGCAAGTAATTTTTATTTTACTTGAACGAAAAATATTTTTCATTAAAAATCCATTATTATTTTAATATATATGTATATTATTTCTTTTTTGACATAATAAGTGTGTTTTATAGTGATGGCTCATTATTATAAATATGTAACAAGCGAAATCAATGAGATTTTTTTTATTAAATACACTATGGGAAAGAAAAATATAAATATTTGGGGCCTATTATGGGGTAAGAGGTATTTCAAACTTATTAAATTACCTTCTTACAACAAATTGAATGAGATTATAAAACATGTTATAATTATTTCACTAATCCTTTTAATAGTCATTTCATTGTCTATTTAACCTCTATCTTATATTTTTTGACCGTTTTGGTCCTTACTTTTTTTAAATCAAACTTTTTTTATCCTTCTGACTGAAAGAAGCAAACAAATCCGGCACTTTGTACCAGGAGACTTGCGACTAACAAATTTTGAGAGGATAAAATTAGAATTACACTCATGTTTTGTATTTGGTAGGGGAAAGAGTGTGGACTTTAAAATCTCTTAGAGTGTTGACGTCCATCATTTTTGAGAAAGATGAGTGTAGTTCTAATTTTACCTTTCCAAAAAATTGTCAGTTGCAAGTCTCATGACCTAAGGTGCCGAATTTATCTTCTTTTTTTTTTCTTTTTTTTTGCCGGAAGGATCAAAAAGTTTGAGTTAAATAAACAAAGGATGAAAAATATTTAAAAAAATGACAAAGATCAAAACGGTCAAGAAATATAAAATCAAGGATTAAATAGGTAAATTTTTAAAATTAAATATACATTTTTAAATGATTATGTGATGAGCCATGCTACTGGTGGAGATTACATAATCGATTATGCATAAATATTCCCATGAAATTCAACTCTTAACCTACCGATTGGAAATCTCAACTCTTGGGAATACCTTATTAAGGAATCTTTATAATAGACTCTTATTTATAATTAAAAAAAATTATATTAATGAAAGATTCACTAAAATCGTAGAATAAATATTAATTGGAATAATTTGTCCCATATAGAAATACTGACATATAAAAGATAAATCAATATGAGAATAGGTAGTATGAGCCTTGTTTAACCAAGCGATGATTGCTCCAATTTCAGAAAAAGTATTATCCAGTGATGAAAGCTTGTGGATAAGAAATTGACAATCCTTCTCTAACATAATCATTTCAAACCCTCGATCCAAATAAGAAGCGAAGGCCTTTTATGAAAGTTCAGCAGGGATGGAGAAGTGAAGTGTCATTGTTCATCCTGTTTGATAGAGCTGTCTGGATCTCAACCTTGACCCTTGTCATTCTGGATTATAGCACTATGAATATTGCACTTCAATCAACCAACACCAAGTGCAGGCCATCATTGACGGGTAAGACCATGCCTTCCAAAAAATCTTTATAATAGACTTGAGATTACTATTTATTGACAAAGATACAACAATGATGATATATTTAGGAGGATAGATGTGAAAATCAGACAAAATAAGTTAACTTTGAATGACAAAAAATACAATAATAGTAAGTCAAAAAATTTAAATTGGTTTTTCTCTGTTTTATTTTTAAAAAATAAGAAAAATATAGCTAGCGAAAATGTAAGAAAAAAGTATCAAAACCTTGAAAATATTTTCAGTGTCAAAAAAGTTTTATTTTATTTCAAGAATATTTCACTAATTCTAATTGTATACTAATTTATTAATGTGACGAAATAAACCTTTATAGACACTAATTATGCAACATATATTTCCATCTTAATTCATTTTATCTTACTGGTGTTTCATACCATGCTAGAAGTTATGAAATAATTTAATTTAGAATCCAAAGTTTTTAAATCTGAATATCTTACCAAAAAAAAAAAAAAAAAATCTAGACGGGTTACGCAACTTCAACTTGTTGAACTATTACTTCTTATGGAGTGAATAGTATGTTTTCATTATCATAATATATTAAAATGTCAACAATTCCTTTAAAAATTAAAAAAGAAAGAAAAGGAAAATTTGGGGAGCCATGAATTTGCAGAGCGACTCCCTTTCCCTCTTGACTATAAACTCCCGCGAATTTTCGTGCGAAGCAAACACGCCCTTACGCAGATAAAAGAGACAAAAAGGTTTGAGTCATCACCTCAATTAGAAGAGGGAACTCTAGACTCAAGTGGACATTGAAAAATGAGTTGAAAATCTTTTTTTTTTTTAATTTTTTTGTCGTTTTTTATTTGGTCAAAGGAATGTTGAGCCCATTTTTGGTTTGAACTCGTAGATTGTGCGTTGGCTACAAATGAATGATGCAAATTTGTGAGGATGTCACTATCTCTCTTCTTTCTTTGCTCCGTGACTTTTAGCTTCAATTGATAGCTATGCTTATAAGCATACTTTTTTATTTTTTGTGTCCTTTATATTTCTGGGCATACGAAAGTGATACATTTTAATTGAGGACATATCCTATTTTTCGATAAATTATAAAAATTAAGAATAATAGGAATTTCAATTATATTAGTGCATTTTAAGTGAAATTATAATCAAGTAAGAAGCTGTTTGGCTCGAGATTTTTAAATAGAATGTTATGGAATCACACTTTCTATCTATATCTGGTCGAGCTATATGGGTGTCAAAAATAAAGTTATGAAAGATTCAATGCTTTAAAATTATCATTCCCATTTAAATTCATGAGTTTCAACCTTTTATTCCCCCCACCTTTTCAAGGAATGATGTTTATTGTATTGATCAACCAAATAAATTGGAACAGAATTAAAAATTTAGAATTAAAGATACAAGTTATACGGAAACATTAAGAAATAGTATTATAATTTTTAAAAAAATTTAAGAGAAGAAAAGTACAAGTTTTAATTTTTTTTTCTAAAATAAAAACACAAATTATTTATTTATTTATTTTTGGAAAGGTGGGTAGATGCCAACTCTGCCCCACTCTAGTTCCATTATTGTAACCAAATGTAAGGAATTTATTAAAACCTATTATCATAATGAATTTTATTATTCGTATTATCATTTTCATTTTTGAATTCAAACCAAACAGGTTCTTAGGCTGTTTTATAGGCTAGTAACAATATTATAGGACCAAATTAACTATTTAACAATAATTATAGTTTAAATAGTAATTAGTGTATATGGATAATGTGACAAGACTAGATCGGTCGGACAACAACTTAATCCTGGATGAATCAAGTTATTTAACCTTAACAAACACACAAGCACAAATATAAAGTGCAAGTAAATACAAAGAGAAGAAGAGAACACAAAACAATTACAGATTTCGCCTAACTTTGAACTTCTATTAATGAACGAATAAGGATATTAAGAGACAAGTATCAAATGTTTAGACTTACAAGCAATCACTCAACATGTACTAAACTTCCTCCCAAAGCTTAACTAAGTCTCTCATGTATTCTCTATATAAACGACTCTATAAAATAATAATAAGAATGAGATGAATGAATTACAATTAAATGCCTAATTATTTATAGAGCTTCCTTGGAGTAGTCTTCAAGCAACCGGAAATCTGCCCCCCTTAGACTTAACTAATAGGGCTTATCTTTAAGTCTCTTGACAATTAGATCAACCCATCAAATAAGAACTTATCCCTAACATTTCCGGATTAGATCTTAAACTTAGTTTTGAATAAGACTTCATCTCCCACTTGGACTTTACTTCCTCCTTGTAGCCTACGCCCATGAACCAGTCTCTCTTTGTAGGCCAAGTCCATCAATCACAAACCAATCTGCATATTTGCATCTAAGCTTCAAGTAGGCATGGCCACGATTGACAAACCTCCGGTTGGCGGTTGGCCAAAATGATAAACCTTAACCTTAAATCTTTAATCCCGGTTTAGCGGTTGACGGTTATGGTTGCGGTTGGCCAACCTTTTTGGTTTGGTGATTTTTTAATTTTTAAAAAAGTATAAAAAAAGTTACAAACATAAAATATATTAAAAATATCGCCGGAAAAAAATTTGGATCAAAACCAGAAGCGGATTGATAGCCAAATGGAGTAGTAAAAGTCTCCGGTTGAAAATTTGAATTAAAACTAGCACTATCACTCATTTTTCCCTTACCCTTAGAGCTACTAGGATGAGACATTTTTTTTCAAAAAAAAAAAATAACAATAATATATATTGAGAATTAAGAATTGAGAGAGTTAAAAGAGTTGAGAGAAGTTGAGAGTTGAGAAGTGAAAAATTCAATGGATTTATGCCTATTTACAAAGAGAGTGAGGAGTAAAAAAAAAAAAAAGCTGGTCGTTGCATGCCATTGACAATGACTAGAAATATGGCCATTACATGTGGCCACTGGGCTGGTCGTTGCATTCATAATGGCCATTATGACCGTGGGCCCAAAATAGCATAATGGCCATGTGGACCCACAGTATAATGGCATCCTTTTTATTTTTTAAAAAATTTTAATTTTTTTAATTTTTTCATTAACACATGTCAACATATTAAAATGACACGTGTCAATTTAAAAAAATAAAATCAACGATTGGAAAAAATTCCAACCTAAACCGGCCGTTGGTCATGGTTCACAGTTCACAATTTGAACCGTGAACCGTGATCAACGGTTTTTGAACCGTTGACCCGACCTCGGTTCGGGTCAACGGTTCAACCGCGGACAAATTGAACTGGGGTTATGCCTAGCTTCAGGCTCATGCATATCTCATGTCTATTTGGCCTACGTGCATAGCTAAGTTAGTCCATTAAACCTTAATCCATCTATTTACTAAGTCCCAAAACCTTACCTAAGCATTGGCCTTGGTTCTATACCTCATAACTATCTTTGAGCATCCAAGTTTCCTTTACGGTTCATTCATCATGTCATGGCACCAACAGCTAACTAAGCCTCCCTATCCCTCTAGTCCACTAGCCTGCTAGCATGGTCTTAACTTGGGAGTAGTCCAACTACCATCTCGTGTGCCTCCAGATCAAGCTTAAATGTTTGACATACATTGGAGAGGTTGGCATCCTCGTCGATGCCAATGGTCACTAGGTTTCCAATACTCAACAATCTCTGTATCAAACTGTTATAAGTTTACATCCCATTCTCAAATAGCAACAACAACATTCTCACCCATCTAATGGACTAAGTACTCTATTCTCTAATTTTTCTTACTTTGTTATTGGGTCATGTGAGTGGGGATTCTCTCCACCTCCTTGTCATATTGAGCTCAAATAACAGTTGAGCTCGGACCATCTGCTTTCTATTCGAAAAGTTGAACCTTTTTATGAAGCTCACATTGAAGGTAAGGTGGATCTTCAATCTATCTGGTAACTTCAACATGTAAGTTATTCTTCCAACATTCTTTACGATCTCAAATGGGCTGTCGTATTTGGGAACTAGAGCCCTATGTACCTACTTGCTACTGATCTTCTTTTTGATTTGGGAAGTCAATTTGAGAATTACCTAATCTCCTACTTAGAACTTCACACCATCCTATTCTGGTTCATATATTTTTTCATTCGTTGTTAGGTCAATGTCAAGCTATCACTAGTCTCATCTACTAGTACTTGTTTAGCTTGAGCAAACCTATAAGTTATAAGACATTTTTACCTCCAATCTATTGCAAAGAGATCTCATGGGGCATCATGAGTTGTTGACCCATTGCCAACTTAAATGGAGTTATGCCAGTCGATAAAGACTTGTGCAGATTATAGCTCAATTGTGCAACATCAAACAAGTCCACCAATTTTTTTTTGGTCGGCAATGATATAATGTCTCAAATATTCCTCCAACAAAGTATTTATCCTCTCAGTTTGTCCATTGGTCTGAGGTTAGTTTGCAGTGAAAAACTTCGATTCTAAACCCAACACCCGAATAAAGCCGTCCAGAATCTCTATGCAAATCTCATATAATGGTTATTGGTGATGTCCTCTGCCAAGCCAAAGTACTTTACCACGTTCTTAACACACCTTAGGAGCAAGGGCAAAGATCGCGTATTTGGAAAAACAATCAACAATTACAAAGATCAAGGCATACCTTTTATCTTGGGAAGGTCAGAGATGAAATACAAATAAACTAATTACCATAGATGATCTGATATTAATAGAAGTTGTTGCAATCCAACTTCCCTTTTCATCTCTGACTTGTCTAGTTGGCAAACCAAACAAAACATTAAATATGCTTCAATGTCAAATTTTATTTTCGACAAAAAAAAAAAAAAAAGTCTTGATAACAAAGCTCGCATCCATTCCACACCTGGGTGACCAGTTCATTGTAAATCATGAGTTTTTCTCAAGAGTTGTTGTCAACACATCTCTACTGGGAAATAGGCTCTATCTCTCTTAGCATAGAGTAAGCCGTCCTTTATCAAATAGTGCATGACTAGACCTTTCTTCACTTAGTTGAGCAACTTCATGTAGAGTGTGTCTCATTGACTCACTCTTCTAATGCGGTACAAGAAGTCAGACTCCACTATAGTGAGGGCAGTGAGGGCTGCCATAGTCTCCCTCACTTGTTTCTGGCTTAGGGCATCCTCAACAACATTCCCCTTCATGGTATATGCAAGCAATCATGTGTGTGTGTATATGTGTAATGCCCCACATTTTTACCTTTGATTAGTTACTATTTGTAATAAAATGAAAATTTGTATCAATAGCCAAAACAAAAGTTGATCGGTGTAACGAAACGAATATTTTGGTATAATAATATTTTGTCGGGACCTGGATATAATTATTGGATTTATTCTTCCCGTACCCTAAATCTTCGGAAGGCTATTATTAGTAATAAAATAAGAATTTGAGGGTACGCCAAAAAGAGAAATTGATCAGTGTGATGAAACACACGTTTTGGTGTGAATTATGCTATCCAGTCACCAGGGGCATTTTCGTTATTTTGATCGTGTCCGCGACTTTGACCGTGAATTTGACCAAATAGAGAAGAAGTTGAAGAATTTAAGTATTACTAATAGATTCAGTAGAATTTTTTGAGTTGAATGGTGAGATAAAATATTGTTTTATTTCGGACCCGATTTTAGTAATTTCTGAAGAAAATAGGAAATCGCGGTTAAAAACGGTATGTGTGGCATTTTGTGATTGGTAGCCCATGGATACGTGTCAGTTTAAGAGAGGTTGTATGAAGTATTCATGCAAGATGCATAAAATTAAAGAATTACAAAATAAATGAAGAATTATGTGTATTTTTGTTATTGGAACACATCATTTATGGGTCTTTTTAATTAAGGTCTTGTGCATCGTGATTGGCCAATGCATAGACCATAAGAAGGTGATTGAGGCTAAAATTTGGCCAAGAAATTGGCAGCCATGCAAGAAGAAATGAAGGAAAATTTTGAGGAGAAAAATAGGTGGTTGGTGTGTAAAAATTTCATTGGAACACACATACATGAATTCCACCATATACTTGATTGATTTAAAATATTCTTGGCCAAGATTTGATGATGAATGGCAGTGAGAAGGGGCTGTTATTGAAGGAATTTGACAGAGACAGAGCATGCACGGTGGACATAAAAATGGAAGAAATAAATAGAAACAGAGCATGGCAGCAGCATGGAGGCATGAAAAACATACCTCTTGGAGCCTTAAACCTTGAAGATCGTAGAAGAGTTGGTTGAAGCACAAAAACAGCTCTCTTCTTCCCTATGGAGTGAAGCTTCCGGTGCACTATCTACCTTTCTTCTTCACCTCCGGTATAATGTTTGCCTTTTCAATTCTCAGAATATGACCCAACCAAATCAAACGTTGGTGAACACAAACTTGGGTTGAGAAGAATATCGGTTTTCTTTCACAGCTCTCTATATCCTTTCACAGGCTTGGCATCTTCTGTTAGGAAAACAAAAGCCAGAAAACTAAACAGCCACACGAGAGACCGAGAGCTAAGAGACTCGGGAGAATTTTTTTTTCTTTCATTTTATTTTTCCACACAGAAAGCCAAGAGTCATGAAACAAAAAATAATTATTTTGATAAAAATAATATTCTCGGGATTTAATATCCGAATATTATTAACAAAATAAATTTTGGCTTCACCCTAAACTCTTCTGAACTGTGTCCAGAAAAATCCTATGGTCCAAGCTATTGAGCCAAAAGAATATTTATTATTTTTCTTGGACTCGAAAAGTCCAAAAGAATGAATATTAATTATTTTTCTTGGGATTAAATAAATAACCCAATAAATAATTAATGTGCCCAAATGAACAAAAAATAATTAAACTTTAATTATTTTTTTCTTGGAATTAATTAAATAAATAATCTAATAAATAATTAAGTATTAATTATTTTCTTCTAGTTTAAGTCCCGGTTAATTTTTTAATTATTCAAACTAGACTTAGGTCCTGAATAATTAATTAACCAATTAAACCAGATAATAAATTTCTCTCAATTTATTTTATTCCAGTCTAATAATAAATTAGACTTTCTGAAAAAAAAATATAACTCTCTCAACTAAGATCAATTCTTCAACCCAAAAATAATTAGGACTTACGGGCTATTCCGATGACCAAAAAGACACATTGCCTTGGCTACTAAAATGACCAAAATACCCCTACTATATAAATATATGTATTTTGCATTTTAAATATTTTCTAATATCACCATAAGGAAATATTGACCCCAAGGACAATGGTGCATTAGCAAAGTCTTCGACCTATAGGTAAAATGACTAAAATACCCCTATACACATCGCCGTACATTTAAAGAGGAAGAAGTGTACTAGCACCTCTCTAAATGACATCTACCATCCTTAAACTTCTAGTCCAATGATCCACGACTACCTGGAGTGTTTCCGTTTTCCAATGGAGCTACCCTAAAGCAAACATCCAAGTCATGTTTCCTAGGACCCTGGATATTTAGATCATTCAGACAACCACAAGGGGCGATATAATGTAGAAACTATTTTGTACAAGTCTGTCTTAATTAACTAGTTACACATACCCAACATATAAGTATATTGGCCCTACTATAGAACCTCAACTATAGCATATCAAAGTATATGCTTCTAGCTTCGCTAGACCACCAACTCATATTCAAGTCATAGAGTACTAGTCCACACTATAGCGGTAGTAGTCTAGGTTTCAACCATATAGTACTTTTAAGAAACCACTACTACAAGTCATATTCTACGTATTTGAAATACGCTTATGTCATGAAGTGAGTGGACTGCTTACTGGCTAAAGGTAAACCATTCCCCATTTGGAATGCATAACATAATAACCTAAATATGATGAGATTTCCATTCTCATCAATCGGTTAAGAATAAATGTTTATATGTTTAAATAACACATGATCCATACCTTATTGTGAAAGACCTCCATTCACATGGATCACTTATTTAAACACAATGGGTCTTTTTCAAATGAAAATATGCACAAATAAAGAAAATAAATTCACAAACGATTTTCGCAACTAAATTCTTTTATTAAAATATTCGATATTTTCATCAGAAACCTAATCTAAGAGGGCATACATTCCAACAGTTATACAGCCTGAATTTCGGCAGCAAGGAGGAAAGAAAACCAAGATAAAAAGAGATTAAACAAGAGAGAGAAAAAGGCTAGTGTTTTCTTGGTGTTCTATGTGAGTTTTGAGAAGTTCTTGGAGCAAATCACCTCAAATAGGCATATATACAAGGTAAAGCCCTACCTTGCTTGAATTAAAGTTATTGTTGGGTAAATGATGATTATGTTGATATGAATTTTAATATGAAAACATGATTTTCATGTCTTTATTTAGGATCAAAGCTAGGGTTTGTAACTTTTGTATATGAACCTTATGTATACTCATGTGTGTGCCGGCTACCTAAGGGTTTTTGAATGATATTTTATGTGAATAAGAACTGAATAATTATGATAGTTTGAAGAGTTGTTTCTGGTTGAGGAGATGATGACCAAAGTAGAATAAAAATAGAAGTTACTTGGTTAGAAAAATGGATTGTACTAGCTTGTGATTAGAAAAGGTGAATTTGTGTTTAATAAATGTAACCCTTGTGAGCTATTAGAATTTGAAAATCATAGAATTAAAGATTATTTGAAGAAAAATTGAATGAATTAATGGTTCCAAAGTGTTAAAGGCTAGAGGAAAACAAAGGAAAGCATGAATAGCAGAACTAAAGCAAAACTATTGGGGCTGTTTTTACTCAGTAGTGTGTTACAGGAACCATAAATTTGAAAATAACATATAGAATTAAAGTTAAGAATCTTACGATCGTCTTGGTTTATCATAGAGGCAAATCGGAGTTGTGGATTAAAAGTTATGTGCAAAACAAAATCATGTGTCAAGCAGTGAAATTCCAAAAAATTAGTCTGAAAATGGATGAACTTAAGGATGATTAATTGTGTGATTTTGGATGAAATAAATGCAAAATATGAAGTGAACCCTTTGTATATGAAAGGAGAAAGGATGTAAAAAAAGAAAAATGAAAGAATCAAACAACGAAAAAAAAACGACATAAATGAAAGTTGAACATTTTTCTTAACTATCGGCTAACTATCGGCCCCGTTGGCTGGACGTCGCCTACCCGTCAGGTACGTCAGTTAGACATCGGCAATTTTCAACCAAACACGATTTGATTCAAAAACGATGTTTGGTGTAGGTTTATCGGTAAACAACCAACGGTTCGTTGAAAACAATAGAAACAGGGGACGAATGATCGTGAACGGAAAAGTTTAGTTAGGACATGAGGTGAGTTTCTTTGATTTCTAAAACCTTTTGAAAGTTAGTGTGTTTCACTTTTCCAAGAAATGCTATGTTTTATACCATTTTGGAAATCCCAAAATATGTTTAAGATTTATCTCAGTAAGATTTGTTTTGTGCCATTTTGGGCTTGAATGAACTTCATATTTGGCTTAAAAACTTTAATGGATGATTAAAACATGAATTTTATGAATTTAGTCCTTTTTGGATTAGATACTTAGAATTTTCAGAAAATGGTAAATTTTGGGAATCAGGTATTCATAAATTGACTGAAATGCTCTTATTGGAACATTTTATGGAAATGTGTTTGGAAACTTTGAATTAAATCCTCTTTTGGGATTTAAATTCTGGATTTCTTGAAATGAGTTCTTTTTGGAATCGGGTATTTAAAAAATAATCCAAATGTCCCTATTGAAATGTTTTATAAAAATCTTTGGAATTGAGTATTTAGTAAATGACCAAAATATCCTTATTGGAACTCTTGTGAATACTTTTCAAATCGGGTAAGGGTAAGATGACCCAAATACCCTCGAAAACTTATTTTGATGTGTGAAAAGAACTCTTTACCCTGTTTTGACTCGATTTTGAAAAATGATCTCTCGTGATGAGATTGATTTTTAGAAAATGACATTTTGATCCTGAAAATTATGTTATTGGCCTGATGTGCCTATGAAATGAATTGATTGGCCCCGCAAAGCCTATGAAAATTATGATTTGCCTTGTGAGTCGGTGGGATCAAATTCTGAAAAATATTATTTTACCCCAAAGATGTTTGTTTTAAAAATCTTGCGGGATCAGATAACCCTCTAACCTGATCAGTCAGAAGGGGTTGGTATTGGTAACGTTGAGTACTCAATAAGGACTTTAATCTTTGTACTGGTCTACGTTAGAGTTAGTTGATTCTAGTAACCTGGCCTAATTCTATGGATTGTCTTACTCCGAATGGGGTGACAGGACATTGAGAAGAGTCGTCCTGGCTTATGGTAAGTAAGGTTGGTATGGGGACCTCTGGTGAGTAAGGTTGGTATGGAGATTCTAGACTTACAGTGATTAAGGTTGGTATGGGGACCCCTAGCTTATGGTGAGTAAAGTTAGTAAGAGTGTATTGCGGTACACTAGATATGCTACGGTATATTTGAGTAGAAGTACGCTGTGGTGTACTTATTCCGGCGATGCACAAATTGAGTACTGCAAGCTGTGGTCTCAATACAATAATACGTGGCGTTGAAGGCAAGGACTGTGGGACTTGCATATAGGCTGACCTTCTGTTGGAGAAATGCCTGTGATTTAAAAATCGGGATAATGATTTGAAATCTAAAATACAATTTTTAAAAAATGATTGAGTTCTGAATAAACTCTTTCTTAGAGAGTTTTGGAATTATTTCCAATGAAGAAATAAAATACTTTCCCCACAAAAGTTTTATGTACTCTATTTTTTCATAAAGCACTAACACACATAGAACTTACTGGGTAATTCGCCATTTACATGTGTCTTTGTCTTATCTTTTTGTAAGATCCAGAGTTGGGCGATCCTACAGATAGAAGGACGATACAACAGTGACAGTAGTATAAGTCTGAGCGTTTCTCTTTTAATAATGTGCCTTATTACTAATAAGAAGTAGAAATTTTTATATATAAGATTTTCTATTATATATGTATATGTGACCGTCAGTATGAGTTGTTGTATGGATCTAGACCTTTTATATTCTATTATATTCATTATAAAGACCGCTTGTTTGGGAAACTAGACGGGGTGATACTCGGTATTGATATACTCCCGCTATTACCTTTAGTAGGGGTGTTACAATTGGTATCAGAGCCTAATTTTATGGAACTGTGGTATCATCATAGGGATTGATAGAATTCTTTCATTGTGAAGGTATGATGGATGGAAATGATAAAGGCAAGCACCCAATAGATGAGCGTAGCGTTGATGGGGGAAAAAAAAATAGGTGAGAATGCAGGTGTGAAAAGATATAAAAAGATTAAGACTATCTACCGAGTAGGTGTGCTAGGACGTTTCATTTAGACAGGACCTAATCCTGGTAGCCATCATGCACCCTGTCTCACCAGGAGCTTGTTTGACTTGACAATACCTGTTGTTTCTCCGTTTGTGCATGACCTTGGTCTAGAGAGGACACTTATTCCCGAGAGGACATCATCACCACATGGTCAGATAGAGAAGGTAGGTGACGATTCTGATAAGGTTAATGGTGATATTAAACCATGCAACTAGGGTGATGATAAGGAGGATAGTGTCCCTAACGGTGCAGTGTTGTCTGAGAATGATGAGGAGGCATTTGGCGGGGATATTTTGAGAGTATTAGAGGAAAAAATATCAAGATTAGAAGCTGCTGAGACATAAGGGATCAAGACCGAGGTAGTGATGCCTATGCTCGAACTCGAGGAGCTCGAGAAGGAACTGGAGATAAACTCAAAGATACTGGTTTGGTTGCACTCTAATATGAATGGAGATGAGGGATTTATTGCAGCTGAGTCCTATACAGTTTCTACTAATTTAGAACCTTCCATTTTGGATAGCGATGATGATAAGCAGAAGGATGATATGTGAATATATGTAGTAGAATATGTACAATTCGGCCAGTGTATATGACTATGTGCTCGGCATACGAATTTTGTACTGGCTTTGTATTTGATGAGAATGAATATATATTATGATCCTGTTATGTGCACTATAGCACTTTTTGCCTACTCTTGAGTTATGTTATGTTATTTGACTAGCAAAACCATATGAACTATACAGATGTCTTCCAAATGAACTTTTGGATGATCATCGCGAACTACTCGAAATAACACTAAACCAATGGTGGAGGAACCACATGTGGAAGGTCCCCCACCTTGTAATTTTGGACAATTTTATGTTCCAAACTTTCTAGAAAATGGCTAATATCGTTCAATAGTTGACTGAGCTACCACTCAAGTCAATGAGAATGCTGGAATAAATGAGAATATGAGTAGGAGAAAGTGAAGTGGACTTCGGAGTATGAGTCAGAAAAGACTTGGAGACCCCGATGGCAAAAGAAAGGAAAGAAGGCCCGATTGAAGGACAACCCTCTTTTACATACTTTAATTATGGAAAGATTGGGCATAAGAGATTCAATTGCCCTCACCCTTGAAGGATAGAAGGATGGAGTTGACCGAGAAAGAAATAATTAGGGGCAGAGGTCGGGACTAGAAAGAGAGAACTTAGGACAAGCTTCTATCTCTAGACCTGGACCTGCTAAACCATAAGTGAATGTTCGAGTGGTTGCATTAGAAAAGACAAATAATTATGCCACAGTAGTGGAAGGTACGCTCCTTATCTTAAATCATGATGCTAAAATATTAGTAGATCCTAGTTCTATGCATTCTTTTGTTGCCAATTCATTTCCTAATGCTACGGGGATAAAAGGGGGAGAAACTTCATTATGAAATGATTATTAGTACCCCATTGGGACAATGAAAGAATAGTGAGAAAATACATAAGGAATGCAAGATTTTGGTGGAGAATGAAATTTTGGGAGGAGATTTGATAAGTCTGCCAATAGAGGGTTACGATGCTATCTAGGGTATGGACTAGCTATCCCAACATCATATTTAAGTTGACTATAGACATAAATTACTACGATTTCGTCAGCCTAGGAAACCTATATTGAAATTGGGAGGTGAGGTTGGAAGGAAAAGTAATGCTTTCATATAAGGACTCAAGGCCCAAAAAATGATTAGAAAATGGTGTACTGGATACTTGGCTTATGAAATTAATAAGCCAGGAGAAGTTAATAAACCTGAAGAAGTTTCTATTGTGAATGAATATTTAGATGTTTTTCTAATGGAATTGAAGAAGTTACTACCGAAAAGAGAAGTAAAAGTTTATATTGATTTGGTGCTATCGACAGAATCAATTTCAAGAATTTCTTATAAAATGGCACATACAGAATTATAAGAGCTTAAGAAACAAGTATAGGAATTAATGGAGTAAGAATTTATTCGACTAGTACTTCACCTTAGGGAGTACCTGTATTGTTTATTAGAAAGAAAGATGAGTCACTAAGGATGTGTATGGATTAGCAGGGGTTGAATGCAGTGACGGAAAAGAATAACTACTCATTGCCCATAGTTGATGAATTGTTTAATCGATGACAAGGAGCAAAATGGTTCTCAAAATTAGACTTGAGACAGAGATATTACTAAGTTCGGATTCAAGAAGAAGATATACTGAAAACTGTATTTAGCACACGATATGAACTGTTTGAGTTTGTAGTGTTGTCTTTTGGTGTTACTAACGCCCCTGCTTCATAGACCTGATGCACCGAATATTTCGGCCTTACTTAGATAATTTGTGGTTATATTCATAGATGATATCCTGGTGTACTCCAAAGATCCCCAAGAGCATAAACAACACCTTTGAAAAGTATTAGAGAAGTTAAGGGAAGCCAAATTATATGTAAATGTGAGTTTTGATTACAAGAAGTAGCATTCTTGGGACATGTGATATCCAATGACGGGAATATAGTAGATTATACAAAAGTCGAAGCAGTGACGAATTGGAAATGTCCAGAGGCTCCAACCGAAATACAAAATTTTCTGGAATTAGCAGGATATTATTGGAGATTTATTGAGTGATTTTCAAAGATTGCTTCACCTTTAACTCGACTCACCCAAAAGAAAGTTCCTTACGAGAAGTGTGAAAGAAGTTTTCAAGAATTGAACAAGAGGTTAAGCTCTGCTCCTGTTTTAGCATTGACAATGATGGACAAACCTTATGAGATGTACATAGATACATTAAAGGAGGGATTAGGAAGAGTATTAATGCAAGAAAGGAAGGTGATAGCTTATATGTCTAGGAAATTGAAACCCCCATATGGAGAATTATCCTACACATGACCTGGTATTGGCCGTTATTGTGTTTGCTCTTAAGAAGTGAAGACATTATTTGTATGGAGTTGAATTTGAAGTTTTCACCGATCACAAATGTTTGAAGTATATTTTTCCCCAGAAGGATTTGAACATAAGACAACGTTGGTAGATGAAATGTTTTTGAAAGAATTCCAATGTCCAATTAAGTATCATCCTAGAAAAGCAAACACAGTAGTAGATACCCTTAGTAGGGAGGCAAATTTATCAGCTCTCTGGATTTTGCGAATTCCAGAACTGGTAGCAAATGCAGTAGATGGAGAAATAAGGTTGAGTAATATTTTCATGCAACCTGCTTTCCTACAACAATTGAAGAAAGAACAAGATAAGGATGAAGATTTGCAAAGGTTAGTGCAAAATGAGGTAAATAAGGGAGGAGATGAGTTTTGAATGGACAATGATAGAATTATTTATTACCGAGATCGGTATTGTATCCCGAAACAGCCAGCGATAAGGCAGGATATTTTAACAGAAGCACATCAGAGTAAGTATACCATTCATCCAGGAGCCGTAAAGATGTATCAGAACTTAAAAACGGCATTATTGGTGGATTGGTATGAAGAAGGACATTTCAGACTTTGTAACTCGATGTTTAATTTGTCAGCAAGGGAAAGCCAATCAACAACGGCCTAGAGAGTTACTATAGCCATTGCCTACTCCATCGTGAAAATGGAATGAAATTACTATGGATTTTATTACGGAATTACCCATGACAGTAAGACAGCGAGATATTATATAGGTGATAGTGGATCGACTAACTAAGTCTGCTTATTTCATCCTCATTAACTAATGAAATTCTCTAGAGAAGTTAAGTGAAATCTATATAGAGGAAGTAATTAGACTACATGAGTACCCTTTAGTATTGTGTTAGATCGAAATCCTAGACTTACCTCAGAGTTGGACTAAGCTGCCATATCGGTATGGGACCATAATAAAGTTCAGCACAGCAGCGCATCCACAAACAGATGGACAGATTGAATGAGTGAATAGGGTTTTGGAAGACATGTTGCGGGCCTGCGCTCTGAATTTTAGAACTAAGTGGATTGATAATTTAGCGTATACAGAAATTGCATATAAAAATAGTTATCAGTCAATCATTGGAATGGCCCCGTTTGAAGCTTTATATGGAAGGAAATATCAGTCCCCGTTATATTAGGAAAGTTTAGGACAAAGAATAAGTGAGTGGGATGATTTTGTAATTTGAAAAGGTTCGACAAGTTGTGGAGATGATCAAAACTAAGTTGGAGGTAGCTCAGAGTAGACAAAAAAGTTATGTAGACCGACGTAGGAGAGCTTTAGAATTTGCGGAAGGAGATCGTGTATTCTTGAAGTTGACCCCACAATGACAATTGAGAATTAAACGACCAAGAAAGAAGCTGGCACCTAAGTACATTAGACCATTCCCTATTGTCGAGAGGATTGGGAAGGTGACTTATCGATTATAGTCACCAATAGAGCTTCAAAGTATTCTCGATGTGTTCCGTGTTGCCCAACATCAGAAATATGTAGTTGATCTTGGAGGAAAAGCCTATCAAGACCTTGCACATATTTTGAATAAATAGCCTATTAAGAAGGATAGAGTTAGAAATAAGATCATTAAGGAAAATGTGGGTGTGGCATCTATTGAGGAAAAGATGAGAGAAAGTCATCTACGTTGGTTTGGACACGTTCAGAGAAGACCGAGGGATGATCCTGTTAGGGCGATGGAGAGAGTGAGGCAGGATATGTTAGACAGAGGTAAAGGTAGAGGTAGGCCTAAAACGACATGGATAGAGGTAATTAAGAGAGATATGTCTTTGTTAGATTTGGATGAAAGTATGACGTTCGATAGAAGAAAGTGGTGAGAGAGGATTCATGTGGATGACCACACGTTGCCTGACGTTGGTTCATGTAGCCGACCCCAAGTTACTTGGAATTAAGGTTTAGTTTGTTTGTTGTAGCCTATTAAGATAACTCCAAACTTGAAATATAAGGAAAAGCCAATTAAGATCTTGGAGTATGCTGAAAAGGAATTGTGAAATAAGAAAATTCCATTTGTAAAGGTGTTGTGGAATCATCATCTAGTGCAGGATGCAACTTGGCAAAACGGAAACAAAGTTGTTGAAAAAGTATCTAGAACTATTCAAGGTGTAAGCCAATTTCGAGGGCGAAATTTTTTGTAAGGAAGGGAGAATGTAATGCCCAACCTTTTTACCTGCGATTAGCTATTATTTGTAATAGGATAAGAATTTATATCAATGGCCAGAATAAAAGTTGGTCAGTGTAACGAGACGAATATTTTGATATAATAATATTTTGTCAAGATTTGGATGTAATTATTGAATTTGTTCTACTCGTATCCTAAATCTTTGAAAAGCTATTATTAGTAATAAAATAAGAATTTGAGGATATGCTAAGAAAAAAATTGATTAGTATGATGAAATGCACGTTTTGGTGTGAATTATGTTATCCAGGTCACCAGGGGCATTTTTGTCATTTTGATCGTGCCCGCGACTTTGACCGCGAATTTGACCAAATAGAGAAGGAGTTGAAAATTTTAAGTATTACCAATAGATTCAGTAGAATTTTTGGAGTTAAATGGTGAGAAAAAATATTTTTTCATTTCGGACCCGATTTTAGTCATTTCTGAAGAAAATGAGAAATCGCGGTTAAAAACGGTGAGTGTAGCATTTTGTGATTGGTAGCCCATGGATATGTGTCAGTTTAAGAGACGTTGCATGAAGGATTCATGCAAGATGTATGGAATTAAAAAATTACAAAATAAATGAAGAATTATGTGTATTTTTGTTATTGGAACACATCATTTGTGGGTCATTTTAATTAAGGTCTTGTGCATCGTGATTGGCCAATACATAGACCATGAGAAGGTGATTGAATGGCTGAAATTTGGCCAAGAAATCAGCAGCCATGCAAGAAGAAATGAAGGAAAATTTTGAGGAGGAAAATAGGTGGTTGGTGTGTAAAAATTTCGTTGGAACACACCTACATGAATTCCACCATATACTTGATTGATTTAAAATATTCTTGGCCAAGATTTGATGATGAATGGCAGTGAAAAGGGGCTGTTATACAGCCTGAATTTCGGCAGCAAGGAGGAAAGAAAACCAAGAGAAAAAGAGATTAAACAAGAGAGAGAAAAAGGCTAGTGTGTATTCTTAGTGTTCTATGTGAGTTTTGAGAAGTTCTTGGAGAAAATCACCTCAAATAGCCATATATACAAGGTAAAACTTTACCGTGCTTGAATTAAAGTTATTGTTGGGTGAATGATGATTATGTTGATATGAATTTTAATATGAAAACATGATTTTCATGTCTTGATTTTGGATCAAAGTTAGGGTTTGTAACTTTTGCGTATGAACCTTATATATACTCATGTGTGTGCTGGCTGCCTAAGGGTTTTTGAATGATAGTTTGTGTGAAGAAGAATTGAATAATTATGGTAGTTTGAAGGGTTATTTCTGGTTGAGGAGATGATGATCAAAGTAGAATAAAAATGGAAGTTACTTGGTTAGAAAAATGGATTATACTAGCTTGTGATTGAAAAAAGTGAATTTGTGTTGAATAAGTGTGACCCTTGTGAGCTATTGAGATTTGAAAATCACAGAATTAAAGATGATTTGAAGGAAAATTGAATGAATTAATGGTTCCAAGGTGTCAAAGGCTAGAGAAAAACAAAGGAAAGCATGAATAGGGGAACTGGAGCAAAACTATTGGGGCTATTTTTTCTCAGTAGTGTGTCACGAGAATAGAATTCTAAAAAAGGGCTTATATAGAATTAAATTTAAGAGTCTTAAGGTCGTTTTGGTATATCATAGAGCCAAATCGGAGTTGTGGATTGAAAGTTATGTGCAAAACAAAATCATGTGTCAAACGGTGAAATTCCAGAAAATTAGTCCGAAAATAGATAAATTTAAGGATGATTAATGGTATGATTTTGGATAAAATGAATACAAAATATGAAGTGGATCCCTTGTATATGAAGGGAGAAAGTATGTGAAAAAATGAAAACCAAAGAATCGAACAAACGACATAAATGAAAGTTGAACATTTCCTTAATCGTCGGCCCTGTCGGTGAAATGTCGGTTGCACGTCGGCTATCTGTCGGGCACGTTGACTGGACATCGGCTAACCGTCGACTATTTTTCTGTCAAATATAATTTGACTCAAAAATAATATTTGGTGTAGGTTTATCGGTAAACGGTTCGTTGAAAATGATAGAAATGGGGGACGAACGGCCGTGAACGAAAAAGTTTGGTTAGGACACAAGATGAGTCCCTTTGATTTTTAAAACCTTTTGAAAGTTAGTGTGCTTTACTTTTCCATGAAATGCTATATTTTATACCATTTTGAAAATCTCTGAATATGTTTAAGGTTAATTTGGGCAAGATTTGTTTTATGCCATTTTAGGTTTGAATGAACTTCATATTTGGCTTGAAAACCTTAATGGATGATTAAAACATAAATTTTGTAAATTTAGTCCTTTTTGGATTAAATACTTGAGATTTTCAAAAAATGGTAAATTTTAAAAATCGGGTATTCATAAATTGACTGGAATACCCTTATTGGAACATTTTATGGAAATGTGTTTGGAAACTTTAAATTTAATCATCTTTTGGGATTTGAATTCAGAATTTATTGAAATGAGTTCTTTTTGAAATTAGGTATTTGATAAATGATTCAAATATCCTTATTGAAATGTTTTATGAAAACCTTTTGAATTGGGTATTTGGTAAATGACCAAAATATCTTTATTAGAATTCTTGTGAATACTTTTCAAATTGGACAAGGGTAAGATGATCCGAATACCATCAGAAAGTCTTTCGGAATCGGGCATGGGTAAAATGACCTGAATGCCCTTGGAAATAACTTTTGTGATCGAGTACGGGCAAAATGTCCCAAATACTCCTGAAAACTTGTTTTGATGTGTGAAAAAAACTCTTTATCCTGTTTTGACACAGTTTTTGAAAATGATCTCTCGTGATGAGATTAACTTTTAGAAAACGACATTTGGATCCCGTAAATTGTTTTATTTGCCTGATGTGCCTATGAAATAAATTGATTGGCCCTGCGGAGCCTATGAAAATTATGATCTGACTTGTGAGTCAGTGGGATCAAATTCTATAAAATGTTATTTTGCCCTAAAGATATTTGTTTTGAAAATCCTGCGGGATCAAATAACCCTCTAGCCTGATCAGTCAGAAGGGGTTAGAATTGGTAACGTTGAGTACTCAGTAAGGACTTTGATCTTTGTATTAGCCTACATTAGAGTTAGACGACCCTACTAACTTGGCCTAGTTCTAACAATTGTCTTATTTCGAATGGGGTAATAAGACATTAAGATGATTCATTTTAGCTTATGGCGAGTAAGGTTAGTATGGGTACCCCTGGTAAGTAAGGTCGGTATGGAGATCCCGGGCTTATAGTGACTAAGGTTGGTATGGGGACCCTTGGTTTATGGTGAGTAAGGTTGGTAAAAGTGTACTACAGTACACTAAGTATGCTGCGGTATACCTGAGTAGAAGTACGCTGCGGTAGTCTTATTCCAACGATGCACAGATTGAGTACGAGAGGTTGTGGTCTCAGTACAATGATACGTGGCGCCGAAGGCAATGATTGCGGGACTTGCATATAGGCCGACCTTCTATTGGAGCAGTGTCTGTAATTTGTAAATCAGGGCAATGATTTAAATTTTAAAATATAATTTTTCAAAAATGATTGAGTTCTGAATAAACTCTTCCTTAGAGAGTTTTGGAATTATTTCTAGTAAAGAAATGAAATACTTTCCCCATAAAAGTTTTGTGTACTCTATTCTTTCATAAAGCACTAGCACATACGGGACTTATTGGGTGATTCATCACTCACATGTGTCTTTATCTTACCTTTTTGTAGGATCCAAAGTTGGGTGGTCCTACAGATAAAAGGATGATATCACAATGACAGCAGTATAGGTCCAAACGTTTTCCTTTTAATAATGTACCTTATTATTGATGAGAAGTAAAATTTTTTATGTATGAGATCTTCTGTTATATGTGTATGTGACCACCAGTATGGGTTGTTGTATGGATCTGGACCTTGTATACTCTGTTGTCTTCGTTATAAAGACCCCTTATCTGGAAAACTGGACGAGGCGACACCCGGTATTGATATGCTTCCGCTGTTACATTTAGTAGCAATGTTATAATATGTATACTTATGTATGATGTGTGTGTGTGTGTGTGTGTGTGTGTGTGTGTGTGTGATATTTTAATTATATGCATAAGATATTTTTATTATTTTTATACATGCAAGAAAAATACAAATATATATAATTAGTATGTATATACATTATCATAATTTAAAATATAATAAATGATTTACATAAAAATTGTAAATATAACTCTATAAGAAAGAAAGAATGATGCAAAATAATATTGTAAAAAAAATTTATATTATTTGCATATAGAAAATTAATTTATAAATTACCATTTTTTAAAACAAATTCCATTTTATTATCTTAGTATATTCTAATATATAAAATCCCACCTACGTAATATATATATATATATATATATATATATATATATATATATATAACAGATTCAAACATCCACCTCCTTCACGGACCGATGTTCATACTTCCATAGTCAGACAAGTCAAGTCCAGAGTTAAACAACTTCCTCGTTTATCTCTTCTTGATCCATCTGCCCCAAAAATTGTTGAGACTGATGCCTCTGACATTAGTTGTGGTGGTATCCTCAAACAAGTTAAAACTGGCAAAGTGCATATTGTGACTTTTGCATCAAAACAGTGGAATAGTTCTCAGCAGAACTATCATACTATTAAAAAAGAAATTTTGGCCATTATTTTATGCATTTCCAAATTTCAAGCTGATTTATTAAATCAGAAATTTTTACTTCGCATTGATTGCAAAGATGCAAAATATGTTTTTCAAAAAAGATGTAAAAAATCTTACCTTCAAATAGATATTAACTAGGTGGTAAGTTATTTTATCTATATTTAATTTTGATATAGAATATATCAAAGGAACTTCCAACTCTATTTTTGCATCTTTTTGTAAAGTAGATGATAGGGTGTCTTAGTTCAAAGTATAAAGCATATGGTATTAACATAGAGAGTAATGTCACATACGGAATGCACACAAAGTATAAAGCAGTAAATAAGTAAGTAAATAAACAAAGGCAGCTCAACCAACCATAAACAGAGATACAAAAAGAATACAATATATGTATTACAGTAAGAAATTACAACGGAAACTGAAATACATATGAATTGAAAGTTAGAAGGGAATTCTAACTGAGGGAGAATTGGGGATTCAACCTTAGAACTTGTGTAACTAAACTTATGGTTGAATGGGAATGGGAAGGCTATTTATAGACAAAATAGCTGTGCTGCTACAGTAGCCCCGCTACAGTATACAGTGCAAGACAGTAACACGTGAAAAGCCGCTACAGTGTACAGTTGAAAACAGTAACACATGAAAAGTACTATAGTACAGTAATTTTGTTGATGTCATGGGTGATGTCAGATTTTTACTGATGTCATCCATGATATCATGGTCAGATTACTATTCAAAATAGTAATCCTCGTCACCGAGTTCTCCTAGGGATGTTTCAGAGGATTATTCTTTGTTTGTAGTGGATTCTACTTTCATTTGTTGCAGTAATTTCTCCATTACTGCAAGGAAATTCTTTTTTGAGGTAGATGCTGCTAAAGTTGCAACAACTATGGATTTCTACTATAAAAATCCTATTTGTTGACTGTTGGAAGGAGACAGGTATTTGGGATTGGTCTTAAACCATTTTTCAATGGACGGAATGTACATATTTTGTGTGTTCCAGTCCTTCCATCATTTGTAGTGGCCTTGGAGGGTAAGGTGTGGGAGATCTTGCTGATCGGGATCTTTTACATATGCAAACTTCTGGGAGTAGATCCAAACTAGCTTGAATATACTAAAAATTAGAGCAGTATGGGAACTGTTGGTTGCTGATTGTGATACCTGCTTTTGAAATATTCAAATCCTTCCTTGACAAGGTCAGAAAGAATTTCTTTGGTCAAGCCATAACAGGGCCACTACTGATTAGTGAACCAATTAGGGAATACTAATTGGGCGGGGGGTTTTTTTTTTTTTGAAATAAAGAAACCAACAGTGATTTTGAAAAGTAAAGGCATTTAGCCAGGTATGTTGATAATCCCAATAATTATAAACTACTGGGTTAAATGGCTAGGAGAATTTTTTAAAAGTATTAGGAGGGACTTTCCATACAGAAGGAGTATGGACAGAATGTATTTGGATTGAGGTATTAGTAACGTATGTCTCAGTCTTTTTGTCTTTGTGAAGGTGAAAGGATACACTTTGTATCTATAAGTATAAACTTGTAGTATTTTTGTGTAAATTTTGGAAACTTTTGAAGGAAGTTGACATCTGGACCAAAGAGGTGTCAGATTGCTTTTTTGTGGGGTTGGATCCCAAAATCAGGCTCCATTTGGAGTAGTTTATATACTCTAGGGGTTTTGATATATGTAGGTTCTTGGGTCGAAGAGAACCTAGAAGAAATGGGTTTAGACAAGAAAGCAAGAGCCTGTTTGGATGACGATTGTATCATGCCTGTATTTGTGTTTTTAGAACTCTAGGTTCCAATGAGTGTAGGGTTAGTAGCCACCACATTTTTTGAAACAGGTGTGGGGTGAATAACCACTACATTTTGAGAGTTAGAAGGAACTACCTGACTAAGAGAGTATCCCAATAATCTGCACCAATTTTTGTAATTGGATGGGCTAAAGGATTGGGATTGGGCATGCTGTAGATCTTCTGATTCTACAATATCGGCCCAACTTACTTGTGACAATTTTGTTAGGAAGAGAGGCTCCTGTATTTTGGTATGCTAGGTTACAACTGGTTGGGATATGCTCATGGCATAATCTTTTGGGGAGGTAAATTTTGGTTTACTAGAGGAGGATGAGGATTCACTGGAATCCTTCTTTGAGTCCTGTGCTATAAGGGGTGCTAGAAGGGCTGGAAGCTTATTGAGCTTCGGCTTTGTTTTCATGGGAGGCATGGCTATTTTCTCTACAAAAATTCCCGAGTTAAAAAATCAGGAATAAAGTTTGAAGTTCCTTTGATATGTTCTATATCAAAATTAAAGATAGATAAAATAGTTTGCCACCTAACAAATATCTGTTTAAAAGTAAGATTTTTTACATCTTTTTGTAAAACATATTTTGCAGCTTTGCAATCAATGCGAAGTAAAAATTTCTAATTTAATAAATCAATTTGAAATTTGGAAATGCATAAAATAATTGCCAAAATTTCTTTTTTAATATTAGGATAGTTTTGCTTAGAACTATTCCAATATTTTGATGCAAAAGTCACAATATACTCTTTTCCTTTTTTGACTTGTTTGAGGATGCCACCACAACCAATATCAGAGGCATCAGTCTCAACAATTTTTGGAGCAGATGGATCAAGAAGAGATAAACAAGGAAGTTGTTTAACTCTGGACTTGACTTGTCTGACTATGGAAGTATGAACATCGGTCCATGGAGGAGGAGGCTGTTTGAGTCTGTCATGCAGAGGTTTGATAATGTTGCTCAATCCTGAAATAAACTTAGAAACATAGTTTAAACAACCTAAAAATCGTTGAATCGGAATCCTATCAAGAATTTGATCAGGAAATTTATCAGCAAATTGAATAGATCTTTTGGTTGGAATTATTGTTCCTTGCTAAATATTATGTCCGAGAAATCGGACACATGTTTGAAACAGACTAAAATTTGGTTTTGAAAGTACTAAATCATTATGCTTAGCAGTAAAAAAGAAGGTATTTAAATGTTTAAAATATTGTTCTAAGTTTTGAGAAAAGATTAGAACATCATCAATATAAATAATAATAAATTGAGAAAAATAATTTAAAATTTCATTCATAATTCTCTGGAATTCTAAAGGAGCATTTTTTAATCCAAATGGCATAACATTCCATTCATATTGGTCAAATGGAACTGTAAAAGCAGTTTTGAAACAATCTTTGGAATCGATTTGAATTTGCCAAAAGCCGAATTTTAAATCAAAATTTGAAAATAGTAAAGCAGAATGTAATCTGTTGAGTAAATCTTTTTTGTTAAGGATAAGATACCTCATCCATCGGAGAGCTAAATTGAGTGGTTTATAATTAATAACAAGGTGAGAAATACCACACTCAATTTCAGCATTTTTGTTGACATAGAATGCCGCACAACTCCAGGGTGAAGTACTTGGAGAAATGATTTGCTTTTGTAAGAGATCATTGATCTCATTTTGGCAATGGATTGTAAGCTCATGGTTCATGTGAATAGGACAGGCCTTAGTGTGCGTGTGTGTGTGATACACATACACACACATGCAAACATATATACACACACACACACACAGATATCAATTGGGTAACTTAATTCTATTTTTACTTCTTCTCTATTTTGATCAAAAAAAGTTAAAGGATTTTCAGAATAACAAAAGATTATCTTATATATACACACTTATATATATATATATATATATATATATATATATATATATGTGTGTGTGTGTGTGTGTGTATAAATATGAATACATATAATTAGTATGTAAAAAATTAAATGCATATATAATAAAAAGGTATATATATTTATAAAATAATTATTTATAAAAAGTATTTATATTTACAAAGTATTGTTGGCAATTAGACACATAACATTGTGCAATGCTTGTACTTATCTACTTAATCATGCAAAATGAAAACAAGTCTTATTATATTGAATTATAGATTCTTATCTTATGTAAGACAATAATATACATATATCAATAAATTTGTCATTTTAACATAGTAACAAATAATAAATAAAATATTTATTTTAAAAAGACATAATTATAGAAATAAGTATTCAAAAATAAATCACAATGAATAATTAGGGTACCATTGGAAAATGTAGTACTTATTTCAAAATAAAGATAGATAATTATTAAAAAAAATCAAAAGTGACAAAATTGTGCATTTGGATTGGAATTCTTTTCAAAAGAATTTTATTTTTTTGGACAAAAAATTCGATCTAGTACAAATAGTTTTTAATTATGAAATATTAATAGTTTTGTTATTCATTCCAAATAAATTTAAAATTTAATCTTTGACTCCATGGTTTGTTTATAGAATTAAAAACTGTACTAATTTTTTTATATAAAAATTAAATATAATTTCAATTCAATTACATCCAAAATATTGGTAATATAGAAAAACTTTTACAATCCTTTCCTCATTTTATTATTTTACCCAGACAATATAAAATAATTTGTACGTAAATTGGGATAAGATCTCTCCCCATTTAATTTTCCCTTTTTTTGTGAGATTTCTTCCTTTCCAATGTGCACGCGTTCCAATTAATAAAATTGACTTTAATTATGGAAAATGTTCCAAATAGGAAGTAAAAGTAAAGCCTTATATGGATTTTCATTCTTCACATCTGTCTGTTGAGCACGCCGCCACCCTCCACCCTCCACCCTCCTCACTCCTCAAACTCATTGCCTTTCACTCTCTTCTCACTTTAGCCTTCACCACCACTACTGACCAGAGGTAAGTGTTTGTCTGTGTGGTAAAAAAGGTATGGCTTTTATGCAATCATAAGGAAACTTTAATGCTTGATGAATATAAACATACTTTAGTAATATTCACCTTTTCTTCAGAGCTAATCATGTTCATTGGGTGCAGTTATAAAAGAAGGTTGATTTTTCTTTATTGATTGGTAAAAGGATCAACAAGAATTTACATTGTTTAGTACTAGGGATCTACAACTTGACTTGTATTTCTTCTTTAGAACATTCGACTTCATTGAATTGAATTTGGAGATACTATTTGCTTTGATTTCATAGGCAGCGTTAATAGCTAAAACTAATTTTGGATTTGTTCTTGAGGTGCTCTATTCTCAATGAATTTCGAATTATTTTTAGGTTACAAAATATGTTCTCAACAGGGCCCCTACTTGCCTGCTTCCTTGGTAGGCCGAGACCAAGGAGTATTTTGTCCCCTGTGGATTAGGGGTGGGGATCCCCATCTCTCTCTGTGCCCTGGCGTTGCCCGGCCTCATTACCATTCCTAACCTCCGTTATTTCCTTATCATGAGTCATGAATACTCATTGAGCTGGCGACTCTCAAAAGCTATTACTTATTTATCCTGCATCAAAATATCTCCAATAGCAATGTCTAAAGCGTCAGTGTATACCTTAAATGGGAGATTGAAATATGATAGCTTTAAGATTGGTCTTGAGTAATGGCTTGCTTCAACTTCTAGAATGCCTTGTTACACTTAGCACTTCATTTCTACTCTGGCCCTTCTTCAGTAGGTCCGTAAATGGGATAGCTATCCTAAAATATCCATCTACAATCCATTTATAATAGTTGGCTAGGTCTAGGAATGACTACAAGTATGACACATCGGGGTCGACTAGTTTAACATAACTTCCACCTTCTAATAATCCATCCTTATCTAACCCTGACTAATTATGTGCCCAAAAAAAATGATCTTTGTTCATCCAGACTCACATTTTCTTTTTTCACATAAAA
This sequence comes from Voacanga thouarsii, assembly GCA_026120185.1. Classification (NCBI taxonomy): domain Eukaryota; kingdom Viridiplantae; phylum Streptophyta; class Magnoliopsida; order Gentianales; family Apocynaceae; genus Voacanga; species Voacanga thouarsii. The sequence goes on along the minus strand of JANUWF010001360.1, from coordinate 810,094 downwards.
CTCATATTCCTTAAGTCGTTGGAGCACTATTCTTAGATGCACTATATGCTCTTCTAACGTTCGGATGTATACTACGATGACATCTAAGTACACCATCACAAACTCATCCATGAAGTCATAGAGGATATCATTCATCAAAATGCAGAAGCTAGTAAGGGCATTGGTTAGACCAAATAACATAACTAGGAATTCATAAACCACAATAGTTTTGGCCTCATCTCTCTTGACATTCGCACTTGCCAATAGCCTAATTTAAAATCAATCTTAGTAAAGTATCTCCCTATTACCATCCGATCAAATAAGTCTGCAGCATTCGAGATTAGGTATTTGTTCTTGACAATTAGTGTGTTCAATATTAGTAAATCACATAAAACTACAGTGTTCCATTTAACTTCTTTTGGAATAGTACTGGGGCTCCATAAGGGGCTTTTGAGGGGACCATTTATCTTGCCTCTAGAAACTTCTTAAGTTGTTTCTTCAACTCTTTCAACTCAACAAGTAGCATTCGATAGTGTGCTTGGATTGGAAGAATAACACTCAAGACCAATTTAATCGTGTGGTTCATTACCTATCTAGGAGGAGCCTTTGGTAACACCTTCGGCATCATATTTGCAAAATCATCTAATATCTTGGTTATCTCATCCAGGACCTCTTAGTAGACATCCTCCTCAATTTTTACCAATATGACCACGTAACTTATCTTACCATATCTCAGTCAAGATTGAATCCGCGGGATGGACACCATCATGAGTTCCTGTTACCTATCGTCAAGATAGGCACCTTGCATAAAAGAGAAAGTTAAGTTATCCATGATCATTATTCCCCCAATGTGTGGAATGACTGCTGCCTTTAGTAGCACCAAGAACTTATTCCTAAAGATATGATCAGAGCCTTCTAAGGGAAACTCTATGAGATTGCTTTTGCTTTATCAAGTTCCAACCTACAAATCTACACTTGCCATATCTTGAAATGACTTAGCCTTTATAGTTCACCACTTTTAAACAACTCAAATTCTTAGCAATATTAAATTCTAACTGTCTCATCTCATGATCAACTATGAAGTTGTAGGTTGCTTCCGAGTCAACCATAGCTAATATTTTATTCCCATTGACTTGCACCTTGACATATATCAACCCAAGTTGGGGAGCTTTTTCTATAGTCATGGTATTCAACAATTGCAAAAGATTAACATGCGGTATTATTGATCATTAGCCCTCTTGGACTTAGGCCACACCAAGCATCCCACGGGTCTTACTCTTCTTAGGGTAATGTGTTGCATAATAAGGACCCTCACATATGGAGTAGTCATCTTTTAAGGCCTATTTAGGTGTAGGACCATGGTTCTTATCCCATTTGATATCCTTACCTTGGGATGCTTTGCCTTTCTCTTTAGCATTACTCCTTGACTTCTTCAGGTCTATTTTCTTATCTTGGCTTAGACTAGATATTATTTTGTAGTCCATCAGATAATCCATGTATACAACTACCATCACTTATGTCAAATTCTAAATTCTTTGTTGTCTCAACTCTATTTAAGCCTAGATTTGTAGTCCCATCATAAAATTGAAAATCTTATCCTCGTCAGACATCTCCTTCACGTCCAGTATAAATGAGTTGAACTCCTTCACATAATCCTATATGGAACTAGTGCGATGGAGGCTCCTTAAGGCCTCACGTGCCGAGAAGGACGTGTTAGTTAGTAGAAATTGCTACTTCAATTGTACTTTGAGCTCCTCCTATTTTGTGATTAGATGTAGCTTCTTATCTTTCAAGCATATACGCTACCACAACTTGGCGTTTGTAACTAAGTACATAAAAGTAATGGTTACCTTTTTTTCGTCAGGCATATAAGCAACTGTAAAGTACTACTCTATATCCCACAAGAAATTTTAGAGCTCTTTAGTACTGCGCTACACATAAATTCCTTCAGTTCTGACACCTTCAACTTAGGCATCTCTAGTGCCCTCTCACTAGCTTCACTGGCTAAGATGTGCTTGATCAAGGCTAGATCAGACTTGAGGTCCTCCACTTCTGAGCTGCTACCAAAACTAGCTCCGTCATATCGTAACTCCACTCAAGTAGCATAGTCTCAATATTTGTGATCTGCTCATTACATACATATAAGAATTAAGTCAGGTTCTACACATGAGCATCCGAACCAACTACTTGAACCAACTTTAGCAATTTTGCACATTGAGCTTGAGTGTGCCATTCCTTCATATTGCATACCAAGTGTGAAGTTGATTTCCTTTCTTAGCCAACAATGGGGAGTTCTTGCTAATATCATCAATGCCCATAATTTGGGACAAGAAAGCCAAGGTCATTTCTATTTGAGCAAGTCTTTCTATAAACTCTGCATTTAAATGCTTCAACACGAACTGTGCTCTGATACCACAATTATCACAAGGCTTGGTCCGTTATTTATCCTTAACACCTTGCGCCAAAGCAATTTAATTATGGCTAAATCCAGCTATTCAGACTTAACAAACACACAAAAACAAATATAAAGTGTAAGTAAATAGAAAGAGAAAAAGAGAGAATACAAGACCATTACAGGCACCATCTAATCTTAAACTTCTATTAATGAACGAACAAGGATACAAGAGACAAGTGCTAAATATTTATAACTTACAAGTAATCACTCAACCTTTTCTAGACTTTCTCCAAAAGCTTAACTAATTCTCTCGTGTATTCTATCTATAAGAGCTTTCTACAATAATAACAAGAATGATTTGAATGAATTACACCTAAATGCTTAAGCTATTTATAGAACTTCATTAGAGTACTCTTCAAACATCTAGAAATATGACTCTGTATTGGACTTAGCTACATGGGACTTATTCCTAAGTCTTCAGATGATCTTTATTGTCAGAACAACCCATTAGATAAGACCTTATTCCAAGCCTTTTGGGATAAGATCTTGGATTAGATCTTGGATAAGACTTGTTAGCCCTGAGGGCTTTTTTCTATATTTTGATTTATGACAAACGTTGATATAGACTAACTTCTCAATTTATTGTGATAGGACATGTTTTACCTTTATTCTTCAAAAGTCTTCAGATAAGAATTGTTGGCAACTCATTCATCGCTAATTTCAAGATTAGAAGATCAAAATGAGAAAATTAAAGTATGAGGAGTTATATATCAAGGAAGTTCTTTATGAAGAATGATAGGCTAGGAAGTATTATTAAGGTATATTTATTAATTTCTCTGTCTTCGTATCTTTTGATTCATTTGATTTTATCTTGAAGCTTCAAATGAGATGTTTTCAAAGTTTTTGAAATTCACAGAATTTTGAATGGAACAGTTTGAGTCCAAAAGGTTCATCCAAAATTCTGTAAATTGGGTTGAAAAATTTCTGTTAGGAATGTGCCATTTTGGACTTATCTTTTGGATGCATCTTCATCCAAAACTTGAATCCAAAACTCGAATGAGTTTAAACAGAAAATTTATAGCCGTTTTTTTTATGACCATTGGTACTCCTCTTTTTAACTCTATAAATAGCCCTTAAAGCAAGATTAGACATAAGATTTTTGAAATATCTATCTTAGAAACATTATTGCTCAATATTTTTCAAAAATCTCCTTTTATCTAGCTTCAAAGTGAGTTCATTATGTATCAAAGATAAAAATATTTGTACCTTGTATCTGAGAGAACATCTACTCAAGTAAGTGAGTTTATCTCTGTTCTATTGATATTCTAATCTCTGTTGTATTGCAAGGTTGTGGTGTAAAACCTATAGGGGTGAGCCTTGTGTTGATTTATATTCAAGGTTATGTGGTAAAACCCATTGGGGTGATACTTGTTTTGTGGTTGTATCAAGGTTGTGGTGTAAAACTTAGTGAGGTGATCCTTGATGTGTTTTCGTAACTGAGATGTTGTGGAAAACCTAGTGTGGTGATCCTCTCTTATATGTGAAATAGTTTCATTAAGTGAGGTTAATGAAATAGGGTTGAAAATTCTTAAGTGTGAGGCTTAAGGTAGTGGACGTAGATCATTGTTGATCGAACCACTATACATCTCTTGTCTCATTTTATTCAGTTGTTCATGTACTGTTGTTGATGTTCTTTCACTGTCTAAAACTAAATATACATCTACGAGTACTTGGATAGCTTTCTATGCATCTATAAAGTCAGTCCAAGCATCTTGATGATCATCCTTGTTCAGCATTTTAGACAAATCGGAAAAATTATTTTTACTTGCCAAAAACCTTATTCACCCCCCTCTAAGGTTTTTCATTTGGTATCAGAGAGAGGTCTACATACTCTTGGTTTAACAACCTTGTAGAAAAGATATTAATAGCAAGCTCATCCTCTCTTCCATATGTTGAAGGGCCTTCAACAAATCGTCCTCCTTTGTTTAATATAAGCAACTATACTTTCTGGAAAAATAGAATGAAAATTTACGTATGTTCTATTAACTTCGAGTTATGGAGTTTAATAGAGAATAGTCCTTTTATTCTATCAAAGATGGTTGATGGCATAAAAATACCCAAATAGAATGATGAGTACAGTGTGAAAGACAATGCGAAAATAACTCTAAATTTTCAAGCTATAAACATTTTGTGTTGTGCTCTAGATGCGACTGAATACAACCATGTTAGTAGTTGTGATTCAGCCCATGATATGTAGAGATTTCTTGAAGTCACCCATGAGGGGACTAACAAAGTCAAAGAATCAAAACTAGGGTTTCTTATTCATGATTATGAATTATTTACTATGAGGCCAAATGAAAACATCACAGACATGTTCATAAGATTTACTAATATTTCAAATGGTTTGAAAGCTTACGGAAAGGTTTATTCCATTGGGGAACAAAATCGAAAAATTCTTGATACTTTACCAAAAAGCTGGCAACCTAAAACTCTTGCTGTAGAAGAATCCAAGGATTTAAAATCCTTATCTACTAAAGAGTTGTCGGATCTCTTTTAACTCATGAGATGAAATTTAAAAAATTTCATGAATCTGATGATCATGATAGAGGCAGAAAAGGAATTGCGCTAAAGGCTGAAAATAAAGATGGAGAAACAAGCTTTTTGAAAAGTAGTAAAGGCATGGAAATGGACAATGATGACTTGGCAATGATAGCAAAGAAATTCAAAAGGATGTTTAACAAAGGAAACTACAAACGAGGAAGGAAGCTTATAAGAAAGAAAGGACAAATCTCCGGCATCAAACCTCAATGCTTTGAATGTAAGAGCACCGATCACTTCATTGCAGACTGTCGGTTGCAAAAGGCAAGGAAGGAAAAACATCTAAGAAAAATAAAGACTTGAAGGTCAAGCAAGGTAAAGGATTGATGGGAGCTTAGGACTTAAATGAAGCTGAGTCTGAAGATGAGGAATCTGAGGAAGAAACTGCTAACATTTGCTTCATGGCCTTGGAAAATGAGATAAACCTTTCAACTTCAGACTGCATGTCTAATTCGCATATATCTATGACTGAAAAGCATGTTGATCTTAATGAGTTGTTATGTGATATATTTCATGAATTAAAAAAACTATCTAGAAAAAATAAAGATTTAAAGTTAAAGGTTAAATGTCTAATGAAAGAAAATGAAGCTTTGTTGAATGACTACAAAATGTCTTTTGAAACACATACATGTGCTATAATTGAAAATGATGTGATCATGACCGCATTGCATCATGCATATCTGGAAAATAAAAACTTATGTGATAAAATTCAAATTCTTAAGAGTAGGGTTGGAACATTTGATGATATGAAGATTAGAGTAAATGATCTTACCAGTTGCATTGAAAAATTCACAAATGGTAAAAACAATCTGGAAAAGTTACTTAGAACTCATCATCAAATTGGTAATCGAAGTGGCTTAGGATATAGACATGAGGATAAAGACAAAATTTGCAAGCCCAGATTTATCTTAACGAGTAATCAAAGTGGCTTAGGATATAAACATAAGAATAACTACAAAAAGAACAAGTCTCAATATGTTAAACCTATTTCTTCTCACAGCGCATACAAGGCATGCACGTATTGTGAAAAACCTGGACATATTGTTTCGAGATGTTTTATCAAGAGAAAAGTTGAAACCAGTAAAGTTACTTTCAGGAAAATCAAAGAAACTATTACTAACTTTCATGGATCCAAGAAAGTGTGGGTACCAAAAATCATCTATTCTTCTCATATATAGGCACAGTCTTTAAGCTTCACCAAGTGATTCTTGGACAGTGGTTGTTCAAGACACATGACTGGAAATGCAACCGTGTTAGAAGATATGCATACTACAAATGAAGGATTTGTTACATTTGGAAACAAAAAGAAACGGAAGATTCTCGGCATTGGTAACATTAGTAAAGGTTCCTTAACAATTATAAAGCAAGTTTTACTTATTAATGATTTGAAATATAACCTGCTCAGAATTAGCCAACTTTGTGACAATAGTTGCAAAGTCATTTTTGAAAAAGATTCTTACTCTATACTTGACAGTGGAAATCTCGAAATCATCTTTACTGTCAAACACATAGGAAATGTATATGTATTTTATCTTAGTGACCTTGTAGCTAATAGAATTAGATGTCTATCCATTCATGACAATGATGATTATCTTTAGTATAAAAGATTAGGGCATGTATCCTTTGATTTGTTAAACAAACTGTTCTCAAAAAAACTTGTTAGGGGGTTTCCAAAAAGGAAATTTGATAAATATAAAATCTGTGATGCATGTCAATTTGGAAAGCAAATCAAAACCTCTTTTAAGCTAAAGAAAATGATCTCTACCTCAAAACCACTCGAATTAGTTCATATAGATTTGTTTGGACCTATGAAGACTGCTAGTCTTGGAGGTAAAAAATATGCATATGTAATTGTTGATGATTTTTCTAGATTTACCTGGACCTTATTTCTAGGACAAAATGATGAAGTTTTTTCTGAATTTTCAAAACTGATAAAGTGCATCCAATACTCGATTGGATGCAAACTGGTTTCTATTAGAAGTGATAATGGCAAAGAATTTTGTAACAGTGAATTTACTCACTTCTGTGATGAAAATGGAGTCTTTCATAATTTTTTAGCAGCTAAAACTCCTCAACAAAATGGTGTTGTTGAAAGAAAAAATCGGACTTTCTAAGAAATGGCTAGATCAATGCTTTGTAAAAATGCTCTTCCAAAATACTTTTGGGCATAAGCTGTTAACACAGCATGCTATACAATAAACTGAGTTATGTTAAGACCATTTTTGAGAAAAACTCCGTTTGAACTTATGTTCGATAGAACTCCTTCTATCTCTTATTTTAACGTATTTGGATGTAAATGTTTTATCCTAAATACAAGAGATAATCCTAAAAAATTTGATAGTAAGTTCGATGAGGTCATATGTCTTGGATATTCTTCCAATAAAAAGGCTTATAGAGTATACAATAAAAGAATATTTTGTGTGGAAGAATCTGTGCATGTTGCATTTGATGAATCTAACATATATACTTCAAAAAGAGATGACGATAATGTAGGGAATTCAAATGAAGTTAAGTTAGATCATGTTAAAGCTCCACCATTAGATACTCATGCAAAAGAAGAAGATATTGAAAAATTGTAGATTGAACAAGAGAAAGAACAAACTGAAAATTCTACAAATCATCAACTGCCAAAAGATTAAAAATACAAATCAAGTCATCCAAAGGAACAAATTATTGGAGATCCAAACCATGGAGTTAAAACTAGACGGTATTTCGTTGACAACTTTGCTCTTCTTTCAAGTATTGAACCTAGCTGCATTGATATTGCTTTACAGGATGAATTTTGGATTATTGTCATGCAAGAAGAGCTAAATCAATTTGAAAGAAATCAAGTTTGGAAACTCGTCCCTAGACCTCATGATTGACCTGTTATTGGTACAAAATGGATTTTTAGAAATAAGCTTGATGAAAGTGGGGCTGTAATTAGAAATAAAGCTAGATGGGTTGCGTAAGGATTTAATCAAGAAGAAGGTATTGACTATGATGAAACATTTGCACCTGTTGCTAGACTGGAATCTATATGAATGTTACTTACTTTTGCATCCTTCAAAAATTTCATACTTTATCAAATGGATGTCAAAAGTGCATTTTTAAATGGCTTTATTGAGGAAGAAGTGTATGTTGAACAACCTCCAGGCTTTATTTATGAGAACTTTCCAAATCACGTTTTCAAATTTTCTAAAGCTCTTTATGGATTAAAGTAAGCTCCGAGGGCTTGGTATGAAAGACTTAGTGAATTCTTGATCTCGAAAGGATTCTCTAGAGGCTTGATTGATAACACCTTATTCATCAAATCTAATAACCCTAATAATTTACTGATTGTTCAGATCTATATTGATGATATTATTTTTTGTGCTACTAATGAATCTTTATGCAAGATATTTGCTAAGACTATGCAGCTAGAATTTGAGATGAGTATGATGGGAGAATTAAACTTCTTCCTCGGACTACAAATTAATCAAACAAAGGATGGTATCTTTACAAATCAAGCTAAGTATGCTAAAGTGTTGCTCAAAAGATTTGGTATGAATGAAGCAAAAAAAATCAGCACACCTATGAGTACATCCATTAAACTTGATCATGATGAAAAAGGTAAGAAAGTAGATGAGCACAAGTATAAAGATATGATTGGGAGTCTACTCTATCTTACTGCCAACTGACCAAACATCATGTTTTCAGTATATTTTTGTGCTCGATTTCAATCTTGTCCAAAGAAATCACATTTATGTGCAGTTAAACACATACTTCGATACTTGATTGGCACATATGATTATGGATTATGGTATCCTCGTACTAATACTTTTGATCTTATAGGATATACTGATGCAGATTATGTAAGGTGTAAAGTTGAAATAAAAAGTACTAGCGGCTATTGTCAATTTCTTGGACATTCTCTTATGTTATGGCACAGTAAAAAGCAGGCTTATAAATCCAGTGCAGCATTCGAGGACCAAGCACATTGAAGTTAAACATCACTTCATCCGGGATCATGTGCTCAAAGGCGATATGTGTGTTGAATATATTTCAACGGATGAACAACTTGCAGATATATTCACTAAACCTCTAGCTGAAGATAGATTCAACAATTTGAGAAGAGGTTTGGGAATTGTAAGAATTTAATAACCAACCATGTGGTATAAGTTTTCTTTATGCAGGATTTGTGAAGAAAAAGGTTTGGAAACAATGTTTTACATCCAAAATACCTCGTCCTCTATTTTGGACACAGTATTAGAATCCAATTCCTACATCCAAAATGCATTTTGGGAAAACACTCTTTTGGATGATAATTTCAGATCGAGTCTAGTTCCAAAATCCATCACTAATATTCTTCTTATTCCGAATTTTGAATTTCAAAAAAAAATTGGTTTGCGTGTTTTTCCAAACTCCTTAAAAAAAATTATGTTTTCAAGGCACTTTATTATCACATTTACCTAGACATTCAAAGCAATCTGGTTTTCTTACTTTTGAAACCCTTGTAACTATTCTTCTTCTAAAAATCATTTGTGCTCATTTTCTTTAAAAACCAAAAGCCCAGAAAAAGTCTCAATCTTTCAATGGCTAAGACTAAATCTTCCATTCCAAAACCAAAGAAAGGGCAAAAATCATCTCCTGTGATAAAGAAAATGACTTCGGGTTCAACCAAGGCGAAAGCGAAGGAAGCTTCTCCTCAACCACACTTTTCTGCTTCCCACTACGATACGTCAGAATCTTCTTCAAAACAAATGAGTTCTGCAAATTAGGTACCCCGATTTCTTGATTCAAAGTGTGAAACTGAATACAATGATTTGGTTTCAAGAAATCAAATTGTAATCTCTGGCTATCGGGTTAACCATTCTGCCTTTCTAAATTTGTCTAATATTCTAGGTATGTTTGATCACATTAGGTGGGAAAGTTTGTTGTCAGTTGATGAAAAAATATATACTCCTCTGGTTTGGGAATTTTATGCTAACTTGAGAAAAGGAAAGTTGGAAGAAACTGAGGGAGGTTTTATGATTAAATGGTACGTGTCAAGAGTAAAGGGCAGAGAAATAGAATTTGATCATAGGCTGTTTAACAGAATTTGTGATGTTAGAGATGCCGATTTTTAGTACTTTGAGCCGAATAAATTTCCTGAAGGAAAAGAAATTTTTTATCTGAAAAACTTTGAAAAACTGTTCACTGGAGGGAAAAGTTTTGAGAATTCTAGATATAGGAGTTCTAAATGGCTGAATGAGATGGGTAGAATCTTGCATCACATGGTGTCAACCATGATTGTCTCGAGTTCTGGCCATAAGACTTCTATAAGCATTCTGCAAATAGTGATAATGTTGGCTTTGGCTGAGAAAAGGCCAATAAATTTTAGGTTTCTGGCAACTAAGCTTATGTTGCAGTCTCGAAACATTTCAAGCAAAGCTCTTCCAATTGGAAATCTGTTGACGAAAGTCTTTGAATTTTTTAAAATTGATTAAGCTATGTTCCCTGTGTTCCCAGCAAAACAAACATTTACAGCTTTGATTCATTTGAAAAAATGGGATACGTGAGGAAGGAAAATTCATGGAAATTGTTAAGAGAATCTGCAAGAAAAGAGAGGGAAAACTTGATAAAGATTAAGGGAGAAGGGAAGTCAGGAACAAAGAGAAAAATTGATGAAGTTTTTCAGGCAGAATCATCTACTAAAGGAACTGCTCCGGACTTCAGCTTGTCTGAAAATATTCTAAGTGCAATCAGCTCCTTTACTGAGAAATTGGAATCACTTAGTTCAGAAATTAAGTGTCTTGGAAATAGACTTTCTATTATTGAGAAATCTGATAAGTCTTCTGAACATAAAAAAGCTGAGGACAAGTCTGAATTGCCGGTGGACAAAAAGGATTCTTCTCCTAAACCTTTTCCTAAACCATCTCCTCCACCTTCTTCCTTAAAGAAGATAGAGATTCCTCCTCCTTCTCCCAAGCCTAAACCCTCTGGAAAAAGACAGAAACACGTTGTTGTGAAAAGAAAATCCAACAGAATAGCTGGTCAGTTTTTCAAGAAGGGTGCTGGATCAAAGGGTAAAACCATCAATATTTCCTAGACAGCATTATTGGGCAGCAACATTGGTTGATAAACAATTTTCATTCTGCGCAAAGTTGAACAATTTACTTTTTTAGTCATTTCCATTATGTCTTCGGATAATTTCTGTTAGATACTTGTTCAAGCTTTCTTCTCTATTATGCTTATTATCTATCTGGATGACTGTTGATTGCATATTATTCATATGGTTTTCTTCTACTCTCCTTCTACTATGCTTCTTTTTTATTGATGACAAAGGGGGAGAAAGAAATATGTTGGTCTGAAAATGTTAGGTCTGCATATGACTGACGATCTACATGTTAGGTCTGTGAATATTATGGTCTGCATGAATGTTGTATGTTGGTCTGTGAATATTATGGTTTGCATATGACTGACGATCTACATGTAAGGTCTCTGAATATTATGCTTTGCATGACTGTTGTATGCTGGTTTGTGAATATTATGGTCTGCATGACTGTTGTATGCTGTTGGGATGATGTTGTTTGCATTCACTGGGAAGAAATAAATATGTTGGTCTGAAAATGTTATGGTCTGCATATATGTTGTTGTATGAAATTGTCGGCATGCATTAACTGATAAGGAGAAAATATTAGGTCTCTGCATTTAGGTCTGCATATAACTGACGATCTGCATGTTGATATGAAAAAAGTTATGGGTTCTACATAATAATTTGATATGGATTCTACATGACTGATGTTATATATATGAACTGAATTTTGGGAATGACTTTTGTTTTGAAATTGGACTGATGATGGATCTGCGAAAGAACTGCTATGATAATTGGAACCAATTTGAAAACTGAAATTGTTAGTGGAGAGATGAACAGTTGCTGAATTTCAAGTAATTGCATAAACTGTTACGAATTGCATGAACTATTTCTAGTGTGAACAGTTATGCATTGAAATCAAATTTGAACTGTTATAAAAAAATCACTGATATATTTTGATTCACTGTTCACAAAATTTTCTGAAAACCCCTATGTTTGTACGTTCAATTTTATTCAAAAACATAGATTTCTGGATGATTGAAACTAAATTCTGTGATAAGATTTTCGTGCATTAAGTCAGAGAGAGTTTTGGACTCAGAATTTTGAATCCAAAACAAATGTTCTTATAAGTAGTTTTACTGAATTGAAAAATATTTTGGACATCCAAAATCCCTATCCAAATGTAATTCTGAAAATATTCATTCTTCCAAAACCATTTTGGATACACTTTTTGGATGAATAAATCGTTACTTCTACTCATCCCTCTTATGTTTGAAATAGTCACATAAGCATATATTTAGGGGGAGTATTTTAGTATTTTATCTCTATCAAATCATTCTGAATATTTATATAGAGATATGATAAGTTATAGGATCATTGAGATATGTTTACAAATTTTTTATCATAAGATTTCTATGAGACCTATACAATAAGATTACATTTATTTGCACCTTTTTGTTCAACATGTTCTCTCTTTACATATCAAAAGTGTCATGCTTGTCATCATTCAAAAAGGGGGAGATTGTTAGCCCTGAGGGCTTTCTTCTATATTTTGATTTATGACAAACGTTTATATGGATTAACTTGTCAAATTATTGTGATAGGACATATTTGACCTTTATTCTTCAAAAGTCTTCAAATAAGAATTGTTGGCAATTCCTTCATTGCTAATTTCAAGATTAGAAGATCAAAATGAGAAAATTAAAGTATGAGGAGTGATATATCAAGGAAGCTCTTTATGAAAAATGATAAATTAAGAAGTATTATTAAGGTATATTTATTAATTCATATGTCTTCTTATCTTTTGATTCATTTGACTTTACCTTGAAGCTTCAAATGAGATGTTTTCAAAGTTTTTGCAATTCACAGAATTTTGGATGGAACAGTTTGAGTCCAAAAGGTTCATCCAAAATCCTGTAAATTGAGTTAAAAAATTTCTGTCAGGAATGTGCTATTTTGGACTTATTTTTTGGATGTATCTTCGTCCAAAACTCGGATGAGTTTAAACAGAAAATTTATAGCCGTTTTTTTATGACCATTGGCACTCTATTTTTTACTCTATAAATAGCCCTTAAAGTAATATTAGACATAAGATTTTTGAAATATCTATCTTAGAAACATTATTGCTCATTATTTTTCAAAAATCTCCTTTTATCTAGCTTCAAAGTGAGTTCATTGTGTATCAAAGATAAAAGTATTTGTGCTTTGTATCTGAGAGAACATCTACTCAAGTAAGTGAGCTTATCTCTATTCTATTGATATTCTAATCTCTGTTGTATTGCAAGGTTGTGGTGTAAAACCCGTAGGGGTGAGCCTTGTATTGATTTATATTCAAGGTTGTGTGGTAAAATCCATTGGGGTGATCCTTGTTTTGTGGTTGTATCAAGGTTGTGGTGTAAAACCTAGTGAGGTGATCCTTGATGTGTTTGCGTAACTGAGAAGTTGTGAAAAACCTAGTGTGGTGATCCTCTTTTATATGTGAAACAGTTTCATTAAGTGAGGTTAATAAAATAGGGTTGAAAATCCTTAAGTGTGAGACTTAAAGTAGTGGACGTAGATCATTGTTGATCGAACCACTATACATCTCTTGTCTCATTTTATTCAGTTGTTCATGTACTGTTTTTGATGTTCTTTCACTATCTAAAACTGAATATACATCTACGAGTGCTTGGATAGCTTTCAATGCATATATAAAGTCAGTTCAAACATCTTGGTAATCATCCCTGTTCAGCGTTTTAGACAAATTGAAAAAATTATTTTTGTTTGCCAAAAACCTTATTCATCCTCCCCCCTCCCCCCCTATCTCTACGATTTTTTAGTGGTGATAAGTTAAATATAAGATAGTGGTGAAATCATTTGGTAAGAATAAAAGTGGACACAAGAACTAATGTGATGAAATGGTTAGAGTTTTGAGAGTGCTTTCTAACAATCTGAGCTCAAATCCCATCTTATACAAAATTTATCTGAGCTTAAATCCCATCTTATACAAAACACAAATTTTTGAATATGTGTTTTGCTTGGCATGTTTGTAACTTTATTGAGTAGTTGAGGTGATGAGCTAAATATGAGATATTGGTGAAATGATTTGGTGAGAATGAAAGTGAACACAAGAACTAATGTGATGAGATGGTTAGAGTTTTAATATTACTTTCTAACAGCCAAAGTTGAATTCTTATCTTATACAAAATTTCTTTGGTTTCATTTCTTTAACTCTTTAGCTGGTTATAGCACTATCCTAACCGCCACTTTGAATATTTTTGAACTCCTAAGACCTAGGAGTTGTGAAATAAGGAGATTTGAACAAATTAGAATTCTACTTATACTACTCTTGTCTTTAACCTCTTTTAGTTTATTTTCTTTCAATGAAAAATTATTTTTTATCTTGTTTTTCTTGGTTGGCCGAGCACTAGGGAAGAGGTCTTCCTCATTTGGAATTTGAATTTTGAATAGAGAAGTTTAGGGATTTTTAATTTGGGCTTCCTAAACTTCATTCTAAAAATTCTTTACCGTATCTTTTAAAATATATTAAACTTAGCATAGTTAGAGCATGCAAGATTGATTCTAAACTTCCATTTACTATAAGTAGTCGGTCCTTATTCTCATATTATGCCATTTTTCTCTTCTTGTTTAGCCTAGCCGAAAGCTAGGAGGAAGATTTGGAACAAGATTTTTTTTTTTTTTTTAAGTTTGAAATACAAATATTTGAAATTGAAATGCTTTCCTTTGAAAATTAAAGCCCCAACTAAAGCTCCTACACAATCTTTCCAATGTTTAGCCTACACACATTTATCTCTTCTACCTTTTGTACTACCTTTTTGCACTCCCTCTCAACCGAAGCATCTCTTCATGCTATCGGACCCCCTTTGGTCTCTTCGACAAGAGAAGAACATGGAACTTGTTGAAACAAGTTTGAATTTCAAACATCCTTAAAGCTTTCCTAAGTTAGCTCCATTATTTATTAGTCCTCTTATCAACAATATTAGAATATTAGCCTACCCTTTCAAACACAAGAACTGAGCCTCTCTTTTGGTGTATTCACTCTCTTAGTTTCTACTTTCACAAGAAGGTGGAGGCACTCACACTCCCCTCTTCCTTTCTTTCCTTTTCTTCTCAATTTTCTTTTACTTGCACACAAACGAGACATTTCTTCAACCAAGTCTAAAAGTTCTCAATGTTAGATAGTTTTAGTTTGAATTCAAAGTCCCTAAAAGTTTCCTAAACTAGCTCCTAGGAACTCTCTACTTGATAGCTCCCTTATCATCCATACTAAACACTAACATTTCTTCATTTCTTCACACAAGAAGCTAAGCAAATGTATCTCACACCCTCTTAGTTACCATTGTCATTTCTTTCTTCTCATTAAAATCAAGCGAGCTCACAACGATATACTCTACTCTTCATCCCATAGTTTAAGCCACATTCCTCTCCATTCAAACTCATTTGAATTTGAAAGCCTAAAACTACCCCTAGAATCTCTCTAAAGGCTAAATAAACTAACTAGAAATCATTGCTAATCAGAATTTTGATGATATCATTGTGCTTATGGTATTAATATTTTTATTTGATATATGAGATGATTTCTTTGACACTAGATTTCGTCTTGAGTAGTACATGATATAATAGAGATCAAGAATATGATTATGTCTTTATAATAGCTTATGTAGGTTATTATATGTGAGGCTATATTTTAATGTACAGAGAAAACAAATGATGTAGGTTACAAAGATGTCTTTTTACTTCTTTTATCCAGTTATAATTTCTATCTCTTTTTCTCTAACATATCTTGTTCAATGATGTAGGTTACAATTTTTAACAAATTTTAATGTACAATTTTCAGATTTCTAGGTTGTACAGAGAAAACATTATTGAACAAGATATGTTAGAGAAAAATATTTTCTACATTTTATACTTTTAATATTGTATTGTAGTAATAATATCAAGAAAAGTATTTTAAGAAATATATTAATATAATCTCTTACTTTCTTGTGGCTCAGTAAAATAATAAATTGTTAATGAAGTATCATGAAACTCGATTAACAGATTCTACTTTATTCCCAAAATCGAATGCTATTAAAAATCATGATTTTGACCTCAAAAGAAGTCATTGTCATAGATGTGGATATATACACGATTGTGATAAAAATATTTGTTATAATCGTAGTAATCAAAATAATATATTATGTGTGAAATATAATGATAACCACTAAAAGTAAACAAAAATTAATGAGAAAAGAAAAGGAAAAGATTTGTTTCCTAGAACTTATGAAGATAAATGTTATCGATATGGCATAAAAGGCCATTAGTCTTGTACTTGTTATATGACAGAACATCTTATTGATCTTATCAAGCATCTATTGAAAAGAAAGGTAAAAATACCAAAGCAAATTTTACT
Organism: Voacanga thouarsii; assembly: GCA_026120185.1. NCBI lineage: Eukaryota > Viridiplantae > Streptophyta > Magnoliopsida > Gentianales > Apocynaceae > Voacanga > Voacanga thouarsii. The sequence goes on along the minus strand of JANUWF010001360.1, from coordinate 793,696 downwards.
TTCCAATATTCAACTTGTGATGATGACGCAAATCTTGATTATTGTTTGAATATTTGGAAGGAAGAATTAATAATTTGATTAGTGATGGCATCATCTAGAAGAATTAGAATTTTACTTTAATATTTTGTTTGATTATTTTGGTATTGTAATAGTGTTTAATATTTAAACTTCCACCGTATAGTTTAATTGTTTAAGTTTATAAATACTTTATCATGGTTAGATAGCTATTATTCTTTTTTTTTTAGATGGAAAAGTGTCACAGAGAATATATACCTAATTGATAATGAAACTAGACACATCATACTTAAAAATGAGAAGTATTTTTCTCATCTAAATGTAGGAGAAATAAATATTATAAATGGTATTGCAAAATTGATTGAAAATTCCAAAGAGTTAATATATTATTACCTAAAGAAATTATTATTATTTATAAATTATTATTTTCTTCAAAATCTTAAGAAATTTATTGAGTTTAAATGATAACTAATAAAATAGATATCATATTGAAACAATAGCAGAAAATAATTTTTGGTGTTTCTATGTTATTCAAATGACCTCAAGTAATAAATTTTTATTAGAAAAGCTAACATATCTTTCTTCTGTTTATGCCATACAAAAATCTAAGCAATTTAAGTACATCATTTAAAAAAAATTTAATCTTGCTACATTTTTCATTTGGCATGACTCTCTAAGTGATTCGCGAACTATTATGATATGAAGAATAAGTAAGACTACATATAGTCACCTCTTAAAAACTTAAAGAATTTTTCTTCAAATAAGTTTTCATGTGTTGCATATTTTTAGGAAAGTTGGTTATTAAACCATATCCTGCAAAAATGGTAATTGAATCTCTAGTTTTTCTAGAACGAATTCAAGGTGATATATGTGAACCTATTCATCCATTATGTGGGAAATTAAGATACTTTATGGTTTTAATCAATACTGCAACCTAATAGTTGTATGTCTGTTTACTATCAACTCGTAATCTGACTTTTAAAAGATTACTTGACTAGATAATTAGCTTAAGAATGCAATTTCCAAATCATCCTCTTATAAGAATTTATTTAGGTAACATCAGAGAATATCCTTTTCATATATATATTGGTTGCATATCAAATGACATTACTATTAAGTATCTAGTAGAACATGTTTATATCCAAAATAGTCTTGCCGAATAATTTATTAAAAGATTATAATTAATTGTTGACCATTACTAATGAGAAAAAAAAAATCTCCTTATATTTGCTTGGAGACATGATATTTTACATACTGCATCATTTGTGCATATAGACCAACTAGTTATTATAAATTTCTTCCTTACAATTAGCTTTTAATTTAGAACTAAAAATTTCTCATTTGAAAATTTTTTAGATATGCAGTATATATTCTAATAATGTCAAATCAATGTTCTAAGATAAATCCTCAAAGAAGGTTGGGTACATATATTTATTGAACATGAATCTCTATCTATAATTAGATACCTTAAACGTTTGACAAGAAATATATTCACAACAAAATTTACTGATTGACACTTTGATAAAACTTTATTTCCTAAATTAAGGAGAAAAACAAATAATATAAAATAGAACTTTCCTGGACAATTTCATTGAATCATTTAGAGCAACACATAAATATGAATGAGCTACAAGTTCAAAAGATAATTCATCTATAAAAACTTGTAAATCAATTATTGAATTCTTTTGTCAATGCCACAAAGATAATCAAATCATATATGTAAACTATAGATGCTCTTATTTGGATAAAAGCCCCAACAAAGTAGAGTGTTAGCACGCCAAAGGTGTGGCCAACTCCTTGATTCTAAAAATAAAAATTCTCGTGAAAAGAAATGGTTAAATGATCAAGGTGACTGCGTTAAAAAATTAGATAAAAAGAAATAAAAGGCAATTGACAAAACGATCCAAATTTCTGAAGCAGTGGAAGTAATATTGAGATTTCAATTAATTATACCATTTTTGGTAGAAATTGAAATTAGATGGAAAAAATTATTGTTGATGTTTTTGCTAAAGAGTTATGGGATACTTTAGAAGTTTAATATGGTATTGATGATGTTGGTATAGAGTGTTTTAATGCATCAACAGTTATAATGAGTTTGTTATGGTAGATAATAAATCTATCAATTTCCAACTATATAAGTTTCAAGATCATCTTAGGCACTTAGAGAAAAAAAGGTTCAAGCTTTAGTGAAGATTATAAAGTATTGTACCTTATCAGTAAGCTTCCATTCTTATGGTTTGACTTTGCTAAAGGCTTTAGGTATAAACAAGGAACTTTGACTTTGACTTAACTGTTTAATTCTCTAAGAATAGAGGAACAACATAGAAAAGGAATAAAACAAGATAACAATAAGATGAGTGCTAAGGCTAATTTAGTAGAGAATAACAAGGCTTCCAATACTCTTAGTTTCCTTAAATTAAATTTCAGAGTTTAAAAAAGAATTCGAGGAATAATAATAATAATCCTTGAAAAAAAAATTAAACAAAACACCATTAGGAATAACCACGCAAAGAATGGAAGGAAAGAAACCCTTATTATGTTTGTTGATGGACTAATCATTATGCACGATATTGTTTTTACAAGAAGACCAAGGAATACAAGTCTAAATCTAAAAAGGCACAAGGTGAAGTGGACATGTTGGAAAAAGGTGAACCTTCTAATAGGCCAGATTCTAAAACTTCTTTGATTAATTATTCTCAATCTAATAAAGATTGGTGATTAGATTCAAGAGCTAATATACATATATGTTTTGATCACTTGATGTTTAAATCTTACTAGAGCTCAAGTGGAGGAAGTGTAATACTAGAGAATAACTTAACCATTAGAGTACATGTTATTGAAAGAATAAAATTGAAAATGACACTTGGAAAGACGTTGATATTAGAAGATGTGAAGCACGTGCCAAAACATGTGCCAAAAGTTAGAAGAAATTTAGTTAATGGTTCGTCTCTAGTTTAACAAGGTTTTAAGTTTGTGATGGAATCCAATAAAGTTGTAATAAATAAAATAATATTTTTGTTAGAAAAGGTTCTGTAAGTAATGGATTGTTTAAGTTGAATATTATTAATGACTTTATTTATGATGCGTCTTTGATGTTGAATATTGAAATTTGTTAGCTTTGGCATGAAAGATTAGGACATATAAGTTTTAAGGAAAATTATAAAGTTATGAACCTAAACCTTTTTCCTATATCTCAAGTAAATAAAGATCAAAAGTGTGAAGCATGTTTACAAGCTAAATACCTTAGAAGACCTTATAAGACTGTACATAGGAATACAAATCTCTTAAAGCTTTTACATAGTAATGTTTGTGATTCTAGCAAAACATTTACCAGAGTTGGAAATAAATATTATGTGATTTTTATAGATAATTATTCTAAGTATTGTTATGTTTATCTTATCAAGACTAAGGATGATGTTTTTAGTAAGTTCAACGTTTGTAAAGCGTAAGTTGAGAATCAATTAGATAAGAATATTAAAAGTTTAGATCAGATAAAGATGGAGAATATTCTTCAAAAGAACTTATGCAATTTTGTAAAGATAATGGAATTGTACATGAAGTAACTCCTCCTTGTTGGAATATATGCCCTCTAGTCTAAATTATTTGATGTAATTATCGAATTTATTAATAAAAGAATTTATTCTCAAAATTTAATTGTGAATTTACATTTTATTTGTGTACGATCTTTTGGAAAAGACCCATTATGTTTAAATAAGTGATCCATGTGAATGATAGTCTTTCACAGTAAGGTATGGATCATGGGTTACTTAACACATAAATGTTTATTCTTAACCGATTGATGAGAACGAGAATCTCATCATGTATAGATTATTGTGTTATGAATTCCAAATGGAGAATGGCTTGCTTTTAGCCAGTGAGTAGTCCACTCGTTTCATAGCATGCGCGTATTTCGAATACGTAGAATAGGACCTGTAATAATAGTTTTTAAAAGTATTATTTAAAAAAAACTCAGACTGTTACTGTTACAACGTAGACTAATACTCTACCATTTGAGTATAAGTTGATGGTTTGACGAAGCTAGAAGTATATACTTTGATATATTGTAGTTGAGGTTCTTTCATAGAACCAATATACTTGTATATTGGATATATGTGACTAGTTAGTTAAGACAAACTTGTACAAGATAGCTTATACGCTATATCGTCTTTTGTGACTGTTCAAATGATCTAATTATCCAGGGCCCTGGGGAACATGACTTGAATGTTTACTTTAGGGTAGCTCTCTTGAAAAGTAAAAATATTTCAGGAGTCGTGGATTATTAGACTAAAGGTTTAAGGATGGTAGATATCTATTAGAAAGGTGTTAGTATACTATCCTTCTCTAATTGCACGGCGATGCGCAGAGGGATATTTTAGTCATTACACTTGTAGGTCAAAGACTTTGCTAATGCAACATTATCTTTGGGGTCAATATTTTCTTATGGTGATATTAGAAAATATTTAAAATATAAAATATAGCTATTTATATAATAAGGGTAATTTGGTCATTTTAATAGCCAATGTGATATGTCTTTTGGTCCCCGAAATGGCCCTTAAGTCATGAAGGATTTGGGTTAAGGAATTGGTCTTGATAACTATATATTTTTATTTTATTAATCTAATTTATTATTGGACTAGAATAAAATAAAAGGTTCGAGATAAAGTATTTATTTTATCTAGTTTAAATGGTTAATTAATTATTTAAGGCCCAAGGCCTAGATTTAATAATTAACTGGATCTAGATAAAATGTATAAAATTTTATTTGATTTATTTGGACTTATTATTATTTATTAGGCTGTTTAATAAAACTCAGAAAATAAATAATTGACATTTATTATTTATGGGTATTCAAACTCAAGAATAAATAATTTATCTGGCCCAATGAATAAGACCAAGGTAAAATAAAATTTATAAAAAATTATTAAATTAATTAATTATTAATTTATAAAAAAAACAACACAGGATCACGTACAGGATAACAGAAAGTATAAAAGCTTTCTATTTGCATGCTCAGTGTCTTCTCTCTCGGGCATCTATCCAAATGTATTGAAATTGAGGAATTGAGGGATTCTGTGGATGTTGGTGTAAGTCACAGAAGCAAAGAAAAAAAATCACAAAACCTCTACGTATTCTCTGGATAATCACAGAGAAAACAAAATCCAATTTCATAGAAGACCAAAGTTGATCAAAATTCAATATTCAGGCTTTCACTGGCTGCACTATGAGTACTATTTTGGAAGATCGAAAGTTTCGCGTGGATGAGACGTAGTAGACATTTGCAAGGACGTAAGCCACTAGTCTCGAATATTATTATACAGATATCTACACCAGTCTGAAAATGGCCACTTTATCATAGAGGTAAAATTTTTGCTTTCCTAACATGCCTTCGTTTTCATTATTTTTACCATTTTAAGCCTTCACTCCTTATCCACTTCAATCAAATGGTATATCTAAAAGAAAAAATAGAACATTGATAAATATGATAAATGCTATGTTGATTAACATTGGGGCATTTGAGAACTTGTGGAGAAAGTAATTCTAGTGTCTTGTCACATATTAAATCAAGTAGCTGTAAGAGATAATGATAAAACACCATTTGAGTTATAGAAGAAGAGATCCTAGACTTAATTTTCTAAAAGTGTACAGGTGCTTAATTAGCAAAAGTAGCCATTCCTGAACCTAAGTGAAAGAAAATAGGTCTAAAAACTGAAGATATAATATTTATATATAGGATATACCCAAATTACCAATGCAAATAGATTTTTGGTTTTGAGTTCTGAAGTTAGTGGAATAATAAATAATATTATCATAGAAGCTCGAGATGCTACTTACTTTGAGAATGTTTTTCCTTTCAAGACTTAAATTCCTAATGAATTTTCGATTGCTGAAGCTTCAACCTTTAGCGATTTCCAATCTTCTACAAATCTATTCAATGAAAAACAAACTATTAGGAGAAATATGAGTGTTAGAAAGGAAATATTTTTGGAGATAAATTTGTTACATTTTTAGTAGAAGGTGATCCTCAAAGCTATCAAGATGCTATAATGTCAATAGATGCATCATGTTATGAAGGAAGCAATTAATGATGAATATCAATCTATTATTCAAAACAATACTTGGGCGTTAACTAATTTACCTCCTAGTAGCAAACCAATGGGCTGCAAGTGGATTTTGAAGAGAAATTTAAAACCTTATGATAGTAAAGACAAGTAAAAGACTAGATTGGTAGCAAAAAGTTTTACCCAAAGTGAAAGCATTGATTATTTTAGTACTTATTTACCTATAGCACACATAATGACCATTAGAACCTTACCGGCTTTAGTGTCTATACCTAAATTATTCACAAAATAAATGGATGTAAAGAATATATTTTTGAATAGAGATTTAGAAGAAGAAATCTATATGGAGTAGCCTAAGAGATTTAATGTCAAAGGACTTAAGGACAAGGTACATGAACTAGTAAAATCTTTATATGATTTAAAATAAGCTCCTAAACAATGGCATGAAAAGTTTGATAAAGTAATTCTTAATTATGCTTTTTATGGAAATAGTCATGATAAATGTGTATGTACCAAAGAAGATAATAGGGAACATATAATACTATGTTTTTATATGGATGACATTTTAATTTTTGGGACAAACTTAGACATTATTAACAAAGTGAAAGGTTATTTATCGAATAAATTTGAAATGAAAAATTTGAGAGAAGCTTGTATAATTTACATATGAGATTGAGAAGAACTCAAGGACAAATATATTTGGATCAAGCTATTGCTTTGGAAAATATGTTTAAAAAGTTTGGATTTTATGATGTTAAACATATATCTACTCCACTTGACTCTAGCATTCATTTTCGAAAAAATTTAGGTGAACCAGTCGCACAATTGAAATATTCTCAAATTATATGATCATTATTATACTTTACAAATAGAACTAGACCTTATGTAACTTATACTATTGGAAGACTTAGTAGATATACTCATAACCTAAATCATTCATTGGAATGCACTAAAAAGAGTTCTTAAATATTTTAGAAGGGCAATAGATTATGCTCTTTTCTATAGGAGTGTTCCCAATGTAATTAAAAAATACAGTGATGCAAATTGAATACTAACAATCTAGAAATTAAGTCTAATACTGAGTATATATTGATGTTAGAAGGGCTGCTATAAAGTGGGGGATCTAAAAAAAATATTATTAAGTACAATGAAATCTAAGTTAATTACATTGCATACTACGTGTACAACAGTTGAATGGCAAGGAATTTCATATTAAATATTCCAATTGTAAATAAACATGGACATGTTATCTTTGTACGTTGTGATTGTAAAGCTGCTATTGATCTTGTAAACCAATCTTAAACTAACAAAAAGATGCACAGACATAATCAAGCCAGGAACAAACCGATGAAAGAATTACTCAAGAAAAGTATCGTGGCTCTAACTTTATGAAGATGGAGAAAATTTTGGTTGATGATTTAACCAAAGCTTATATCCAAAAAAAATGTATATGAATCATCGAGAAGCTTAGGTTTAAGCTCACAAGGGAGTCAGGTTCAGGAGTAATCCAATCTTTATGAGTGGGGAGAACCCACAAAAAAGGATGGTACAACTTAATTGTATGACTTATTGTAGCACCTAAAATTTAGAGTTTGTATGATACGTCTCCTTCCTATCCCAACATAAGGTGCTATAAAATGTGATGTTAAGGAAGGGTTTGAGCCTAAATGAGACCAACGCAGATACTTCTGCAGAATATAGGTCACACATTTTGGAGGATTCATCTAAGTGAGAGTTACCATGAGGTCGTGGCTATGGGATTGGGCAGTCATTAGAAACTCTCATGAGAATCAAGATCAAGCGCATGGTTAATAGCGCTACTTGATTTTGAACTAAAATTTAATTAATACTACGTGTGTGACTAGTGGCAATTTAATCAAGAGACCAAATTCAAGGTTTTGTCCATTATGGTCTCTCAAGTTGAAATGGTCTACCCTTAGTGTAGATTCAAGTTCAGAAGACACCTACACCTATTACATAGTACAATGTTGCTCAACTTAAATTATTTTCAAGTTTTAAACCTTATGGGGGACTGTTATGAAAAATAAACTTAAAAGTTTTAAAACTTTAAAACTTGTAACTCCTATCTCCAAATTAACTTCAAATTTTGAAATTCTCATGTCTAAATTAACTTCAATATTTGTAACCTTCATTTTCAAATTATTTGTAACTCTTATTAGATTGTGTAAACTCCAAATTTAAGTATTTAGTTCAAAATGATTTGTAATCCTTTATATATTAATATTACAACTCCTAAAATATTTGTAACCTTCTATTTAATTTTATAACTCGAAATTGTTAATATGAAAGGGGTTATGAAACAAATTGCACTACTTATAAATGAACTGTGTGGAGGAGATTTGGGAATAACCTTTTGCCTAGAAAACACTTACTACTCTTTCCTTCTCTCTCTTTCTTACTTACACATATTTCGTATATTCTAATATTCCAGAGCAACTTGATCGAATAAGTTAATCAAATTTTGAGTGAATGTGCATATTATGGAGACTATAAGGGCTACAACAAGTTTTATCTTGGAGTCGTCCTAGACCGCTAGTACTTGCACATAGGGAGGTCATCACATCTTTAGGGCAATGACTTTGTCATGACTCTTATAGGCCAGACTTCTTTCTTATTTGCTAATATTATATCTATATATTTATGCATGTTATAGACAAGTGTACTACTTATCAAAACATTATTTATTATTTTCAAAAAATAACAATATTGTATAATATCACAAAATGTTAGTTTTAACAATAACTAGCTCTCTAAAAAATGGCATATGATAATGATGAAAAATTCTAATTGTTTCACTTTCAAGTTGTGTCTTGATTTCTTGGACTAGTGCTTGATGGCCTGGCATATTTTAATTTTTACTTTACACAAATCACAAGTTAATACTTGCAGATATTTTTTTTATTATTATATGTACTTTGAAGTAACATGAGTATCAAAATGAATATAATTATCAGTCCAAGCAGTCACAAAATACTCTTTTAAATGCAAGCCAAGTAAATCATAAGTAATCTAAAGCTTGTGTCTTGTATTTAAATTTGTACTCAAAAAGATGTAAAGTTTTTTAATAATTAGATTCACTTTGAGAATTAATAACACGACTCCAAGATGATAGAAACCCATCCCAATCTTCCCCTACTTTAAAATGAGACTTTCAACATGACATAATATTCTTCTCAATATGCCAACTGCACAAAATATTCATGGTTGATGGAAAGACAACATGAATAGCCTTCATGAATGTTAATTCTCCATCAGTGATTATCACATTTGTGAAGGTTATTACCCAATACGCTATGAAACATTATTAAAACCCATATATAATCCTCTTCCTCTTATTTTTGCAAGAATACAAAGTAAGAACAAGATGATGAATTGAAACTTAAAATGCTAATAATATCTAAGTAATGGGATTTGTACTTACTTGTTTTATATGTATAATCTATCATAAATACATTCCGATAAGTTTTTGTCATTGCAATAGAAAAGGGATGAGCAAAGAACAAATGTGTAACCTTTCTAACAAAATCATAAAAAGCATTATATGTAAAATCACCCTTACCAAGTTCTTCTAAGAATGCTTGGATGACTATTTGCGTACACAAATATTTCTGTCATACTTTAACTTTTAAATTATTTAATTTCTTTAAATTATTTGGATGTGCAGCCACAATTAATAATGAAAGAATTTGTTATATTGATATTCAAAAGTTAATCTTTTTTTTAATATGCACAGTCTCATCTTTAGTGAATTAGCTGAAAAAAAAAAAAAAAAAGAGGTCAAACATATCTTTAGAATTAGAAGGCTCATGGTTATATAGTGTATTTAATACTTCAAGTATCCAATTCCCCTAAGTTGTTTTTTACCACGGACTTCAAAAGAATAATCAACAAGCAGTGATATTGCATTTTTTTTTTTTTTTTGAATTAGCTAGTGAGAGATCTTCCCTATTGTAATATGTTTCACATCTATTACAATCAAGAACTACCGGTATATTTCTATTTGATTGCTTAATTAACATCAAGTAACCTTCTCAAGAAGAAAATTCTTAAACCATTTTCAATAGATGTAATACCCCACTACCTAGGCCCTACAAGGCCGGAGGTGTCGCCTCGTCTAAAGGATAAGGGGTTTTTATAACTAGGACACACAACAAAGATAAAACAATACTTTAAAATTTGAAACTTATTACAACCCAAAATTCATGAATAAATCCAAAATAAAAATTTTTCACTCTCAACTCCCAAAGCGTTACACAAAACAAATTTCAAAATATCATCCAAGGTAGGCAACAACTAACTACTCATCCCCACAGCAGGATCGACCTGAAATCATGGTAAAAGGGTGATGAGATAAAAATCTCAATAAGTCCGTGTGTGCTTTGAATGTTCAGTGAAAACAGTTCGTGGATGCAAAATGTAAGAACTTCATAAGAGAAACACTGGCAAGCAATAAACAATAGTCAAAATCAATAGTGGCATTTTGGTTTTTCTAACCATACACGTATAATAAAATCAACCACTCAAAAAGGTGGTCATGGGTTACCATACGTTGGGCCCCATAACCATACAACGGTCAGAATGCCACACTTTGTGCAAACTAACAAAAAGTAGGTGATCGGCCTACCGGGTAAGATACTCCTCCTTCTTTACACCCAAACAAAACCGGTTGTCCATTCCGGCAACACACTGTCCACCTGACTGAAACTTGCTAGCTCGGACCGGCACGACCTACTGAACTGACATCTTATCCGGGAAGGACCTACCCCTCAGAGGTGGCCACCTACTGAGAGACTTACTTTAATCCTTCAAAGACTAGTTCTAGCAGTCCATCCTTATTGAGTACTCAACGTAATTTATCCCACTTGGGAGAAAATTAAATAAAACAAAGTTCCACTTGAATATAGCAATTAAAGATTTCCAAAGTTTGGAACAAAGTTAGTTTTAGAAAGAGTTTTAGGGTTTAAGTAAAGCTGCGCATTGATTTTCAAATAATTTGTTTGATTGAAATGAGAAAAGAGACAATCCTCAATTGCCTTTACAGAAGTGAGTGTCCACACACTCCACATTTGGGTTGTCATAGTAATCATTTTGCATCAAACAAGTTTTATGCAGGAGCTTACCTAATCCGTTACTCGAGATAAAATAAAGATCTCCAAAAGCTTACCTAACCCCGCTTGGGGTAAACATAAACCATAATTAAACTCAATTCAAAATTTACTTTCACAAATAATCCTAACTCAACTTATTACAATCATGACCCTAGTGTCCCAAGCTTTAAGGTTAGATAATAAAAAAATGGGGGTTTATAAAATAAATCTAGCTTGATATTAAAATAATTAGAGTTTGGGAAATAGGTACTAATAAGTTGAAGGTTTAAATCTTGCTATAAATAACTATGATTTATTTGATGAAGGGTCCTAGGACCAAGATGAAATTATTTAAAATAATAATCTATTAATAATTAATTATTAGAAAATAATTGGTAACTAAATTAGTTGTAAGTAAATTTTAATGGGTTTTGATTGAAAGATAATAAGTAAATTTTAACAGTATTTATGAATATAAGACTTACAAAATTAATATTTTGCCTATTATGAATATTTATATAAAAGGCTTTATTCGATATTATTATTTTCTATATATTTTATTTTATGTAATATCTATATATTTTATTTCGTTAATAAAAGTCATTATTTATTTGACTAAAATATCATTATTTTATATAATAGTGCAAATCCACATTTTCCTAGGGTTTTCGAAATCACTAGAAGAAATTATAGTAATAATCATCTTATTGATGGAATAAAATTAGCTTAGGGACAACAAGGTCATAATCATATTTCCTATTGCTAACCATAATCATGAACATATACTCTACACCAATCAACAAAATATCAAAATCATGAATAAAAGCATAGATCCAAATCCCTCATCACATGATCCAAACTCCACTAACATAATCATATTCATGGCTTTAACAAGGATACATAATCATAAAACCCTATTCACCAAAGGTGACATAATCTCTAACATGCTTATTCAATCATACTACTCACGACATGAAGAGCATGCAACAAAACCCTAAAAGCCATAAAACTCAACCAAAACTAATCATCCACATACATCAATCCCAACTCCATCGCAAAACACATCCATTCTCATACTTCAATCCCAACTCCATCACAAAACACGTACTCAAACTTTATTCAAAAACCATCCTTTTCCAAAACAGCCTAGAGACATGAATCTAAGATTTAAAGAGAAAGTTAAATAGGCTTACTTGAATGATGACTACCTTAAAGTCGATCCAAGAGAATCCCCTCGCTAGGAAGGCTTGATCTATCCAATGAGAAGAAGAAAAATGGCCATGGTAGAAGTAACCATTCGGCCGAGAGAGAGAGAGAGAGAGAGAGAGAGAGAGAAGAGAAAAAGGAAGTTCATTAGTATATACTCATCAAAGTTGAAGATGGAAGAAGATGGAGATGATTGTTCATGCTTACCTTGAAGGTGTTCTTGAGCCTTCAAGAAAATTCTGGTTTTTGATCCAAAAGTGAGACTTTGATTTCCGAGTTTGATGTTAAAAATTGTAAGAATGGATTCATGAGAATGAATAGGTATAATCTGGAGTTTTTGGAGAAGATTGGAGTAGTTTTGGGTGGCCTTAGACGTGAGAATGGTAGTAGGTGTTCTTGGAGGTTTGGAGGGAATGGAGAGATTGGATGAAGGCTGGCCGAAATTCTGTAGGGAAAGGGTGGCCGAATTGCTTGAATGGTTTTTGGTAATTGGATTTTCAGATTTGAGAGGAAAAGGAAAGTTGGTTGTTTAAAATTTAAAGAGAATAATTTAGGGAATATTTTATGGTAGCAAATATGGTAAGCAGATCTTTGATGGTGGAGGTCTTTTGGGAAGCTACAATGGCCGATTGGATTGCTGGAATTCTACTGAGATGAATGTTGTTTGATGGAGCTTTAGGGTGACCAAAATATGATGTACAATGGTGAAAGAGTTTTCTGGTTGTTTGAGGTTTAATTCATGGAAGGTTGATGAAATAAATTGCTGGAATTTTAGATTTCAATCAATTGTTTGATTGGAGTGATTGATGGAGAGATTTTAGAAGCAGCTATGGAGCTGTTTTTTTAGCAGAACAATGGTGAGGATGCTGGAGTTCAGTTCATGGCCGATCAAGGTGAGTTTGTACAGAAAAATGGTGGAAGTTTCGGACAAGGGTGAAAAAGGAACAAAGCTGGAAATTCTGATCAGGTTTTTCGCAAGGCTTGCTGGAATTTCTGGGCTGATTTTTCTGCTATATTTCAGTCAACTTGCAGAAGGTTCGAAGGGCCATTGGAGGGTCCTTAAAGGCTAGTTTCCAGCCTTCTTTATGGAGGAAAAACAAGGTTGAATTGCTGGTTGAAAAACTGGAAGAAACAGCTTGGTTTTTCAAACTGTTGAGTTGCGAACTGCCCAGGATTTTTTTCCTGGTTTGCACAGCTCTTGAGCAATCCGGTTTTGGTTGGAATTTTTAGCCTTCAAGCTGAGTAAAATGTCCATTTTCCTGACAGCATTTGAGAGGAAAAGATGGCTGAAATTTTTGACAATTGGACTGATCAAGAAGTTGGAAAAAATCCAGATTACTACATGAAAAAGATGAATATACATAGGTTGGAGTTTGAAGGTTCAACCATGGAAATTAATTCTCTTGGGAACCTTCCACAACTCCTCCCCATTTTCGGTCAAGAAGATACCTCACACTTAGACATTTTTGAACCTTCAAAACCACAGAATTTTGCTGGAATTTTCTGGAAACAAAATTGATTTGGATAAATTGAACAATCTAATGAATTAAGAAGTAAGGAAAGCTAGAGATCAAGAATGGTATGAACCCCTTAGAAATTTTTGTAGGGTACAAGAGTAGGATTAAGACATTCCTTTCATGTCTCTCCTAAGACAACATTCCTACTCCTCCCTAAGACATGCAAGGGCCGAAAATAGCCTTCCTAAACAAAAATAAAATTTAATCATACTAAAACTCAAATGATGAAATTTGAACTCAAGACCTCAAGAATTAATTCCAAAGTTCTAACCACTAAATCACAACAACTCTTGTTCTTATGTTCTCTTCTAAAATTTAATCCTCAAGCTATCTCCCTATTTCCTCCTCAAGCAAAATTACCATTTTGCCATTCTTACTCACTAAGCTTAAATAAGCCATCTAGGCTACAAATCACATATCTAAAGCACATATAATCATACAAATATATATATATATATATGCATGCGAGAAAATATGATATGCATCCCGACCCCCTTACTCTAGAGTTGGTTTTAGTTGGGGTTTCACAATAGAGACTCTTAATCTTCAAATTGCATCATTAGTAACCCTTTCTACTTTTTTATAATAGCTTGTGACTTAATTCTTATATCTATATCATCTATTTTTTTTAGTAGCAGTCAAATCATTACTTGCAATGCATCTCCTTCCATGATCAGCTTATATTATCAACAAATTTCAAGAAGTGAGACGATCAGTCAAACACATTTCTATTCTCCGTATAATTTGAAGCAAGCAAGTTAGCTACAATTTAGCTATTAGTCATTTTTCCTATCTTACTACACAGGCAAGTAGCAAGAGTTGGATTGATGCCATTTGTAAGCTTGTTTTCAAGTTAAATGCCATAGAAGGAAGAGATCAAAATAATAGCAATAGCATTACTGCTTACAAGCTAGTGTACTTAAATAAAGTGGAGTAATGGAATTGTTAAGTACTTCAGTTTTTATCAAGTCTTTCAAGCCTAAGCTACTAATTGAATCACTTAATGGTAGCAAAGAAGGAATCACTTAATGCAACAAAAAATAGAAGAAAAGAGTACAATTAGACAAATCACTCTAACTCGTTGGTATTATTGGAATATATGCCCTCTAGACTAATTTTATATGATGTAATTATCAAATTTATTAATAAAAGAATTTATTCTCAAATTTTATTTGTGAATTTACATTTTATTTGTATACGATTTTAATTTGGATAAGACCCATTGTGTTTAAGTAAGTGATCTATGTGAATTATGGTATTTCACAGTAAAGTATGGATCACGGGTTACTTATCACATAAATGTTTGTTCTTAACCGTTTGATGAGAATGAGAATCTCATTATTTATAGGCTATTATGTTATGAATTTTAAATGGGAAATGGCTTACCTTTAGCCAGTAAGTAGTCCACTCACTTCATAACATGAGCGTATTTTGAATATGTAGAATATGACCTATAATAATAGTTTCTAAAAGTACTATTTAGAAGAAACTCAAACTATTACTGCTACAGCGTGAACTAATACTCTACCGCTTGAGTATGAGTTAGTGGTCTTAAAGGCTTAAAATAGCAAAAATCATCAAAACAAAAGCATGCTAGGAAAACGAAAAATTTACCTCTGTAATTGAATGGCCCTCTTCGCATTGATGTAGATGTTTGTATAAGGATATTTGATGCTAGTAGATCACGTTCTTGTAAACGTCTACTGCATCTTATTCACGTGAAGCCTTTGATCTTTCAAAATGGTGCCCGTAGCACAGCCGATGAAAGCTTAAAGAAGTGAGTTTGCAATACGTTTCTCTTCACTGTGAGTGTTTCACAGATCTTTATTTCTGTGAATTGGATTTCTTCTTCAATGATTTGATTTTCTCTGTGTATGGCCCAATAAAAAACCAAGCCATTATAGCTTCAATTCCTTTTTCATTTACACATCACGAGAGAATGGCCACCTACGTGAAAATAGAAAGCTCCATACTTTCTGTTATCTTTCAAGCTTTTTTTAATTAATTTAATAATTAATTATTTAATTTTTTTTAATTTTATTTTACCCTTAGTCTTATTCATTGGGCCAAATAAAATTATTTACTCTTAGATTTGAACACTCATAAATAATAAATTTTAATTATTTATTTTCTGGACTTTATTAAATAGCCCAATAAAAAATTAACAAACCTAAATAGACCAATAAAATATTTGGCCTTATATCTAATTTTATATCTAGATTAATTTTCTAATTATTCAATCTAGGCCTTAGGCCTTGAATAATTAATTAATCAATTAAACTAGATAAAATAAATACTCTCTCTTGGGTATTTATTTTTTTCCAATCTAATAATAAATTAGACTAATAAAATAAAATAAAATCATAATTATCAAAACCAATTTCTTAACCCAAATCTTTCGCAACTTAAGGGCTATTTTAGGGACCAAAAGACACATCACATTGGTTACTAAAATGACCAAAATACCCCTACTATATAAATAGTTATATTTTGTATTCTAAATATTTCCTAATATCACTATAAGAAAATATTGACCCCAAGGACAATGTTGCGTCAGCAAAGTCTTCGACCGACAGGTGTAAAGACTAAAATACCCCTCTACGTATTGCTATGCAATTAGAGAGGAAGAATGTACTAACACCTCTTTAATAGATATCTACCATCCTTAGACCTCTAGTCCAATGATTCACGACTCCTAAAATGTTTTTGCTTTTCAAGGGAACTACCCTAAAGTAAACATCCAAGTTATGTTCCCCATGACCCTGAATAACTAAATCATTTGAATAGTTATAATGGACGATATAGCGTAGAAGCTATCTCGTACAAGTCTGTCTTAACTAACTAATCAAATATACCCAATAGACAAGTATATTGGTTTTACGAAAAAAATCTCAACTACAGTATATCAAAGTATATACTTCTAGTTTCGTCAGACTTTCAACTCATACTCAAGCGGTAGAGTATTAGTCCACACTGTAGCAGTAATAATTTGGATTTCTTTTAAATAGTACTTTTAGACACCAATATTACAGGTTATGTTCTACGTATTCGAAATACACTTATGCTATGAAGTGAGTGGACTACTCACTGGCTAATGATAAGTCATTCCCCATTTGAAATTCAAAACACAATAACCTATACATGATGAGATTTCCATTCTCAGCAATCGGTTAAGAACAAACATTTATGAGTTAAGTAACCCGTGATCCATACCTTACTGTGAAAGATTACCATTCACATGGATCATTTACTTAAACACAATGGGTCCTTTCAAAATGAAAATTGTGCACAAATAAAATGTAATTTCACAATCAAATTTTGAGAATAAATTCTTTTATTAATAAATTCGATAATTATATCAGATAAACTAGTCTAGATGGCATATATTCCAACAATCTCCCACTTGTACTCTAAGACTAAGAAAGTTCATAGGTGCCCATCCCTATAGCGTCTAAATGTCTCTTAAAGACTCTCTCAGCCAAATACTTGATGAAGAGATCTACTAGGTTGTTCTCCAAGGCTATCTGTTCCACCACGATTTCTCGTCTCTGAATGAAATTCCGAATCAGGTGGTAGTTCTTTTGGATGTGCTTCCTCTTCTTGTGGTTCCTAGGTTCTTTGGATTGCAAGACTGCTTCAGAGTTATTGTAATACACCACAATCGGTCTGTTCATGTGTGACACAACTCCAAGTTCTGAAAGGAACTTCCAGAGGCAAACTGCTTCTTTGGATGCTTCCGAAACCGCCACATACTCAACTTCTATAGTTGAGTCAGCAATACAAAATTGCTTAATACTACTTCATGAAATAGCTCCTCCAGACAAGGTGAAGACATATCCACTAGTAGATTTTCTCTCATCCTTATCCGACTGGAAATCTGAGTCTGTGTATCCAGTAGGAACCAAGTTGTCAGTCCTGTAAACCAACATATAATCTTTTGTACCATTGAGGTATTTAAGAATATGCCTTACAGCTTGCCAATGAACCTCCATATGGTTTGACTGATATCTACTAACTAAGCCTATGGCAAAGCAGATATCTGACCTAGTACACAGCATGGCGTACATGAGACTTCCCACAATCGAAGCGTAGGGAATTCTACTCATCCTGTCTTTTTTTTCTTGAGACTTAGAACAATCCTTAGAACAAAAAGATAACCTATGTCTGCAAGGGATTAGAGCTCCCTTGCATGAGTCCATGCTAAACTTGGCCAGCATCTTATCAATGTATGTCATTTGGGATAATCTTAACATTCTCTACTTCCTATTTCTAAGAAGTTTAATACCAAGAATGTAATTGGCTTCTCCCAAGTCATTCATACTAAATTGACTAGACAGTCAAACCTTAGTAGATAACAATATCCCTACATTATTCCTAATGAGTAGAATATCATCTACATATAGAACAAAAAAATCACATTTATGCTTTCCAATCACTACAAGAAAAATGCATTTTAGCAACGGAAATTAGTGACGGCTTTGTACCGTCGCTAATTTACGACGGAATAGCGACGGTAAACAAAAATTTTTAATTTAAATTTATTTTTTTTAAAATTTGTCAGAAGCCGTAGCCAATCTCTCGCTAATTAGAGAGGGATTAGCTACGGCTTATTGTCCCTCGCTAATTAGCGAAGGATTAGCTTCAATATACGTAATTAACACTAATATTAATTAATTATTTAAATACCGTAGCTAATCCCTTGCTAATTAGCGTACGACATTTGAACAATTAATTAGTATTAGTGTTAATTACGTATGTCGTAGCTAATCCCTCGCTAATTAGCAAGGGATTAGCTACAGCATACGTAATTAAAACTACCACTAAATTAATTGCTTGAATACCATAGCTAATCCCTCGCTAATTAGCGAGGGATTTGTACGGTCGCTAATCCCTCGCTAATTAGCTATGACATTTATGATTATTCATTAATATTAAATAATTGTTAAAATACTGTCGTTAATCCGTTGCTAATTAGCGACGGCAAATCGGGTCGTCGCAAATCCCTTGCAAATCCATCGTTAATTTGCAAAAAAAAAAAATAGTATATAATTAATATAAAGAACAAAAAATCGTAAGAATATCAATAGCCTAGTGGTGGAGCACGTGCTCCCCCACAATAAGGACGCGAGTTCAAACCCCGTGTCCAACATAATCTCAAAAAAAATATCTGACGGGTCGGGTCGGTAGTCGGGCCGAACCGGTTAGGCCGGGTCTTGACTAATTAAATTTTTTAAAATAAAATTCGTTGGTCGTCGCTAATCCGTCGCTAAATTTAGCAACGGCCTTAATTAAAATTTTAATTATAAATATCATTACTTAATAGCCGTCGCTGTTAGCGACAGATTCTTGTTATGTCGCTATTTGCAACACCAATTTTAGCGAGGGTCAAAATCCGACGCTAATCCGTCGCTAAACTCAATTAGCGACGGATTTGACCGTCGCTAAATTGTTATTTTCTTGTAGTGAATTTTCTGTATACGCATGGTTCATTCTCGTTTTGAATGAAATCGTAAGACTTTATAATCTCGTCAAAATGAATATTTTATATTCTAGATGCCTGCTTAAATCCATAAATGGACTTCTTAAGCTTGTAGACCATATGTTCTTGGCCTTTAGCAATAAAACCTTTCAGTTGGGACATATATATATATATCTTCATTAAGATGGCCATTAAGAAATACTATCTTGACATCCATTTGTCATATCTCATAGTCGTAATGACATGCAATGGCAAGAAAAATACGGATGGACTTAAGCATGGCTACCGGAAAAAAGGTTTCATCATAATCAATTCCCTCTTTATGAGTATACCCTTTCGCCACAAGCCTAACTTTGAAGATTTCCACATTCCTATCCACTCTCCTCTTCCTCTTGTATAGCTACTTACACCTAATGGATTTTATCCCTTTAGGTGAAGCTACAAGATCCCAAACCTGATTTAAGTACATAGACTCAATTTCGACTTTCATTGCTTCATGCTATAGATCTACATCGGCATCAACAATAGCTTCATCGTATCTAGTGGGATCTTGTTCCTGATGATCAGAGACCAGTTCAAAAACCTCGCTTGTCCATCTTTCCGGAACTCTAGATATCCTCCCATTACGATGAAGCTCCATTTGTACAAGTTCTTGAGGTTGTGCCTTTTCTCGTTCCATAATCAAGTCTAAAAAAGTTGATTCTAAAGATAACTTCTCCTCGAATTCCAACCTTGTTAAACTTTTAGTGGAAGTACTTTGATCATCCTCCAAGTATCTAGCATTAGTACTTACTAGTACTTTCTGCTCATTGGGATGATAAAAGTAACCTCATTTTGTCCCTTTTGGATTCCCAACAAAGTAGCATAATTCCGATCTTGGTTCTAACTTATCTCTCTTGATCAGTACATAAATTGGACATCCCTATATCCTAAGATGATTTAAACTTAGCTTACGCCCAATCCACATCTAATAGAATGTCCTAGGTACTGACTTGAAAGGCACCAAGTTCAGAATATATGCCTCTATTTCCAAGACATATCCTCAAAAAGAGACCGAAAGAGTAGCATGAGACATCATGCTTTGGATCATTTCATTAATGTCATGTTCCTTCTCTCAGCTACTCTATTCTGGTAGGGTGTACCCGGCGCAGAGAGTTGGGATACCATTCCATGATGTACCATGTAATCCTTAAACTCACCGATGAGGTATTCTCCATCACAATCCAATCGTAAGATTTTGATCAATTTACCTATCCGACGCTCCACATCAGCCTTAAACTCTTTGAATTTATCAAAAGAGTCAGACTTGCGCATCATCAGATAGACATAACTAAACCTTGTACAATCATCCGTGAAAGTGATGAAGTACTCAAAGCCCCTCCTAACTTGAGTGGATAAAGGACCACACACATCAGTATAAATAAGATCTAATATCTCCTTGACTCTATTAGCCTTTTGGATAAACGACATTTTAGTCATTTTTTCCATAAGGCATGATTCACACTAAGGCCAACTTTTCAATCTTAATAGTCCCATGGCCCATCATGGATTAACCTCTAAATCCTGATTGAGTTAATATGGCCCAACTTTAGATGCCAAAGATATGAGTTATTGACATTGGTCTTACTCTTCTTACTTAAAGGTTTAGATTGAACGTTATTTATTTGATTATTTGTAGGATTTAAAAAGAATAAGTTTCCATACATATGCCCTGTACATAAAACTTCTCAATTTCTACTGATAGTAATACCAGAATGGAAAGAAATAAAATATCTATGATTTATTAACTTTGCAACTGAAATCAAATTCTATCTAAAATCAGGTACATATAAAATATCCTTTAATACAACCACTTTATTACAATAATAAAAAAATAAAAAAAAAGATCTAGCTCTCCCACTGCAATGGCCCATACTCATGATCCATTTCCTACTTGTAGTCTATGCTTGCCCTTCTAGAGTCTTTTTATCATCCTAAACCCCTATAAGGAGTTACAGATATGATCAGTAGCACTAGAATCAACAATCCAAGTGGAAGTTGATCCAACTATTGAAATAGACTCTAAATAGAGAACAATATATGTAGGATTTTTCTTGACTTGAAGTTCTGGACACTCCTTTTTCCAGTGTCCCTCCTACCCACATTTGAAGCATTTGCCTTTGGGCTTGTTGGGCTAGTTGGGCTAGTTCTTGGGCTGGACCTGTGTGTTTCCCTTCTTCTTCTTGAACTTCCTGGGTTTGGGCCTAGTTCTAGAAGAAAAAGTCCTAATAATCATAGCCTTAGACTGTGGCTTCATGACCTTCTTCGCCACCTGGAGCTCTTTTATTAACTCAGTTAAAGTCATGTTTAATTTGTTCATGTTGTAGTTCAACTTGAATTGAGTAAAAAAGCCTGGCAAAGATTCAAAAACCATGTCCATTTAGCTCTCGAGGTCAATAACAACCCCTAAGACTTCTGCTTCCTCGAAAGTAGCAATTATTTTGAGCATATGTTCCCTGACTGATGCTCCATCAGCCATCTTAGTATTCATGATCGTCCTAAGAGCTTCCTACTTTGCGGGCCATCTCTTATCGGTGAACATCATAGCTAATGATTGGCTAATATTATATGCAATGGCCATGTGCTCATGCTTTGACTGAAGCACATTAGACATGGAGGCCAACATGTAGCATCGAGCTATTTCGTTGGCCTTCTTCCATACTTTTTCATCCTCATGCTCCTTAGCGGTGGAACCCTCCCTGATAATAGAGCAGGTTTCAAAGAGGACATACTTATACTTTTCAACAGTGAGTATTATGTCCAAGTTCATTTTTCAGTCCACATAATTTGGACCCGTTAGCTTATTCTCACGGAGAATAACGGTCAAAGGACTGAAAGAACCTCCACCAACCATTTCTAAAAAATCAAAAATAAAAGAAAATTCAGTTTGTGAAAAATAAAATAATTTGTGACTTTTTTCTCATATTAAATCCGATAATAGTTAACCCTATCACTATTATCTTTATTATGATTAATTTGGCTCTTAATAAAATTGACATAGCTTCTTGGGAAAATTAATAGTTTTCTAAGCTAAGTGTATTAATCACCACAAATTAATTTTTTTCTAGGTGATGATCTAGAAGATAACTCCTTCATGAGATGACCATTTCTTCTCATTTCCTATGGACATTCCCCGCACTATAACCTCTAATGTTGGCTAGCCGATCATAGCACTTGTCCCAGGTTATTAATTGTATCAATCTATTAGTTCTAGATCCTTGTGGCATCCCTATCCTATACGGGTTCATTCTCAAGGTGACACGAGGAGACCCACAATCTCTAATAAGGATCGTGATAGAAGCCGTAGGGCCGTTAGAACCCCTCTCTCACTTAATATTTTAAAATAAGGGTTTTTCTTGAAAAATATATTTTGAAAATTTTAATTAAGTTTTTTTTAACTCAAAATAAAATATCTAAACCCATAAAAATTTCTATGTCAAGGTTTATACCATTTGAGAAATTTTTCTATGGATTAATTTTATTTAAGTTAATAAACTTAATAATTTCAATAAAACTTTCAAGAGATTTTGATCTCTAGTTTAATTTTGACAAAAATAATTTTTCATGATAAAATTCAATCAAAATGGCTTTCTATTTTAATTCACAAAATATCTAAATCCAATATATTTTATATGTCAATGATAAAATCATTTGAGAAAATATTCAAGAATTAATTTTTGTTCGAATTAAAATTAACTATTTGATTTAAGAAAAATGTTTTTCGTTGTCAAAAATTTTCAAAGATCTTGGTCTTTGAGAAAACACGCACATATGGTACAAAAAGAAATAAGCATGCTAGAAAACTGTAAACATTTTCATACTTTTCTATTCTTTTAACCTAAGTGTCCAAAAAATAAAATTAAATATATTAATTAATTAATGGTCTTGTTTAATCCTAAATTTTCTTTACTATTATTTTTCATGCAAAATATTCAGAGAATATTAACTATTGCAATAAAATAACTTCGTCTGGTACGGGACCAAAAAATATATATATCTATTTCGGGTCGGGTCCAGTGCACCCGCCACACTAGATCACGGCCCCATGGGCCGAATCTGGGATGGTGCCCGCGACCCAACCTACGCCCGCTCCAGCTGTGTTCAAAAGTGTTAACCGCAGCTTCAATTTGCGAAAGTAAATTGAATTTACTTCCTCGCAGAAGGCTGGCTTGGCTTCTGCGAGAAAGCTTTCCTCACCAATGATCAACGACTTGCGGCTCAGCGGTGGCTTGCACTCGGCCCCTCTCACAAAATCGCAACTCGGCTTAGCTTCGCTTCTTAGCTCGACTGCTACAGTAGCTTCTTCTCCAGAAAGAAGCTTTGCAATTTCTCTGTGGTTTTTTCACTATTTTCACTTTAAAATCATCCAAACAACTACTTATACCCTTAAAAAATACTGGGCTTACATGATGTATATGAAAGCAATCAAAATACATTATTCCTATACTTCCATTCGTGAAACTTACAGTGAAACTACCCATACCAGTAAAAACGAAGGATCACAGATTTCAACCAAAATAAATATTTTCTTATTTTAGTTAAGCCTAACATGCTTCATACATTTGCCAAGCCATGGCTCTGATACCAATTGAAGGCTTAAAATTGCAAAAATTATTAAAACAAAAGCATGCTAGGAAAATGAAAAATTTACCTCTGTGATTGAATGGCTTTCTTCGCACTGATGTAGATGTCTGTATAAGGATATTTGAGGCTAGTGGATTACGTCCTTGTAATCGTCTACTGCGTCTCATTCATGCGAAGCCTTTGATCTTCTGAAATGGTACCCGTAGCACAACAAGTGAAGGCTTAAATAAGTGAATTTGTAATACGTTTCTCTTCACTGTGAGTGTTTCACAGATCTTTGTTTCGGTGAATTGAATTTCTTCTTCATCGATTTGGTTTTCTCTGTGTATTGCCCAATAAAAAGCCAAGTCATTATAGCTTCAATTCTTTTTTCATTTACACACCATGAGAGAGTGGCAACCTGCATGAAAACAGAAAGCTCCATGCTTTTTGTTATCTTTCACGCTTTTTTTAATTATTTATTTATTTATTTTAAATTTTATTTTACCCCTGGTCTTATTCATTGGGACAAATAAAATTATTTACTCTTGAACTTGAACACTCATAAATAATAAATTTTAATTATTTATTTTTTAAACTTTATTAAACTGCCCAATAAATAATTAACAAACCCAAATAGACTAATAAAATATCAGGTCTTATATCTAGTTTTATATCTAGATTAACTTTCTAATTATTCAATATGAGCCTTGGGCCCTAAATAATTAATTAACCATTTAAACTAGATAAAATAAATACTATCACTTGGGTCTTTTATTTTATTCCAATCAATAATAAATTATACTAATAAAATAAAATCCATAATTATCAAGACCAATTCCTTAACTCAAATCTGTCAAGACTTAAGGGTCATTTCGAGGACCAAAAGACACATCGTCTTAGCTATTAAAATGACCAAAATACCCTTGTCATATAAATAGTTGTATTTTATATTTTAAATATTTCCTAATATCATCATAAAGAAATATTAACCCCAAGGACAATAATGCGTTAGCAAAGTCTTTGACCTACAGGTGCAATAACTAAAATACCCTTCTTCGCATCGCCGTGCAATTAGAGAAGAAGAGTATACTAACACCTTTCTAATAAACACCTACCATCCTTAGACCTCTAGTCCAATGATCCACGACTCCTAGAATGTTTCAACTTTTCAATGGAGCTACCCTAAAGTAAACATCTAAATCATATTCCTCAGGGTCCTGAAAAATTAGATCATTTGAACAGTCACAATGGGCGATATAGCGTAGAAGCTATCTTGTACAAGTCTGTCTTAATTAACTAATCACATATACCCAACATATAAGTATATTGGTTCTACGAAAAAATTTCAACTATAGTATATCAATGTATATGCTTCTAGCTTCGTCAGACTTTTAACTCATACTCAAGCGGTGGAGTATTAGTCCACATTGTAGTAGTAATAGTTTGGGTTTCTTTTAAATAGTACTTTTAGAAACCATTATTATAGGTCATGTTCTACATATTCGAAATACGCTCATGCTATGAAGTGAGTGGACTACTCACTGGCTAAAAGTAAGTCATTCCCCATTTGGAATTCATAACACAATAACCTATACATGATGAGATTCTCATTCTTATCAATCGGTTAAGAACAAACATTTATGAGTTAAGTAACCCGTTAGCTAAACTTTACTGTGAAAGACCACCATTCACATGAATCACTTACTTAAACACAATGGATCATTTTTAAACGAAAATCGTACACAAATAAAATGTAAATTCACAAACAAATTTTGAGAATAAATTCGATAATTACATCAGATAAACTAGTGTAGATGACATATATTCCAACAAGTCTGACGAAGCTAGAAGCATATACTTTGATATACTGTAGTTGAGGTTTTTTCGCGGAGTCGATATACTTGTATGTTGGGTATATGTGACTAGTTAGTTAAGACAGACTTGTACAAGATAGCTCTTACGCTATATCGCCCCTTGTGACTGTTCAAATGATCTAATTATCTAGGGCCCTGGGGAATATAACTTGGATGTTTACTTTTGGGTAGCTCCCTTAGAAAGTGAAAACTTACCATGTGTCATGGATCGTTGGACTAGAGGTCTAAGAATGGTAGATATCTATTAGAGAGGTGTTAGTACACTCCTCATTTCTAAATGTACGGCGATGCGTAGAGGGATATTTTAGCCATTACACTTGTAGGTCGAAAACTTTGCTAACGCAGCATTATCCTTGGGGTCAATATTTCCTTATGGTGATATTAGAAAATATTTAAAATGCAAAATATAACTATTTATCTAGTAAGGTATTTTGGTCATTTTAGTAGCTAAGGCGATGTGTATTTTGATCCTCGGAATAACCCTTAAGTCCTGATTAAGGAATTGGTCTTGATAATTATGAATTTTATTTTATTTTATTTAAGTAGTCTAATTTTTTATTGGATTAGAATAAAATAAAAGGTTCGAGAGAGAGCAAATATTTTATCTAATTTAATTGGTTAATTAATTATTTATGGCCTAAGGCCCAAATTGAATAATTAAAAAATTAATCTAGATATAAACTAGATCAAAAGGTATGAAATTTTATATTGATCTTTTTGGGCGTGTAAATTATATATTGGGTTGTTTAATGAAGCCCAAAAAATAAATAATAAATAATTAAGATTTATTATTTATGGGTGTTCAAGCCCAAAAATAAATAATTTTATCTGATTTAATGAATAAGACTAATGGTAAAATAAAATTAAAAATTAAATTAACTAATTATTAAATTAATTAATTAATTAAAAAATAAAAAATAATACGGGATGGATCCGGTGTTGTTTTGCGTGAAGGATAACAGAAAGCATGGCTACTTTCTATTTTCATGTAGTTGTTTTCTCCCTCTCGTTGATGGATTGGAATTGATAAAAATGAAGTGAAATGAAAATGAAGAGTTGGGTCTTCATGGTTCATCTTTCACTGAGAACAAACCCATTTTGAAACACAGAGGCCAAGTGAAACTCACTGCTTTGAGCTTTCACCGGCAGAGGATAGGGTACCATTTTGGAAGCTCAAAAGTTTTGCGTAAATGAGACGAAGTCAATATTTATAAGAACATGATCTAATAGCTTTAAGCGTCCTTGTACAGACATCTTCTTTAGGTATATAACTAAAAAATGGAGTAATGGAATTATTCAATCATAGAGGTTCATAAAGGAAGTAAAAGAGGACCAGAAAACTGATGAAATCTCATTCTGGAACTCTCTATCCCTGCTATGCTTATGTTTTATATAACAATAGTTGGATAATACTCTGCATAAAAATAATTGATCAGTTATTTAATTTAACCTGAAAACATACTAGTAAAGAATAGAATATGTAGATAATATAGTTTAGGCTTGGGGGAAAAAATAGAAATATTGAATAAACAATTCAAATCGCTCGTAGCACTTTTTTTTTCGTGGGTAATAGATCAAAAAATATTAGAGATAAACATCCTATATTACAAACTTTTTACTGTTATTCTAAAATAAAATAATAATAATAAAATTTCATTGAATTTGTGTAAAATTTAGAAGCAATCACTACAATATCATAAGAAAACGTGATCAAAGCATGACAAACTCACCTTCAATCGAAATACCTAAGTGTTGACACTAGAAGAAGTTAGAGTGAAAAAGGGATTTGAATGGTTTTATTTTCTTTTTTTGACAAATTAAAATAGTAGTTTAGAAATTAAAAAATTAATAGCTTGACCTTAGAAGAATCAAGGAGTATTAATGATTACATAAGAAAATTATAATTTAAGAGTATAAATTTAAAATTATAAATTTAACCATTTTCTTTTAATAAACAATCAAGTTTAATATACTATATGTGCGTCACGGATAATTTTGATTCTCTCTCTTTGAGAAAGGTTCCTAACTTTTTCCACTAATAAGTAATATAGATTCCTGCTTTAATAATTTTTGCTTTAAATTCATATGCTCCCTTTATCTTTCAAAAATGATTATAATTGATTTGGCATGATATATTATGTAAAATTAAAATTGTAATATAATATAATATAATCTGAAAAATATAGAATAATGATTACTTTATACCAAATTTTAGTATAGAAAAGTAATTATAGTGATCATTTGCTTGTTCTAGTATATAATATATTTAAATTTTTATTTTTTAAAAAAATATTAATTATGTTAGGACAATTTTAAAATATAGGTCAATTTTAATGGAACGATTAGAAATAGTATACGTCCTTGCGGATCAACTCATGAATATTTACTTGGTCATAAATAATGGTCCTTTTATGTAATTTGTTATGAAATATGAAAGGTCAAGTGGCTGTTCATTTTCTTGAAGATAATGTGACTATTCGTATACTGTGACTGTTCATTTTCTAAGGTTATTAAATTCATTTCTTAACCTTTCAGATTCTGTAACCTTTCAAATTCTGTATCGAAACCTCTATAAATAGGGGTCATATGTAAACAAACGAATAATCAATGAAATCGTATCTAAGCGATTCTCTTTCTTGTTTCCTCTTCTAGTATCTTTACTTTATAATTTTATATTTACTGATTCTATTTTGAATCAAATTCACAACACGTTATCAGCACGAGACTCTACCGAAGTTGTTTTACTGAAGGTTATAATCACGGTGACACTATTGAAGTTTGCTATAACAAAAGAGAAAGGTAAGTACTTTTCCTATTTGATTTTGTATTCACATGGCAAATCTCACCAAACTTGAGTTTGTAGCTCTTGATATTATTGGAAAAAACTATTTATCTTGGACACTAAATGCTGAAATGCATTTAGCTGCAATGGGTCTGGCAGATACCATTGTAGAAGGAAATCCATCATCATCACAAAATGATGCTAAAGTTATGATTTTTCTCCACCATCATCTTCATGATGACTTAAAGGTTGAATACCTTACCATGAAAAATCCACTTATTTTGTGGACTAATTTGAAAGAAATATTTGATCACCAGAAGATGGTTGTCCTTCTAAAGGTACGGTATGACTGGATGCACTTGCTATTACAAGATTTTAAATTCGTTAGTGAGTATAATTCTACTATTTTTAAAATTAGCTCGCAGTTAAAACTATGTGGAGAAAATATTACTGATGAGGATATGTTAGAAAAAATTTTCTCTACTTTTCATGTATCGAATGTGCTTCTGCAGCAGCAATATCGAGAAAATGGATTAAAAAAGTATGCAGAATTAATATCTTGTCTTCTCGTAGCTGAGTAAAATAATGAGCTATTAATGAAAAATCATGAAGCTCTACCAACAGGTTTTACTCCATTCTCAGAAGTGAATGATGTTAGAACTCGTAATTTTGGCCTTAGAAGAGGTCGTGGTCGTGGTCGTGGTCGTAATCATGGTCGTGGATATGGCCGTGGCTGTGGACGTATATATGGTCGTGATAAAAATATTCATTATGATCGCAATAGTCAAAAAAAAAGTTATGAGAAATAATGGCAATCACCAGAAGTGGCAAAAAAACTAACAATAAAGGAAAAGGAAATGATGTTGTTCCTAAAAATTATGAAGATAAATATTATCGCTATGGCATGAAAGGTCATTGGTCCCGTACTTGTCGTACTGCAAAATACCTTATTGATCTGTATCATGCGTCTATTGAGAAGAAAGGCAAAAATGCTTAAGCAAATTTTACTCTACAACATTCTCTTTGTGATGATGATGATACCAACCTTGACAATATTGATGTAACTCATTTGGACGTGGTTGATTTCTTTTTAGCATCCTAAAGGAAGAATTGAGCATTTGATTGGTGATGAAAATGGCCAGAAGAATTGGAAATTTACTTTTAATATTTTCCTTTTATGTTTTATATTTTTTGCATTGTAATAGTAATTAGCGTTTAAAGTTTTTTATTATTTGAGTATTTAATATTTTGTTATGCCCAAATGGCTATTATTCTGCTTACTGGATACACAAGTGGCATTGAAGATATATGCCTAATTGATAGTGGTACAACACACACCATATTGAAAGATAGAAAATATTTCTCTTACCTACAGATGGGAGAAACAAATATTAATACTATAAGTGGTAGTGTAAAGTTGATTAAAGGTTCTGGAAGAGCTAATATTATATTACCTGGAGGAACAAATATTATTATTTCTAAAGCATTATTTTCTTCAAAATCTCAAAGAAATTTATTAAGCTTTAAAGATATTCGCCGAAATGGATATCACATTGAGCCAATGGAATAAAATGGTTTTGAGTATCTCTGTATTACTCAAATAATATCAGGTAAAAAAATCTTTATTAGAAAAGCTATCATCTCATTCTTCTTGCCTATATAGCACAAAAATCCATGCAATTGAAGTGCATCATTTAGTAAATTAGAAGTTTACTGATCCTGCTGCATTTATCATTTGGCATGATCGTTTGGGTCATCCGGGAGTTATTATGATATGAATGATAATTGAAAATACGCATGGTCATCCTTTGAAAAGTCAAAGGATTTTGACATCTGATAAATTTTCATGTGCTGCCTGTTCTCAAGGGAAATTGGTTATTAAAACATCTCCAACAAAAGTGGAGTTTGAATCTCTAGTATTTTTAGAAAGAATTCATGGTGATATATGTGGATCAATTAATCCACCATGTGGGCAATTCAGATACTTTATGATTTTAATTAATGCATCGACTCGATAGTCGCATGTCAATTTATTATCAACTCACATCCTGTTGTTTGCGAGATTTCTTGCCTAAATAATTCACTTAAAAGCGCAATTTCCGGATTATCCTATCAAAAGGATCCGTCTAGATAATGCTTGAGAATATTCCTCCCAAGCCTCTGATGCTTATTGCATGTCAATTGATTTACTATTGAACATCCAGTAACTCATGTTCATACTCAGAATGATCTAGCTGAATCATTCATTAAACGGTTACAATTAATTTCTCGACTGTTATTAATAAGAACAAATCTCCCTACAACTACTTGGGGACATGCTATTTTGCATGCTACAGCACTTGTGTGCATAAGGCCAACAAGTTTTCACAAATTTTCTCCTTTACAATTGACTTTTGGTTCCGAGCCAGATATTGCTCATTTGAGAATTTTTGGGTGTGCCGTGTATGTACTGATAGCGCCAAATCAACGTATCAAAATGGGTCCTCAAAGAAGGTTAGGGATATATGTTGGATATGTTTCTCCCTCTATAATCAGATACATTGAACCATTGACATGTGATGTATTCACGACAAGATTTGCTGATTGTCATTTTGATGAAACTTTGTTCCCTAAATTAGAGGGAGAACATAAACCACATAAAAATGAGCTTGTCTGGACAACATCATTGAATTATTTAGATCCGTGCATAAGCGCAAGTGAACTAAAAGTTCAAAAGATCATTTATTTGCAAAGACTTGCAAATCAACTGCCAGATTCTTTTGCTGACTCTACAAAGGTAACTAAATCGCATATTCCAGCTATAGATGCCCCTATTCGGATAGAAGTCCCAATAGGACAAAATACAATTCCTTTAACTATTGAATCAAAAACACGTCAGAAACGTGGACGATCCATTGGTTCAAAAGATAAAAATTCTCGAAAGAAAAGAGGATTAAATGATCAGAATGATCCAATTGAAGAATTAGGAAAAAGGGATCAAGTGGAAACTGATGAAAATATCCAAATATCTAAAAATAGTGAACAGAATAGTGAGATGTCTATTAATTATATAACTTTTGGCAGAAGTTGGAATCGGACAGAAATAACTGTTGATGATGTTTTTACATACAATATAGCACTTGAAGTGTTAAAAGATAATGAGGACCTTGAACCAACATCAGTTGAAGAATGTCGTTATAGAACTGATTGACCAAAATGGAAAGATGCGATTCAATCGAAGTTAAACTCACTTGCAAAGCGTGAGGTTTTTGGACCTGTAGTCCGAACACCAAAATGTGTAAAACCAATTGGTTATAAATGGGTATTTGTGCAAAAGTGAAATGAAAATAATAAAGTCGTAAGATATAAAGCACGACTTGTGGCACAAAGTTTTTCGCAAAAATCGGGTATTGATTACAATGAAACATATTCACCTGTGGTGGATGTAATTACACTCCGATACCTTGTGAGTCTAGTAGTATGCGAAAAGATTGACATGTATCTAATGGATGTTGTGACTGCTTATTTATATAGGAACCTTAATAATGATATTTATATGAAAATCCCAGAAGGATTTAGTATGCCTGGCGCATATCATTCTAACCCTCGTGAAAATTATTCCATTCAATTACAAAAGTCATTATATGGCTTAAAGCAGTCTGGACGCATGTGGTATAATCGTCTTAGTGAATATTTATTGAAATCAGGATATAAAAATGATCCACTATGTCCATGTATTTTTATTAAGAAATCTGGATCTGGTTTTGTGATACTTGCGATATATGTTGATGATATTAACCTTATTGGAATTCCAGAAGAACTCCAAAATATAAGAAATAGCCTGAAGCAAGAATTTGAAATCAAGGATTTTGGCAGAATTAAGTTTTGTCTTGGTTTACAAATTGAGCATCTCGAAGATTGTATTTTTATTCATCAATCAGCATATACAACAAAAGTTCTTAAAAGGTTTTACATGGACAAAGCACATCCTTTAAGTTCTCCAATAATCGTGAGATCATTAGATATAAATAAAGATCATTTTCGATCTCAGAAAGATAATGAAGAACTCCTTGGTCCTGAAGTACCCTATCTCAATGCAATTGGCGCATTGATATACCTTGCTAATAATACTAGACCTGATATAACATTTTCTATAAATTTATTAGCAAGATTCAGTTTTTCCCTAACACGACATCATTGGAATGGGATTAAACATGTTCTAAGATCTCTCCAAGAGACAATAGATCTTGGATTATTTTACTCAAATAAAACCAGTCCAATGTTGATTGGATATGCTAATGCTGGTTATCTATCCAATTCACATAAAACACATTCTCAAATTGGTTATTTATTTACATGTGGTGGTACTGCTATATCATGGCGCTCTACAAAACAATCTATAACAGTTACTTCTTCTAATTATGCTGAAATTATAGCTATTCACAAGGCAAGCCGAGAATGTGTGTGGTTGAGATCAATGATCCATTATATCCAAGAAAATTGTGGATTACCTTCTAAAAAGAAAATTTCAATACCTCTTTATGAAGATAATGCAATTTGTATAGCTCAATTAAGAGGTGGATATATTAAAGGAGATAGGACAAAACATATTTCACCAAAATTTTTCTTTACTCACGAACCACAGAAGAGATGTGAAATTGATGTGCAATAGATTCAATCATGTGATAATCTGGCAGATTTACTCACTAAGGTATTGCCGACTGCTTCATTTGAAAAATTAGTACATAAAATTGGAATGCGTTGGTTGAACGATATAAAGTCATCTTGAAGATATTATTAAGAGGGGGAGTATGTATACTGTACTCTTTTTCCCTAACTAAGATTTTTTCCTATTGGGTTTTTTCTTAGTCAGGTTTTTAATGAGGCAGTTTTCCATCTAGAATGGAAAGTGTACTATTTTCCTTCAGTAGGTTTTTATCCTACAAGGTTTTTTCTATGAAGGTTTTTAACGAGACATTTTTCGAAGTGGTTGAAAATGAACATCCAATGGGGAGTGTTATGAAATATGAAAGGTCAAGTGGCTGTTCATTTTCTTGAAGATAATGTGACTGTTCGTATACTGTGACTGTTCATTTTCTAAGATTATTAAATTCATTTCTTAACATTTCAAATTCTGTAACCTTTCAAATTTTGTATCGAAACCTCTATAAATACGGGTCATATGTAAACAAACGAATAATCAATGAAATCGTATCTAAACGATTCTCTCTCCTCTCTTCTCTTCTAATATCCTTACTTTACGATTTTGTATTTACTGATTCTATTTTGACTCAAATTCACAACATAATTATCATTGTTATATATTAAGGGAAATAATTTTAGTGAGCCTTAAATTTTTAAATTTAACTATTACTTTCGAATTAAAAAATAATTTCTACTTACCTTCAAATTCTCATATCATCTATTATGTTTTACACTTCTAGTAATTGATCAATAATTAACTCTTATTTTTATTATCATATGACGTGCAAATCACCCTTTTAAGAATATTTAAGTAATTTTACAATGGCCAACTCCTTCTATAACTAGGGCCACCCGATGCCACTGATTTTAAATTAATGTAAAATAATCTAAATATCTTTTAAAATGTCATATGCATGTCATATAATTAACAGAAATTAGAGTTAACTACTAATCAACTAACGAATTAACAAAAGTTGGACGATATAACAATTTAAAAATAAAAATAAATTATTCTAAATTAAAAAGAAGAAATTAAATTTTGAAAAAAAAATAAAGACCACTAAGATTATTTGTCATTATTATTATTCTTTATAAAATACGAAACCTATATGACTTTTTATAATTTTTATTTCGCTCAGTATTTGACTAGTGAGGCTGCTTAGCGTATAACTTATTTGTAATACTAACTCGGTGATCATTTATGGAAAAATATAATTTATTGATTGAATAATTCAGTATTTTTTTTCTTTCAAAAATGTACACCTATCTATACTAGTCTTATGGTGGCAACTAAGATGACCAACTAATAGATATTTAAATTCATTCATAAATAAATAGACATTTTTCACTACCCACCACTAATATTTTTAATTTAAAAAGTAATAAAATAAAATTGGAAGGGGCTAAATCCATACCCTTAGAACCTAACTCCACATTCTTAAACTATAATTACCTGGTGTAGTCATTATTACCATTTGACTCTTCTATTTTCAAACTATTAATTTTTTCATGCCTAAATTATACTTTTGATTTAAAAAAAAATGTATTGACTCATACTGTTTTAAATCCCTGTAATTCATTCTCTATTCTAATCCTCTTCAAATTCTGCAATCCATCAAATTATAGACGAACAATATATGGAGGTGAAATTCTTAAAATCTCTTCAAATTCTTCAACTTTCCAAAAATTCAGTTGATGTGATGTTTATGTAAAAAAAATAAGGCAGATGAAATGAAACAGTGGACATAATAAAGCACACTGAATACTATACTTTTTCCAGCTATATTTTTTTAATTAAAATGATAGTTTAGAAATTAAAAAATTAATATTTTGAGAATAAAAGAGTCAAAAGTTAGTAATGACCACACAAGATAATTATAATTTAGTGGTATGAATTTAGATTTTCAGAATATAAATTTAGTCCCTCCTAATAAAATATACTCTATTTAAATCCATCCATAGAATCAAATAGAAGGGACTTAAATGAGTTGAATTCATTTAATTAAAACCTAAATCCAAATGAATATTCATTTTACTATCTATAGCCAAGTGATCACTTCTTTCTATTGGTCTTCTGATCCATCATTCTGTTTTCCCATAATTTTCAAACTTTTAATTGGTTAAAAAAATTAGTATACGTCGATCCATAGTGTCGTAAATAATTGAAGTACCAATTCCAGTAAGGGCTATTTTTCTTTTATTTTTTCCCCCTCGACTAATTTCTCCCTCCTTCTAGATGAATTGCATTTGATTTCATCCCGAGCTCCAGTATTCTCGAGTTTTTATTGAATTATTGGGATTTGATAATTTATTTTCTTAAAGTGAAGGCTTGTTTGGTAATTTAATTAATTACTTATTTTATTAAGTATATTTAATAACAAATAATATTAAGTACTTAATTAATTAAGTATATTTAATAACAATTTTTGTAATAATTAAATAGATTTAAACGTAATAAAATTTTATTATAAATTTTAAGTGAATTAAAAATTATTTAAATATAAATTTTGAATATTTTAAATATTCATCTAATTTTTAATATTTATTTAAATTATAATAAATATAGTGTAAAAATAAATTATAATTAATGTAAATTTCAAATTTCATAATCTTTAAATTTTAATTTTTAAAATTCAATACTTAAATATTTAAATTTCTATCAAATTTCAGTTTTATAAGACGAGCTCTGAGTTGAGTACGTAATATTGTGTTTGATTGAGGAAAAAAAATAATGTTTGGAAATTTAATG
The DNA here is from genome assembly GCA_026120185.1 of Voacanga thouarsii. Lineage (NCBI taxonomy): Eukaryota > Viridiplantae > Streptophyta > Magnoliopsida > Gentianales > Apocynaceae > Voacanga > Voacanga thouarsii. The sequence goes on along the minus strand of JANUWF010001360.1, from coordinate 757,619 downwards.
TGACAATTATTATTATTATTATTATTATTATTATTATTATTATTATTATTATTATTATTATTATTATTATTATTATTATTATTATTATTATTATTATTATTATTATTATTATTATTATTATTATTATTATTATTATTATTATTATTATTATTATTATTATTATTATTATTATTATTATTGATAAAGCCATTGTTGTGTTTTAGCCACTTCAAAATTATTATGACTATAATGACTCTGTCCATATTTTTATTAATGAACAATTCCTTTTTTAACCCAAAAAAAAAAAAAAAAGTGAGAAAGTTGTTTCTTTTCGTATATAGTCGGTGTAAAAGTTCAAGTGATGCTTCTAAGTTCTAAGTTACCCACATCTTATCAATCAACTCTTCACTGCCATTTGATTATTAAAAATAAGGTGGAAAAATAATCACATTCTTTAATTTTAAAATTCAACGTTTGGTTCACTATTTATATTCTATGAAAAAAATATGATTCTTCAAATTTGGAAAAATAAATGTAGAATATTAGAAAAATAAATCCTTATTAGGATGTGATATTATGATTTATTTCCCAATAATTTTAGCAATGAAAGATAAAAAAAAATTAAAAACTAAAGATAAATAATAAATTTTATTTCTATCCACATTATTTACCTTAATCCCTTACGTTCCTCCTTATTAATTCTTTCTCCCCTCACCCCTCTCCCATTCTAATAGTGTATTAAAAATTTCTATATTCTCAATTATAATATAAATATTTTTCAAAAATTTAAAAGACTACACATTTTAAAGTAATTGTAAATTTTTAATTTAAAAGTTATATCATGATTGAATTAATTAAATGAGATGAAATTTTATTAAATTTTCTGTAAATATTTTAATTTGACAATAATCAAATGTTATTTTCTATCAATATTAAAATTTGAACATAATAACATGAATAATTAGAATATTATATAAAATAAAATAAAATTTATATTTAAATATGTGAAAATACTATTTATATGATTTTCATTTATTATAACTATTTTAAATATATATATAATTAAATTACACAATAATGTGAGAAAATTTTAAAAATAATTTTAAAATTATATATATATATATATATATATATATATATATAATACTTTATTCTAAACTATTAAAAAATACTTTATATTGTATTCCTTTAATATTTTTTAATTTTACAAATAGAAGAAGGTAATATATCTTGAATCATTTCTTGTTACTCTCTCAAGATTTAGATTCCGTAACATTATTTTTTTGGATGCCAATCAAATGATGCCTAATACAAAATCTGTTTCCGACGTTTTCAAGAAGGCTTAATATTGGTTAATTTTTAGCTTTCATTGGTATAGGGGACGTTTTCAAGAAGTCTCAATATTGCTTAATATTTAGCTTTCATTGATGTAGGGGTTAATTATGGTAGTGTGGATTGCTATACATTCCTCTTTTATTTAGTAATTAAGTATATATTTAATTATCCAAGTTATTTTAGAGGAAGGATTAAATAATAATAATAATCATCATCATCATCTTCGTCATCACACCGATACCACTTGATAACATATTCGGTAGACTAAAATACCCTCTTCACTTTCAGGTATAAAATATTTCAATATGCTGGATGAACACTACTTTTGGTATAACAATCTACTAAGGTCCTGGTACGTCCGAATCAGCCATTAATGGTCCATAACTAGGCATTTGCATACATTTATGTTAGAGCAGATTCAACTGCAAAGTCAAAAGTAATGATTGATGTGATTATGATACGTTTATAAATAATTGGTTTAATTTTTTTATTTATTTAAAAAATAATTGTTTATTTTTTAAATATAAATTATATTTGATTATTTTTTTTAATTTTACTCTTAGCACAATTTTCCATTAATTAATTAGTATTATAATTATCCATATTGAAGTTATTTTAACTAATAATAAAATCACGTTATCCTATAAAAATAATCAAAAGTGTAATTTAATGAGGTGATATGGGTTAAAAGAAAAAGAGACATGTAATTATTAGAGTAATGTAATTAAAGAAGTGGTGGAATTCAAATTAATAAGGTGAGAAAGATAATAAAAATACTCTAAATGGTATAGTAGATATTTTAATCATTTTTACTATAAAATTTCACAATTCATTAATATGCGTAATTTTTACAATTAGACCAATTATTTGTAGACGGAGGAGTAGCTTAATTGGGTTTTTTTACCAAAAGGAGTTCCTTTTGGAATCCCCAGTCGCAATGGATTCAAATTCAGAGGTACCTCTCGAGGGAATTTTTTGTGTTTGCTAAACACGAGGTGCACTGACACCTCGCGTCCAGTAAACGCGAGGAGTAGTGCAGTCCAATTTCTGCAACATGGTGACTACCTCGCGACTGTTGGGTGCAAGGTCTCGCATTACTAGGACACGAGACGAGTGACGTGATTGTGTTTTTTTGTCAGAATATTTTCGTCGCAATAATTATTTATTTTTTAATTTTAATTATTTATACAATTTTATTTTTATGTATTATTTATTTATATTTATATTTACATTAATTAAATATTTATTATTTATTTATTTATTTGATGGATTCACGTAAGTAATTTTGTATTTTTGAAATTTGCCAAAATGTTTTTATAAATAGAGATAAAAATAATTATAATTTCTAAATAAATTTGAAAATATTGTTAGTAAATTATTCAGATTTAATTATAACATGTTTTGAGTTTAATTGTTAGTTTAGTTAAAATATAAGTTATAATATATATTTATTGATATTATAAATATCAATTATTTGCAAAAAGTATAAATATTTCAAATATCAATTATCTAAATTTTATAAACTCTATTATATAAAAATTATGTTTAAATTTAAATCTCAATTATGTAAATTTATAACCCCCTTATATTTTAATTCGAGTAATCTATTTTTAACCAAATTCAATAATATGTGAAAAATTAAAGAAAATATGCAAATAATAAATTTTATTTTTAGTGAATAATAGTTTGAATTACAATTGAATATTTTCATGAATATTTTAGTGAAAGTAAGTTGTGAATATTTCATGAATATTTAGTAAATAAAACTGATAGGGCATAAATTAGTCATATATTTCTTAGTTATTTGAGGCTATTTTATGATACATTTTGTTCAATAACTAGTCATATTCCTTCATATTGGAGATTTTACCCTTGAAAAGGTATTTTGTACATTATTTCAAATTTTAGAGGTAAAATAAGACAAACACGTCGCAAAACAGAACAGAAGCGGCGCCAGACAGGACAGAGGAGCCAGTGTCGGCCATGTGCTGTTGGCACGCACTTCAAGACAATAGAAAATCAGTGAAACGGAGCGGAACAGAACCAAATCGGCACCGGCTAGAAGGCTAAAGGTGATGCTGACTGCACTCTGGAAAAGATGGCGCGAAAATCAAGAAAAATCGACGAACGACAGGAGGAACAGATCACAACCGGCTCCGGCCCTAGCCAGGACAGGCGGTGCCGGCTGTGCCCTAATATCGAGGTAGTGCCTCGATTTTCATGCATGATTTTTGACAATTTACAGAGTTTTAGTATTTTCCTACTTCTAGTCGGCCAAGAACCCTAAAGAAACGATTTTAGGCACTCCTAAAGCCTATAAATAAAGGAAAAACACAAGAGAAAATGGAGAATTCACGGATCTAAACAGAAAATCACTCAAAATCAAAGAGGAATTCTCCAATTCAAGGAGGGTTGTGCAAGAATGTCTACAAAGGAAGAAGAATGAGGCTTGTCTATGAGTGCTTTCTTTTACTTTGTTTTCTTTTTCTTGAACAATGATGTGTTAATTGTTTTATTGTAATTTGATATTATTTTAGGTACTCATAATTTTTAAAGTTACTTTGATCTTTTGATTAATTGATTGTTATTCTTGGTATTTAATTACTTGTGCTTATTAAGAGATTAATTGGTTACTTCTTTCCATTAACTTACTAGACCAAAGGGATTGATGGTGGTTTCAATTTATTGATTTCATATTTATTGGCTATTAACTTACTAGACTAAAGGAGTTAATTGCTGAGGATTGTGTAATTAAAGATTAATTGATGTTTGCCAGACCAAGGATTTATTAATTAATTTCATGCTTTAAATTTTTTAGACCAAGAAATTTTAATGAAGGATTGTGTTCAATGCGTCTTTTGGGTGAATTAGTTGAAATAGATCAAGTGATACTAATTTATCTAGAAAATAGTGATTTCATGGATTGACCAAAGAAGTGAATCTATCTTAATCATTCATGATGCCAAGAGAATGATTAGTTATGATAATAGTTAGGTACTTTAAGATCATGTTTGTTAAAATAATAGTTTGAGTTATATAATTCTCCATCCTTGACATGCATATATTCTTTTCTGTTATTTTATTTTCCTTTTTATTTATTTTTCACTGTATCGAGTCGGTTAAACAATGGAAGAAAAGTGATTAATGCATACTTGTTCCTTGAGGATCGACACTCATTTGAACCCTATGCTATGTTAATGATGAGTACACTTGCTCATATGTGTAATTTGGGGTTAACCTTTTAATTTAAACTTGATTGGGAATGTGCTTATTTTTATATGATTTTTATACCCAAATCTATACGCATCAAATACTTGTATGATTGAATTACTATTTAATATTTCATGAATATTTAGGAGAATTATGATTGAATATTCTAGTAAAAATAAGTCAATCTACCAAGTAACTTTATTGCATATGAAATCGTAAAAAAAAATGGATGAAAGCTAGTCCTATAATGAAATTCTCGACTGTTCCTCAGAGGTTGAACTCGTCTTTGAGGTTATTCTTGAGGTTGTGCTTCATATTATCTCTCATCGTATTCTTTTGTAACGTATAAGGGACTTGCAATCTTTTCACACTGCATATGCCATTGCGAGACCATTCAGTAGATAGACCAATATCATACTCGTTAACAGAAGAATAGCGCCTAGTATAAAAAACTAGATGTTGTAGAGTAACAAATTCATCAATCACTGCAGGATCACCAGCTACATAATCACCTTTATCTGCTGGCATAGGTGAGTAGTGATCCTACTGAGGAAATTCGTCAGTCGCAGCACTGCTCCCGCTCCGAACCCGGTAGGCGAGCACATCGTATAACCTGGTAGGTGATCACGACTTACTTTCAGTAAAATATTCAACTGTAATTCAAACTATTATTCACTAAAAATAAAATTTATTATTTACATATTTTCTTTAATTTTTCACATATTATTGAATTTGGTTAAAAACAAATTACTCGAATTAAAAAAATAAAGGGATTATAAATTTACATAATTAAGATTTAAATTTAAACACAATTTTTAGATAATAGAGTTTATAAAAGTTAGATAATTGATATTTGAAATATTTATACTTTTTGCATATAATTGATATTTATAATATCAATAAATAAATATTATAACTTATACTTTAACTAAACTAACAATTAAACTCAAAACATGTTATAATTAATTTGAATAATTTACTGACAATAGTTTCAAATTTATTTGGAAATTATAATTATTTTTAACCCTATTTATAAAAAAAAAAAAAATTGGTAGATTTCAAAAATACAAAATTACTTATGTGAATCCATTAAAATAATAAATATTTAATTAATGTAAATAAAAATAAAAAATTATATAAATAATACATAAAAATAAATTTATATAAATAATTAAAATTAAAAAATAATAATTATTGTGGCAAAAATATTCCAACAAAAAAAAAGCCACGTCACTTGCCTCGAGTTTGGGTAACGCAAGGTATGTGTTCCTCGCGTATGTGAGACACGAGGTGAAGTACCTCGCGCCAATTTGTAGAAAACCATCTGCACCAATTCTCGCGTTTGTTGGACGTGAGTTCAGCAAATGCAAGGAACCCTCTCGAGGGGGTACCTCCAAATTTGAATTCATTACGGTTGGGGATTCCAAAGGGAACCCCTTTTGGTTAAAAAACACCCTAGCTTAATTAGTTGGTTAGATCACCCCTAATTAAGTATAATATTGAATTTGATTTATATCTCTATCCTTAATATAAGATACCAAATATAAATTAGATATCCATTATAAACAAGATAGGTAGATGAATTTTGAAGCCTAATTCCCAAAATTTGAATAGGAAAAAACAAATTTAAAATAAGTGTAGACATCGCAACTTAAAATTCAGAGTCCTTAGACTTTTATTTAAACTATTTGTTGTTTTAGTCTATGAACTTTTAACACACTAATAGATTATTCATTGGAGTATTTTTGTTAATTATTTGTCATTAAACTTTTTTCAAACTGCTAAATATAGACAAATTGCCAAATCAGAGTAGCTTTTTTTGTCGTTATAAAACCCTAAAAACCCAAATACATGCAAAAGAACCGAATCAAACTCTCAAACTCCTCGTTCGAGATTGTGGAAAACCCATTCATCAAATAATGCTTCACAGCTTTAGCAGATCAGACTCCTAATCTCTCCTAATGTAGTAGTAGCAACAACAGCACACTAGGAAAAGAAAGATTATGGAAGATATGGAGTTGTTGATAGAGCTATGTCGAGCCAAATTATCTCGGAGAAGAAATGAGCTAGAGCCAGGAGATTATTTTGCCATTCCTGCCTTGGAACGTAGGCTAAGGAACCTTGAAAATGAAAGAGAAAAAAATGGCAGGACAATTTGTTGAAGATCAATCGAGCAATTCATTGATTAGTTCAGGTCGATGCAAAACCAGGTTGTTTGATTCTATTGGATTGCTCAATTTTTGTTACCTTTATGGTGTAATCATACAAGGGTTTAGCATCAGGCTTGTGGTTCTTGTGTTCTTCAATATTTACTGTGATTGCATTCTTGTATAACCTAACTCGTGATTTAAGACTAATTCGTGATTTAAGAAGATAAAAATAATTAAAACTAGGGTGAAAAATTCAAATAACATATGAACTATTTGAAATTTCAAGCTTTGAGCCTAAAAAAAAAAAAAATTGAAAGTAGCACTCATACTATTAAAATGTCTCGATCTTACACTTATGTCAAGTTTGACTGTTTAATCACCCTTTTCACCAGTGACTCTCATGTGAGGTAATTTTTGTCCTTACATATTACTCTATGGAAGCCAAATATTTGGTACAATTTTCAAAATACTTACTTTTTTCTTTCTCAACATACCTCTATTTTTCAACTACAAAAAAAAAAGAAAAAAAGAACACGATACTATAATTTGGAAATGCCGAGAAGTCGGAGTCCTCAATTGCCCAATTACCATTGTGGGGGGGTAAGTATCCTTAAAACCTCATAAACTGACAATAATTATGTAAGAAAATTCGCAACTTGTGATAATGAATAAATAAATCTCGGTATTTTTTTTCACTACTGACAAAACAAATATTCACTGATTTTATATTTTATGTGAAGAGTAAGGTCCAAGATATGAATTTTTGGTGTGGATTGATCTCAAAATGTGTAGTAGATCCATAGAAACTATTCTCAGTTTGTTGCAACAAATTCGAGCAATGGAGGAAGAAATCAAAGATACCACCACATCTCTTAAAAAAGAAAAAGAGAGAAATTAGAAATTGATGTCAAGAGCTAAACTCTTAAATCGTGACATTGCAAGACTAAAGTTATGGTGTCGTGTTTTTGTAATTGTAACAACCCTTAATTGAATAAATTATTGAATGTACTTCAAAAATTTAAAGCTTGCATTGGACAATGAAACCTTTTTCAAACCCTTCTTTTAGTGTTCTTGGATTAGAGGAAAAAAGTGTGATGAGGATCAAAGTGAGGAAGACATTTCTAATGTGTTATTCTTGGGATTCAAAATGGAATGAGAGATAGGGAATTTGAGGAAAAAATCGTCTGTTTTCTCTTCTTTTAATAGACAAAAATACTCTCAAAAGATATCACCTAATAGTTAAGTGATCGATGAAAAAAGTGATTAAATAGTCAAACTTAACAAAAGTGTAAGATCAGAATATTTTAATGGCATGAGTGCTACTTCTAGATGTTTTTTAGTTTAGGTGCAAAATTTAAAATTTCAGATAGTTCATATACTATTTGGTTTTTTTTTTGCCTTAAAACTATGAGTGTGAGGCTTAGAAAGAAAATTCTAGATACATTAATTAGCACACCTAGGATATGATTATAGAACTTTGATATAAAATCTAAAATTCCTAATTTAATTTGAGATTGAGACTATTTTATTTCTTTTACAAAGATTTTGATACAGGATGATAAATATATCAAACCTAAGAACTTTGCCATTTCAAACCATCACTATTGACTTGCAGTTATATTATGCGCTATTATGTTACTTATGCAAAATGAGGAAGTAAATGTAACATAATCCAAACTAAAATAACTACAAGAAAATGATTAAACCTCTGAACTTATGAGATATCAAATCCTCTACTGAAATCATTCCTCTCTTTGCTCACAAGGACAAAGGACGGTTAGCTCGTTGAGACAATTCATAGCAAACATAAGATATTGAAAGTTAAATTAGGAAGTTTAATTGAGCAGGTTCAACACAAACTTGAAGATTTGCAATGCAAACGGGAAGCTTTTCAGAAGGAGATGGATAAACTGATTAAAATAGTAAATCGTGATGCAGGTTGGTTTGATATATCGTGTGTCATTGTTGGATTTATTTAAGTTTTCTCTTTATCCTACTAATTTCATCACAGTGGAGCGTGAGAAGATGATGTATTCTGATAGAAAATTTAACGATAACAAGAAATACAACAGAAATGAACAAAGATTTGAGTCGTAGTAATATTGTCCTAAAGGACTATTTTGGCAGTCCTATTAGGATTAAACAAGCCATTCCACAGAAAGTGGAAACACAAGAATAACAAAATAATAAATGAAATAACCCAGCCTTAGAAAAAGAAAAAGAAGAGGAATAACAAAGCTCGCAATTATGAGTTGTCTATAGAAGAATAGAAGAAGGCTTTTGCTTTCTATATCTCGGTACAAATGAATGGAAGAAGTTTGATATTTATAGGCATTACAAGTAACACAAGTTGAGGGAAATCTAGGATTGTATAAAAACATAGAGCACTATTTGTTCAACATGAGCAATGGAGTGGCAGAAAACTCAGTCAAAGCATGACTATTCAAGTGAAGCAATCTTAGTCAAAGCAGAAGATTAGCTATAGACTTGGTCAACAATTGTTGCTTTCTTATTTGAACTTTTGAAATATTCCAACGATCCGCCACATATTTCCAAAGGATTCAATAAAGAAAGAGGTTAAATAAATATTGGGTTATATTCACGAATAAAAGTTTCAATTTTGGTGCCTTTTGAACTATGAACCAAACATAAAACAATAAAATAAAACTTACAGAGTTATCAGTGAAACTTATAACTTCTATGAACTAATAATTTCTTATTGTAAGTTAAAGATTTTTTTTATTCAACTCTTACCCCTATAATTTATCGTTCATCATTGTTTTGCGCAAATAAGTCGTGCGTGTGTCTAGTTATTCATGAGTGATCTAAAGATTTGCCAAAACTTATCTCATAGGAACGATCCCATTCCACACTCACATAGGTGAATTTATCAAGTATACACTGCTTAGATACATCACCCATAAGGGATATGAATTCTTTAAGAGTTTAACTCAAACCTCATAAATAGTTTGTAGTTAACCACTATTTACACACCATAGGAGAGACTTAACATTAGTGCTTCAAAGTTAAATTTGACTTGTTATTACTCATAAGAACCTATTTCATGGGATCTCCAATCATATAGGTTGGATTTTTGTCATAATTAACTATTCAATTGGCTTTAGTCCTATTCCCCATGATGTTTCAAAAATCAACTTTTTTCCTAAAGGTTTGGTTAGAGGATCGGCCAGATTCACTTCTGACCTTACAAAATCAATGGAAATTATTCCATCTCTTCGCAGTTACTTTACGACATCATGTCTTAATATCATGTGTCAATTTTTTTCATTGTATGAGTTATTATTGGCAATGTGAATTGCCGCTTGAAAATCACAGTGCATAGATACTGAGGCCATAGGTTTCACACCCAAAAAAATATTAGATAAAAAATTCCTTAACTAATCAGCCTCAATTCTAGCTAGTTCCAGAGCTAAAAACTCTGACTCCATAGAAGATCTTGCAAGAATCATTTGTAAGGATAACCTTCATGCAGTTGCACCCCCATCGAGGGTGAATATGAAATCACTAGGAGATCTTAACTTATTTGTGTCTGAGATCCAATTTGCATCACTATACCTTTCTAGTACAGTGGAATAACCTCCATATAGGATATCATAGTTTATGGTTCCTCTCAAATACTTCATTAGTCTTATTAAAGCAGACAAATGCTTATAATTTGGATTATGAGTATATCTACTCAATCTACAAACAGTGCATATAATGTTTGGTCTCGTAAAATTCATCAAATACATCAAACTCCTAATAATTTGAGCATATTTAGATTAAGCCACTGGATGGTTATGATTTTTCTTCAATTGAGAGGTAGGGTCATAAGGAGTGCTCATAAATGTTACATCATAATTATCAAATTTCTTAAGAAGTTTCTCAATATAATGTTCTTGTGACAACATAATACCATCACCTATCCTTATAGCTCTAACACCCAATGTTGTTTTAACTTTACTTATATATTTCATATCAAAACTAAAAGTTAAAAATAATTTAGTACTATTTACAACTTCCAAACTATTACCAAATATAAGTATATCATCCACACATAAACTTATAATAACAAAATCATTATTTACAACTTTAGTATATACACATTTATCCACTCCAATAAATGAAAAACCATCACTTAATAACACTTGTATAAACTTATCATGTCATTGTTTTGGAGATTATTTTAGGCCATAAAGAGATTTATATAATTTGCAAACTTTTTTTTTCCTATCCGGGTACAATGCACCCTTTAGGTTGAGTCATATAAATCTCTTCTTCTAGATCACCATTAAGAATAGTAGTTTTGACATCCATTTGATGTACAAATAATTTATGGATTGAAGCTAAAGCAAATAAAACTCGAATTGAAGCAATTCTAGTTACTGGAGCAAAAGTATCAAAATAGTTAATATTTTCTTTTTGAGTAAACCCTTTGGCTGCCAAATGAGCTTTATATTTATCAATTGAGCCATCAGTGTTAAATTTCTTTTTGAAAATCCATTTGCAACCAATTGGTCATGCCTCAGGTAGCAAATCAACTAAAATACAAGTTTTATTTTGTAAAATAAAGTCTAATTCAGTTTTAATTGCTTCTTTTCATAAACTCACATCATATGGGGAGATTACTTCAAAAAATGTCAAATGATCATTTTCTATCAAATAAGTGTACATATCATTTCCAAAAGATGATTCTTTTTTTGACCTTTTACTTTTTCAACTCTTCACTAGAGTCCTCAATGACTCTATTAGTAGGTTCATAAGAACTTTTATCTGATAGTGGAAAAATGTGTTCAAAGAATTCAGCATTCTTTGTCTCGCTTATTATATTAGAATCAAGTATATCACTTTTCAAAATAAGAAAATGATGGACAGTACTGTGTTTAGCATATTCAATAAACATGCAATCAAATATTTTAGAACATCTCTTCCTTTTCTTAGGTTCGACAGCATAACTTTAGCAAGACATCCTCACACTTTCAAATATTTCAAGTTAGGAGCAAAACCTTTCCATAATTCATAAGGTATCTTACCAGTTTTTTGATGTGGAATTCTATTTTGTAAGTGACATGCAGATAAAATAGCTGCACCTCACAAGTTATTAGGCATAGAGAAACTAACTAAAATAAAGTTTATCATTTCTTTAAGTGCTCTATTTTTCCTCTCAACTACACCGTTAAATTCAAATGAATAAGATGGAGTTATCTCATGTATGATGCCCTATTTTTCATAAAATTCATCAAAGGCGAAGCATTCTCCACCTCTATTAGATCCAACCCTATTATTATTATTATTATTATTATTATTATTATTATTATTATTATTATTATTATTATTATTATTATTATTATTATTATTATTATTATTATTATTATTATTATTATTATTATTATTATTATTATTATTATTATTATTATGTTAAATTGGTTTTCTACTTCAGTTTTATAAGATAGAAAAGTAATAAAGATATCATATTTATTTCTAAGTAAATATAACTTAGTGAATCTTGAAAAATCGTCAATAAAAATCACATAATATCTCTTACCTCATCTAGTCATGGTTTGCTTTAAGTCACCTAAGTTTGTACGAATTAGGTTCAATAAATCTGTTTCTCTACTAACAAAAAAACATGTCTTTTTAGTTATCTTAATCTCAACACATATTTGATATTTATCTATACAAGAGGAATCAAATCTATAAATCAAACCAAGAGATTGTATTTTTTTAAGATAACGAAAATTAACATGTTCTAATAGCATGCCATAAATTAAATGAGTTAACAAAGTAAGCAGAAGAAGAAGCATTTTCATTTATTACATTAGTAATATTAAGTATAAAGAATCCCTTATTATAATATCACTTTATCACAAAAGGATTATTTTTAGTCAAGGCATTCTTGTCAGACTTAAATGACATTGTTACCCCCACTTTTCCCAACAAAGTCATAGAAATAAGATTAGCTCTAATAGTTGGAACATGCAGTACATCATTAAGGGCTAAAATTTTCCTTGAAGTAAATTTTAGAAGTACTTTGTCATTTCCTAGAACTTTTACAGTTCTTAAATCTCCAAGATAGACTACTTCATCATCATCATCTCCCATAGCTTTGTAAGAGGAAAAAGTTTCTCGATTTGCACAAATGTGTCGAGTAGCTCTAGAGTCTACCACCCATTCTTTAATATTTGCCACAATATTCACTTGAGAAATGACCGCAACAATTTCATCATCTCCTTCAACCGTATTAGCTTTTGGTTTAGGAGGATTGTCATTTCTTACTTTTTTTCTACATTGTAGTGCATGATGTCCTGGTTTTCCATAAACAAAACAAGAACCTTTCTTTTTATTAAAGTTGAGGTTAGAAATATTAGGTTTGTAATCATGGGATTTATTGTCGTACTTTTTGTAAAAATTGCCTTATACTAAGTTTACCTTCAATGCCATCTCCTTTGTTTTGGTCATATTAGCTTCCTTTTTGTTAGTGTCCTTGATCAGGATGTGTGACATGAGCTCATCCATGGAGAGAGGCTTGTGCTTGTGTTTCAAGCTATTTTTGTAATCATTCCAGATTTCTAGTAACTTTTAAATCAATATACATGTAAAGAATTTTTTTGACAACACTATTTCTTCAGTTCTGAGTTCTTCTACCAAATTTTTATACTCATTGATTTGTATTTTTATATCCTTGTCACTATTCATTTACCACTAGTAGTATTTTCCAATCACGAACTTTTGCTTGGTATCATTTCTATAATGTATTGTTTAATAAGAGAGTCTCAAATGTTTCTTGCCTCTTTGTAGGGTGCATAGACATCAAATAGATCATTAGATAAAGATTGTAAAATAGTATGCTTACAAACCTTATTTGCATAAATCCATACTTCTTGAACTTTAGAGTCAGAAGTCAGTAACGGTCTGTGCTCAATTAGTACATGCATAACTCCATGAAGGTCGAGTAAAGAGTTGATTCGTTCTTGTCATTTTTTGAAATTTTGTTTAACAAAAATTTTAATGTTGGAGACATTTGGAAATGGCTTGGCATATGTGACCAGGAACGGTACTCCAATTGGTGGCGTGACAAGTGATTGTGTTGAAGGCATAGAAGTCGTGACGGTGGTAGAGCCATCTCTATTAACATGAATATTAGTAAGAGAAGAAGAGTTGGAGAAAGCCATAGTCCTTTGGATTGTTGGAAAATTTAATGATAACAAGAAATATAACAGAATGAACAAAGGCTTGAGTCGTAGTAATACCATCTTAAAGGACTATTTCGACAGTCCTATTAGGATTAAATAAGTCATTCCACAGAAAGTGAGAACACAGGAACAACAAATTAATAAATGAAATAACCCAACTTTAGAAAAAGAAGAAGAAGAGGAACAAAAAAGCTCTCAATTCTAAGTTGTCTCTGGAAGAATGGAGGAAGGCTTTTGCTTTCTTTGTCTCGGTACAAATAAATGGAAGAAGCCTGATATTTATAGGCATCACAAGTAACAAAACTTGAGGGAAATCAGGGATTGTATGAAAACATGGAGCACTATTTGTTCAATATGAGCAATGGAGTGGCAGAAAACTCGGTCAAAGCATGACCATTCAGGTAAAGCTGTCAAAATAGGCTAGCCCGGCCCAGCCCATGTGCACTGGCAAAAATATGGGCCGGGACGGGCCATCCCATTTTTTTTATGGGTTGTAAAATCCTAAACCCAGCGCAGCCCTTCTTAGTCCATAGGTTGGCCCATGGGCTATTTATATATAAATAATAATTTTAAAAAAAAAATCATACCATATTTATATTTTTCAATCTTTAATTCTAACTCTAGAACAAATATAATGAATTAAATTATAACTTAAAATAAAATATAAATATCAAATAATAAGTTAAGCATATTTTATTTATTATACTTTACACACATAATTCTACATAAATTTACCATTTTAACAAGTTCGAGAATTAAACATCACAAATCACATATTAAATTCATAACTCTCAAATATATAAATATAGTAATTCAATTTAAAAGTTCAAATTTAGAAACATCAAAGTTAAAAATCAACATTTGTTTCACAATTTCAGAAAAAGGCCATGAAAGGCTAAAAGTATGGCTCATACTATCAGACTACCAGAAAGATGTACATTCTTCAATCATCTAAGATTTCTTCAATAATTTTATTTGAATCTACTGTTGACGATGATATATTTGACATAATTGTTTCAAGGTTGGATTGTTCATCTAATAATCACAAATCACAATAAGACAGAAGAATATAATTAGTATTATACTTATTAATTATTAACTAGTTAAAGAAATTAAAAAAATTATTATATATTACCATTATCATCTATAATTAGTATGTGGTTTTGACTTTTGAAACTTTTGTAATTTTTGAATTTGAGAATTTAAAAAAAAAAGGTGGCCCAACCCACTCAACCCATGGGCTTTGTAGGCCAGCCAAATAGGCCGGATTGAAATATGGGTCTGAAAATTTGCAATCCACCCCTGCCTATATTACTTATGGGCCGAGCCGGGCCGGGCCCATGGGCTTGATCCATTTTGACAGCCCTACATTCAGGTGTAGCAATCTCAGTCAAAGCAAAAGATTAGCTATAGACTTAGTCAACAATAGGTGCTTTCTTATCGCAGTTGGTGAGAAACTATTGGAGGATCACAAACCCTTTTCGGTTTGGTGTTTTCTTGGTCGAGGTTTAGTTAAAACTGTTAGTTTCTTGGTTGAATATTATTTATCTTCTCCTAATGATGGGTAGAAGTCCGCAACCGCTACCCTTAGGTGTGCACTGGTAAAGTCGCCTCGTAATCTTAGTTGATAAAGAAGTACGATGACGTAAATTAGTAAGACAAACTCTAACCGATTCAACTGAGAAAGCTAATAGGTAGATTTGTATAAGGATTCAAATTCGTGATCTTTCAATCTTTATATTTACCTGACCAACTCAGCTATTCCTTTTGAGGTGAATAGTATTTATATTGAACTTTAGCATAAGGGTTATAAATAAATCTCTTGGCATAACAAATGCAGAAGCATTAGCTGAGGAGGAGGAAGTTGAAGCAAAGGCTGAGGATGCAGCAGTCGCAGATGGAGGCAGACCGACAAGGAGAATTTGAGAAGCAGATGAAAATACCTAGGTTTCCGAGGACGTAGAGAAGCACAGATCGAAATGATGAGCGTGCAAGGTAGACTTTAATAGCTTATCTGATTTAGTGGAGGGAATACGGATATCCATTAACATTTGGATATAATTAAATGGATAACAATCTATTTACATTTAATCCACTTAAAGGGATGGATACAATAGATTTTAGATATCTATTTATCCATTTATATTTTATCCAATAAATAAATGTTTCTTTCATTATTCTACTTTCTCTTAATTAAAGAGATTAGTGATTGGATTCGAACTTATCACTTAAATTAAATAGACAAACATTTTTATTCTGTTACCCTACCTTTATTAATTTAAAAAGTTAGTAGTGCATCCAAGTCTTAGAAGAAGAATGATAGATGTTCATTGACTTTTTAACATTTAATTTGACAATTTTTTAGTCCAATAGATATCTATTTAAATTCTTTAAATTAGTTGAATTTGAATGAACATATGTTTGTATCCATTAACTTATTTTTATCATTCATCTATAGATTTACATATCCACTGATTATAAATTCAAATTGCCACTCCCGATATGATTATGTTGAAATACAAACACAATTTGTTGTCTTGATTTTAGATGATGAAGAAGCAACAAAGACAAATAGGTCTAAGTAAGCCTGGGTGAGCCCAGAGGATATTCACATAGTGAAATACCTTTTTGCCTAAATCAAAGTTTACACTGGGCATGTATTAATGTTCCAGCACGCTATTAAGTATCGTTGTCCGGTTCTGTGCAATCCATATCATCAATAGAATGTTGATGATGAATGGAAATTGAGCTAAAAAGGACTTTACCAAGGAATCAAGGACTGATGAGGAAATTGTTGTTCAATTAAATGTTCTAAAAAGGGTTTTACCAAGGAGTCAAGTTGATGATGAATGGTAACTGAACTAAAAGGGGTTTTGCCAAGGAGTCAAGGACTGATGAGGAAATCGTTGTTCAATTAAATATTCTTTATGATCTAACATAAAAAAAAAATGTTAATTATTTAAATTATCGATGATAGTGGTTAAGTGATTCTAAACTTATTCTCAAGTGATTTAATAAAGTTATGTCACAAGTTTAAATCTTTCTCATACATCTATCTCGAGGAGTAGATATACTTAATTGGCTGTCAATTTTTATAACTATATTTATTCTTGAGTAGATGATATTAAACCGATAAAGCTAATACTCGCTCTATTACAAAAAGAGTTTTGATTACTATCCCCGATTCTTTTGATTTTACTCGGGAAAAAAACACACACACAAAAGCTCTATTTTGTTGTTTTCTTGAGTCCTAACTCTGAGTTTGAATCTGAAATTTTATTTCTTACCTAGAATTTTGTTCAAACCATGAAGCAAACTTCTACTATTCTATCTGAAATATTCCTTGGCTCCCACGAAAGAAAGCTCTACAACCCTTTGAGAGTAGAAACTAATCAGTACATTGGTACTCACATCACAGTTCGAGGAGATCAAAGGACGAAGGGAAAAACAAATAAGAACTCAAATCCGAGAAGCCTGGATTGAAGGAATAAGCTGGCTCGCCTGTGCATCAGAGAGGAGGATGAATGCATGATCAAGTATGGAGTAGGCAAAATTCTACACTTGTTCCTTAACTTCTATCAGAGAATGCGTAACGTGGATGATAATTTGGGACTTAATGTTCAATTGACTATCCACGACTGTTCTTTCGTAGTTTTGGCCAGTTCCATCATGAATCTGAATTTCATTCCATTATGATTTATGCATACAGGGGACGTGTTTCGGAATTTCTATGTTGATTGAGAAGCCTTTGTATTCTTCCAGCCACAATACTAACGAAGCACTCCATGTCCACTTTTTTCCCTGGAAGTTGATTCGGAACTTACTACATAAGATTGACTTTGTAAATGAATAAAATATGATTTGGGATGAATTTTGTAAAACATTATTAGATATATAGAATCAGGTAAGATCCAAAAAGAATGTATAATATGTTGTAAATAAATAATAATATAAAATAATACATACATTTAAATTAAATTAAAATTTTAATTTAGAATGAAATTAAATAATTTGTATTCCCTTAGAGCCTTATGCGTTGAACTTATTTGGGATTTTGAGAAATCAAATTTTAGTACATCTTAGGCATCATCATCGTATTTGAAACAGGTAATTCAACCACCCCGACCCCATTAACCGCGACCTCTCCAGTCATCCAAAAAGTGGAAGACGGATACTTTGCTCCAGGTTTTGAATAGATCGTGTACCATACCGGTCATGGTCAAAGGAAGGATAGCTGATTTCATTCAAAATTAGAACAGGAAGAACCCAGAATACATATCTTGAAAGTGCCAACAGTCACATCCTTAACTTAGACAAATATACTAAGGTAATAAAGTATAGAGAGAGAGAGAACACATCATTATGATACTTAAACAGAGGGTACAAAATCCTCCATGAACAAAGCACTCTATTTATCAAATACAAAGCGAAGGACAGAAACAATCTAATCATCATCCTCAAGAACACTGCGACGCCTCTGAATCTGAAAATTAGAACACAGACGAACAATGCAAATTCAAAAATCTTAGCACCACATGAGACAGCAAGGCATAACAAGATGAACAAAGTTCTGACTTACTGTTACTTTGGTCTGTTTTGTAGTTTGAGTGTTGATTTGTTCAAGCAACGATATGAGCTTCTCCTCAGAAACCTACAAATAACATGCGCTTCAAATATTCAGAACTTGACCTCAAACTCGATAAATTAACCTGTCTAGCCTTGCTTGTTAGTGCGTTGAGTGTCTATATACTTTACATTCTGAACTAACACTCAGAACCTCAAGAAGCAAACCCTACATCAATTTTATTGTAAACCTAACTCAAAAATCAATAAGCATTCAAACAAGCAAGAAGCAAACCCCAAAAAGCAAGAAGTGACCTTTTCAATGATTTGACCCATTTGCGCTGCTCGTAGGATAACATCCTCAACTCCTCTGGCCTTCTCTGGCTTTACCAATGCAATTCGAGCCACTGAAAATACCAACATATTGCAGAGAGCAAAAAGTCACTAATGACGAACAATAGAGACCACTCGTACTTTTTTTAAATACTAACTAAAAAAAGCAATCAGCTCCAAATAGCATCTTACAGCTAAATCCATCAACTACCCCTCACATCCCACTAAAGAAAGAAGAGATTAGGAGCAAGGTGAAGAAATCACGAGATATCACAGGTACACAACGATACAAACAGCATCCAGCATTATAAGATCTTATAAATTGAATGCAGATGTTGGTAGGAGAGATTTGAAAGTTCTTCTTGCTTTCCAAATGAACCAAAGAAAACAAGCACAAAAACAGAAGACAGGAAAGACGGATATAATCATCATGAAAACAGTCTAGTTCCACAGTAGACAATTTTGGCTGGTCAGTTGAGACTGATTCTCTCTCCGTTTTCGTTGTTTAGCCCTCCGAAGCAAGTTCCAAGTCCAAATCCAGTGAGGGACCAAGTGACCGAGGAGTATAGAAAGAGACAAGAGACACAAAAAGAGAAACCCTTCACCAAGAATAATGTTTAATTTCTTAGATTAATGATAGGTCATTTACTAGTTTTCATACTTACTCCTGCTCGACCTATTAATGATCTCTATAGAGACTTGACAAACCCAGAATTGACTTATACTGGGGAGTAAACAGAGGCAATTTCAAGTACCATCAAAATTCCTTACCACTTGTGTGTGTGTGTGTGTGTGTGTGTGTGTGTGTGTATTCACTCACACGATGGGGCTTGTATTTTTGTTTATCCTTATCAACATAACAAAATACATGGATGAGGTGAGATTCAAAAGGGCCTTTGTATAGGTGGTGCTATGGTAAGCATGGTCATCTAAAAATCACTATACATTGAAAATGCTTATAAATTTAATCCAATTGAAAATGCTCTTGGTGGAGTAAGCTTTATAAGATATATTTCACTGACTACTTAAGAGATAGCATTTATGGATACAAATACAACAGCTATTTGCCTATTTCTAAGTTTCCCTACTAAATTCTTTGCAATTCTGGTACATGTCATTCTTCTGAAATTGCTTGAAGGGTTATATTCCATTCACATCAAGCAACCATAGAAGTTCCCAATTCATTCACAAGTCTCTGATTCATTCACTCCAAGAAAAACTGTGCTGCAGAAAATTAACAAAGAACAGTACAGATCATGCGGTATTATTCAAGGATTAAATGTACACCTTTCTATAAATAAAGAAACTAACAAGACAATTCAGTTATGGCTTCCAAAGAAAAAGGAATTTGTGAGATATATTTAACAAGTTTAGCACCATCAAAACAGGATCTATTTTTAGTTATGCACAATATACAAATCTTCATTCAAAGAAACTCTACATTTTAAGTGCTTAAGTGCTTGACCAACTCTACATTTTGTGCCATCATTGGCACATCATTTCCTCCTTGTGAAAGAAGACTTTTAGTAGGATTATTTTCAGATATTAAATGAAACATTCAGCGCCATAGCTGATAATCTAAAGTTCAAAGATCTAGTTTTTATCCCATTATTTGATTATCTGGATTACAAGATACTGATATTGTTGAAATTAAAATTTGGTAGAATCTACCTAAATGACCCTATATTCCCGAATTTCTGCAGCAAAGCATTAGCTTGGAAATAATGTACCTCAACTTATAAACTTTGAGAAAGCCAAAGCAGAGTTCCTAACACACCATGCTTACTTCTTTGTGCATAAATTACAGTTAACATTAAAAAAAAAAAAAAAAAAAAGGTAATTCATCTACTGATCTAATGGTGCAATTAGAAGAAAGTCTTTCGAAGAATTCTCTCTTTGAATTCTTCAAAGTATAAACAGAGTAGATGCATAAGGAAAAGCATATCCATATTAGACTTACATCTTTCTCGTGCTTCAGATGTCAGAATCTGGCTAAGCATCATTTGCCTTCTCTCATCAGCCTCCCTACATTAATAGCTAAAACAGTTCCAATCAAGAAAATCTTAAAGTTCAAGAAAGTAAAACCTAACTGATGGACAACATGAGAACAACCAGATAAATAATGACACCAAAACCAGATAAATAATGACACCAACCTCTTTGCATCTTCCTGTGATTTTTCCTGTTCCGAGCTCTGATGGTTTCTCTATTTAACAACAGTTACAATACTTAAGGCTATAAATAACCAAGCTTTAACATGAGGAGAAATTAACACCCAAAACCAAATACTTACGACGCCATGTTGAGCCATTAGTTCCTGCATTCTTCTTTGCCTGATAGCTTCCAATTCGGGATCAGCCTATAAAATTAAAAAAAAACGCGCAAATTAAGCACAATTCCTCAGATTTCCCGTGTGAAATTTGCAAAATCTCAAAACACCACATATTTTCACCCCTCATTGTTTTAAGAATCAAATTTGAACGCAGAACTAATAACATACAACAACCTGATACCCCAAAACCCCAAAACAACCTCAAGCAAAACAGCGATTCTATTCCAAAGGGGGAAAAAAAGAAAAATCAAAATTCAGTCCACAAAGATAACCGCGACAATGAATTTTCAAAATGATTATCCTTTTTTAGCTGAACACATGATGATTGCAGCAATATAGATATGAACATCAAACAAATCGATTGGAACCCTACCGTCAAAAAATTCCTACAATAAATATGGATATAATTAATATATAGAGAAAAACAGAGAGGGAAAGAGATGAAGACGAAATTACCATTTTGATCTATGAAGATATGAAGCAGAATTTGCCTACAATGGAGTCGAAAGTGATGGTAGCAGCAGAAGAAATATAACTGGTGCGAGACTGCGAGTAGACAACAATAGTTTGCGTGCCGGCGACGCGTTTGAACAATTGGGACGCCTTTTTGAAGAGGCTCCGGATCCAACCCACAAAACGCCGATGAGACCCGCCAACAACCCCTTCAGACATAAATAAATAAAATTATTATGAATTATTAGAATCTTTATTAATTAGTGGAGGCTCCACTAATTATGGATTTATGTGAATTATTATAGAAGATTTTTATGGATGTTCACCATTTAGTGGAGACACCACTAATTGAGATTAGTGGAAGATGATGTATGTCATGATGTAATCCACTAATTAGAGCTCTATAAATAGAGTTATTCTCTAAGCTTGTAATACACCATTATTTTGTGAAAGAAAGATTAGAGAAAGAATTGTGAGAGAAAGAAAGAGAGAAGTTTGAAGAGAAATTCTTGTGCAAAGAATAATTAGAATTTTCTTAGTGTGTAGTGTGTAAATTTTATTCTAACACTACCCTAATTTTATAACACGTTATCAGCACGAGTCTCTGCCGTTATTAAAGCCAGAAGATAGCACGAGTCTCTGCCGTTATTAAAGCCAGAAGACAGGTACGCATTTATTGATCTCTATGGCTAATCTCGCTAAACTCGAATTTGTAGCCCTTGATATTTCTGGAAAAAATTATATGTCATGGGTTCTCGATGCGTAAATGCATCTAAATGTCGAAGGCCTTAGTGAAACTATTCAAGCAAATAATAATGCATCTCGCACAACACAAGGCTAAAGCTTTGATTTTTATTCGTCGTCATCTCGATGAAAATTTGAAAATGGAATATCTTACCGAAAAAGATCCATATGGCTCGTGGGTAAATTTAAAAGAAAGATTTGACCACCTGAAGATGGTCGTACTACATACTGCACGGTATGAATGGTTGCACCTGAGGTTGCAAGATTTTAAAATCGTGAATGAATATAGCTCCGCAATGTATAAAATTACATCTCAATTAAAATTATGCGGAGAAAAAGTGACTAATGAAGATATGTTGGAGAAGACATTCTCCACCTTTCATGCCTCGAATATTGTCCTGCAACGAACAATATCGAGAAAAGGGTATACAAAATTTACAGTATTTAATTATCGCCTCCTCATTGTAGAGAAAAATAATGAGTTATTATTGAGAAATCATGAAGCTGCACTAATCGGCTCAACAAAGACTCCTAAGTGAATGTCGTTGGCTCCAGCAGAAGCCATCGTTATAGTCGTGGTCGTGGCCATGGCCGTGACCGTGGTCGTGGTTATGGTCGTAGACACGCTCGATATTTCCCTTATCACAATTATAATCAAACTCGTGAGAAATACCGCCACCGAAGTGGAACAAAAAAGATTATAAGGGAAAAGAAAAAGAAATTGAAGAAAAGCATGAGGATATATGTTATAGATGTGGCATGAAAGGTCATTGGTCACGAAACTGTTGTACGACTAAGCATTTAGTTGAATTGTATCAAGCTTCATTGAAAAATAAAAATGTGGAAGCAAATTTTTCTCAACATCCAATAAATAATGTTGAGGATGATGATATTGATCCTGAAGATCTTAATATCAATATTACTCATATGGATGTATCGGATTTTTTTGAACACCCGTATCGGTAGGATAGACCATTTAATTGGTGATGGCAGTGTCCAGAAGAACTAAAGTCTCACCCTGATATTTTTGTATTTTCATTTTCATTCTATTTTAATAATATTTACGTTTGCATATATACATTTGTGTTCAGATGGCTGTTGTTAATGATGATGTATGCATTATTGATAGTGAAACTACACACACAATACTAAAAAATGAGAAAAAATTTTCTGATCTCAAAATGGGAGAAATAAATATTTATACGATAAACGGTAGTGCAAATGTAATTGAGGGCTCCGGAAGAGCTCGTATATTGTTGCCTAAAGGAACAACAATTATTATTAATAAGGCACTATTTTCCTCAAAATCCAAAAAAAATTTATTGAGTTTTAAAGATATCCGCAGAAATGGGTATCATGTTGAAACAAATGAGGAAAATGGGATTGAGCATCTTTTTATTACTCAAATGTATTTGGGTAAGAAATCGGTATTAGAAAAACTGCCGTCTTTTTCTACTCGGTCTATATTTTGTAAAAATACGTACAATTGAAATTCATCATCTAGTAAACCGTAAGTTTACCGATCCTATTACTTTTAGCATTTGGCATGACCGGTTGGGTCATCCGGGATCTACCATGATGAGAAGAATCATTGAGAATACACATGGTCATCCTTTAAAAAATAAAAGGATATTAACATCGAAAAATTCGCATGTACCGTATGTTCCCTAGGAAAATTAATTGTTAAACCATCACCAAGAAAAGTAAGAGCTGAAAGTCCTACATTTCTCGAACGGATTCACAGAGATATTTGTGGACCTATTGATCCACCATATGGACCGTTCAAATATTTTATGGTCTTAATTGATGCATCATCCCGATGGTCACATGTATGTTTATTATCTACTCACAACCTGGCGTTTATGAGATTACTTGCTCGAATAATTAAATTACGAGCACAATTTCCTGACCATCACATTAAAAATATCCGTTTGGATAATGTCGGTGAATTTTCATCACATGCTTTTGATGCATATTGCATGTCAATTGGGATTAATGTTGAACATCCTGTAGCTCATGTTCACACACAAAATGGTCTTGTCGAATCTTTGATTAAACGATTACAATTAATTGCTAGACCATTATTAATGAAAACAAATCTCCCAACATCTCGCTCGGGACATGCTATTCTACATGCTCGCAACACTTGTACGTATAAGACCAATTAGTTATCATAAATTCTCTCCTTTGCAATTGGTTTTTGGGTCAGAACCAAATATTGCTCATTTAAGAATTTTTGGGTGTGCTGTATATATTCCAATTGCACCAAACCAACGTACAAAGATGGGTCCTCAAAGAAGAAAGGGGATATACGTTGGATATAATTCTCCTTCTATTATCAGGGGGAGAACCAAAACAGCATAAAAAGGATCTTGCTTGGATAACATCATTAAATTATCTTGATCCGCGCACAAGCGCATGTGAATTTGAAGTTCAAAAGATAATTCATTTGCAAAATATTGCAAATCAAATGCCAGACGCTTTTGTTGACTCCAGAAGAGTTATAAAATCGCATATTCCAGCTATAAATGCTCCTATTCGAATTGAAGTTCCAGCAGAACAAAACATTATACCTATAGCTGCTGAGTCAAAAACAAGCCGTAAGCGTGGCCGACCTCTTGGTTCTAAAGATAAAAATCCTCGAAAGAAAAGATGATTAAATGATCCGTAAGATCATATTGAAGAAAAGAATGATAAAGGCCAAGAGAGAACCGATGACAAAGAACCGTAAGTTGATGAAAGTAACACTCGAAATTTCTATCAATTATACCACTTCCAGTAGAAGTTGGAATCGGATAGAAACTCGTTATTGATAATATATTTGCATACAATATATCTCTTGATGTTACACAGATAATGATGATCCCGAACCAATATCGCTTGATAAATGTCAGCATAGAAAAGATTGGTCGCAATGGAAATATGCGATTCAATCGGAGTTAAATGCACTCGACAAAACGTGAAGTCTTCGGACTCGCAATCCGAACACCGAAGGTATAAAACATGTTGGTTACAAATGGATATTTGTGCGAAAGCGCAATGAAAAGAGTGAAATTGTTCGATATAAAGCACGATTAGTAGCCCAAGGTTTTTCACAAAGACCAGGTATTGACTATGATGAAACTTATTCTCCTGTTGTTGATGCTATTACACTCCGATATCTTATCAGCTTGGCAAGACATGAAAAGATAGATATGCGCCTATTAGATGTTGTCACTGCATACTTGTATGGAAATTTAGAAAATGATGTTTACATAAAAATCCCCGAAGGATTTCATATGCTCGAAGCATATAAACATTATCCTCGTGAAAATTACTCCATCAAGTTGCAGAAATCATTATATGGCCTGAAGCAATCTGGGCGCATGTGGTTCACACGTCTTAGTGAATATTTATTGAAAGCGGGATTTAAAAATGACCAGGTATGTCCATGTGTTTTTATTAAAAAATCTGGTTCTAAATTTGTGATATTAGCTATATATGTTGATGATATTAATCTTATTGGAACTCGTGAAGAGCTCCAAGAAACAATTGATTATTTAAAAAGAGAATTCGAAATCAAGGATTTTGGTAAAACCAAATTTTGCCTTGGTTTACAAATTGAACATCTGGAGAGTGGAACATTTATTCATCAATCAACATATACAACAAAAGTGCTAAAAAGATTTTACATGGACAAAGCACATCCATTGAGTATTCCAATGATCGTCCGATCATTAAATGTGGATAAAGATCATTTCCGACCTCAAGAAAATGATGAAGAACTCCTTGGTCCTGAAGTACCATATCTCAGTGCAATTGGTGCATTGATGTATCTTGCTAATAATACACGACCTGATATTACTTTTGCTGTCAATTTATTAGCAAGATTTAGTTCTTCACCAACACGACGACATTGGAATGGAATTAAACAAGTCCTTCGATATCTCCAAGGTACAATTGATCTCGGATTATTTTATTCAAATAAAATCAACCCAATATTGATTGGTTATGCAGATGCTGGTTATTTATCTGATCCACATAAAGCACGTTCTCAAACGGGTTATCTATTTACATGTGGAAATACTGCTATATCATGGCGTTCTACGAAACAATCTATAGCAGGTACTTCTTCAAATCATGCTGAAATTATAGCCATTCATGAAGCAAGTCGAGAATGTGTATGGCTAAGATCCATGATTCATTATATCCGAGAAAGTTGTGGATTATCATCAATCAAAGGTATCCCAACTCCTCTTTATGAAGACAATGCAGCTTGCATAGCTCAATTACGAGGAGGATATATTAAAGGAGATCGAACAAAACATATTTCACCAAAATTCTTCTTTACTCATGAACTCTAGAAGAAATGTGAAATTGATGTGCTACAAATTCGGTCATATGATAACATCGCAGATATTTTCACGAAGACTTTACCGACTGCAACATTTGAGAAGTTGAGATATAAAATCGGTATGCGTCGGTTTAAAGATTTAAAGGAATCATCTCATCAGGGGGAGTAATAAACAGACATATAGAATAGTGTACTCTTTTTCCTTCACTAGATTTTTTTTTCCCACTGGGTTTTTATCTAGTAAGGTTTTAACGAGGCATATTCTTTTATGTAATGGATGAACATCCAAGGGGGAGTATTATGAATGATTGGAATCTTTATTAATTAGTGGAGGCTCCACTAATTATGGATTTATGTGAATTATTATAGAAGATTTTTATGGATGTCCACCATTTAGTGGAGACACCACTAATTGAGATTAGTGGAAGATGATGTATGTCATGGTGTAATCCACTAATTAGAGCTCTATAAATAGAGCTATTCTATAAGCTTGTAATACACTATTATTTTGTGAAAGAAAGATTAGTGAAAGAAATATTAGAGAAAGAATTGTGATAGAAAGAAAGAGAGAAGTTTGAAGAGAAATTCTTGTGCAAAGAATAGTTAGAATTTTCTTAGTGTGTAGTGTGTAGATTTTATTCTAACACTACCCTAATTTTATAACAAAAATTTTATTTTTACATCCTTTTTCCATGAATATTCGAAAGAAAAAGAGAGCTAAAGCTTGGTTATAGGTGGAGTGTTTATTTCTGAGTACTGTTATTTCCCTTTAGAGGTTTTCTTTTTTTAAAAAAAAACTATTTATCACCATGTATTTTTATTTTGGACGTATTTTTTGAATTAAAAAATTAAATAATTATTATATACTCATTTTTAAACTAAATAGTTAGAAATGAATTTTTTTTAATAATATATGCTGGTATTTTTATATCTTTTATTTGAATTATACTTATTTAGATAAACTAAATTGCAAAGATAATTATTTATTTATTTTTGCTATTTAAACACTTTTTTTTTAGAAGGAAAACGGGGGGTTGTTTGCAAATAAGCTGCATGCTCAAAATATTTAAGACCAAGTGGGGAAGAAATCACCCGTATGTATATGTGCGAAATGGCTAGGAATAGAGATGGTAATTTCCCCGCTTAAACCGGGGACTCGACCCGGCCCGGTCCGGTTGGACCGGGAATTTCCCGATTTAAGCGGGGATGGGTCGGAGACGGATTTCATTTCTCGACCCGCCAATCGAGGACGAGGATTGCATGATCCCCGCGCCCCGGCCCGCTTTACATATTATATATATATATATAATATATATAATTTATAATTTATAAAATTTATAATTTATATATTTTATAAATTTTATATATACATATATATATATTATATGTATATATACCAATATATATATATATACACACACACATTATATAAATTATAGGTAGATTATATATGTATGTAAAGGTGATTATATATGTATATAAAATAAAATAGAAAAGAAGAGAAAAAATAAAAAAGAAAAAAATTATTAATTATTAATTATTAATTTACTCTTACTAATCTAGTGATATGATAAATATGTGAATTATTGGAAATCACTACAAAAGTTTTCTATATGATTAAAAAATTTTGAATAAAAATATATTGGAGGCAAAAAAAATGTTTTAAAAAAATCTTTATAATTATTTCCGGACCCAAACGGCCCCCCGCTTCCCCGCTTTCTTGGGCCGGGACCGGGGATTATTTTCTCCCCGACGGGCCGGGGGCGGGGATCCCCGCCTTTCTCCGTAGCGGGGACGGGCCGGGGATGGGGATACGGGGGCATATGCGGGGATGGGGCCGAGATTTCTAGTCCCCGACCCCATTGCCATCCCTAGCTATGAAGAAAAGGAGAAAAAGGATCCAAACTCTTTAACGTTAATTAAATATTCTTTTTTCTGTTTTTCCCCCTTAGTTCTCACATCAAGAATCTCAGAAACAATATCTAACCCTGATTAAGAAAAACCTCAATCGATTAATGTGTAATTTTTCAAATATTCCAAAAATAAAATCCCATTTGTTAGACATAATTTTTTAAATTATAAATATCAATATTAATTATTAAAATACGATTCCTAAATAAAAATAAGAGAATACGATCAAATATATACACACAAAATAAATATATTAATAAATATAATTCTAAATCACTGGAAAAATCAATAATTAAATAAAAATTTATTCCAACTCATTATTGGTCGGATTTGTAATCCATTAAGTATTTGATATAGGTAGTTCACACAAACTTCCGATAAGGAAAAGGACGTGATGAATATATATATACGCGAATGAATGAATACATACAAAATGTGTGTGCGTAGATAAGTTTCCATCTACATTAGTCAATGCCACTGTACTAGTATAGGCAGGTGGGCCAACTCGTATGGTTTTGGATAGGGCTGGGACGGGCCCGAGGACCAACCCAAAGTCATGCTGGTGATCCCACAAGTCTGTGGGCCGATCCGTGTAGGGCTCTGGGCCAGAAGCCCTGGGCTCGGTACGGCCCAGGGCCTTGGCCCGTGAGGCTCGCAGGCTGGTTGGACCGGTTTTGGGTCTTACTTTCTCCTCATTTATTTTTTTTCCCACTTAATTCTTCTCGCTTAATTCGATTACAAATTGATACGAGCTAAAAACGCGTAAACCTTTTGATTTTTGAAGAACTCTAGAGCTGGTCAACTCCCTACCAAATTCACACACACAAACTAAATGTAAACGCAATTAACCTAATGAGATTTGGTGAATCTAGCCTACTTTAATACACATAAATACCGTAATCTATCAAGAGATTAGAACAAAAAAATGAGATTTGAAGGTACCAAAAAACTCAACCTATCAAGAATACTAGAGAAATACTAGTATCCAATAATAGAGAAAGAGATGTAATCTCAGTCATTCATCTTCTAAGTAAGTCTAAAATATACTTATTACAAGTCAAAAGTCGTGAAAATTAAATTGGGAATAAAATAAAATAAAACAAGAAAAATCAGAAAAATTGGGTTGTGCCCGAAGTGACTTAATGCTAGATGCTTCGGTGGACCTAGCATCAGGTCTATTCTGGAAACGGAATGTTTCTTCTCCAGTGGTGACCTGGCGTTGGGTGCCTAGGTGGACCTGGCGCCAGGTATGTTTTGGTCTCTACACAACTGGTTTTTCTTATCTGTTCAGCTCCTTCTTGTGTTCTTTTGGCCTTCCATATCAGTTGTTGTCCAAACTTTAATCTTCTTGACCCTTCTTTAATCCTTCATTGCTTGACAACCTTCTTTATCCTTGACTTGAAATCTTGAAATGCACCTTGAAGTCTCTTGAAAATGAGCTTCACACATGGAGTTGTGTGTTGTGTCTTTGTCCTCCTTCCCCCTTCTTTAGAATGACTTTCATGGTTGGGACGATTCCTATCACAAATTTTGATATTCAATTATTTTATAATTTTTTATTATTACTTAAATACACACAATTTTTTAAAATTATAAAAAAGCAACCTTGAAGTGGTGGAGGGTTTGGCTTGGACCCCTACGTGTTTTATTAATTAATAAAATAAATATTACATAAGAGGGAGATTTGATACCTAAACCTTTTCAAAAATTACAATGATCAAAATTTAAAAATATAATAATATCTTAAAAATAAAATTAAATATATAATATTACTTATCCTAAGTTTCTAATTATTTTAATACTAAACTAATTATTTGGCTCACCTCATTCATCATTTGAGTCATCATCAATAATCCACGAATTAGTCGTCATATCTTCGGCTGCGAACCAACTACTACAACACATTAATATCTTCAAAGTATAAGGAGCTAATCGAGATCTTTTTTCGTCGATTGTTCGAGCGCTCTCGCTAAAGAAGCTTTTCGATGGCACTATAGAGATAGTGATGTCAAAAGGTCACATGTTATTTTAGATAAAATGGGGTATTAACTTACATGAGCCTTCCACCAACTACAAATGTCAAAATGTTGATCCTCATTTTCTACCAATTGCTACATCTCGTAAATTGTTATCTCATTGTAGGTGGTAGATTATCTTTATTGACGCTTCATGATACTCCATGGATTAAATACTGATGAAATAAAAAATGTAGATTTTTGTGGTGGTTGAAAGTGACTGCTAGATGATGATGAAACTTGCCTACTTAACGTAGAAAACCAAAACAAGAAGACTCAAACTCATATAAATTATACATGTCAGATGGAGTTTTAACCGTTTTATCTTTTATATCTTTTATCATATATTGCCTAAGTGTTTGCGATTCATCAAAATCTAATGTTTCATATATATATATATATATATATATATATATATATATATATATATAATAATACTATAAAATTTAGCGATTTTTACTTGAAGATCCATACATAATGACATACAATATAAAATATGAATATCTTCATAATATTTTTTATATTTTTCAAATATACTTCTCATAAAATTATATTTGGGATGGTCCATATACTCACAAAAAATATGTGCTACCTTAGCAAGTATTAGAAAAATATGATGAGTATTGGAATAATAAGATCCCGATAAAAGTTCAGTTGATTCTTTGAAAGTAAATAAAAATGTAGAAAGTGCAATACAATTTTCAAAATGAGTTTCAGTTAGTTGAGGTTGAAAATTGTTACTATTACAAAATTCAATAAGTTAATTTTAAAAAGATATAACACTTTCAAACATATCTAAAATTGAGTTCTATCTAGTTTTACAATCTAATTTAAATTTTTTAAAAGATATACCTTATTTTCAGTATAAAGCCTTAAAATTTTGTTGCCTGGTTGGAGAAGTTTTAATAAATAAAATAATATTTCTAATTATATTAATAGTATCATCAACATATTTATATCATTCGTTAACACACAAATTAAGTATATGACAAGCACACTTAGTATGAAATAAAATATCATCTAACAATTCATAATATATTTTCAAAATTGTTATGATAGAATCATTATTTGAAGCGTTATTTAAAGAAATAGAAATAATTTTATTTAAAATCCTATATGCACGACATGTTTGAGTAATCATTCTAGCTATACTAGTATATACATGAGGATATTCAAATAATTTAAAATAAATATTTTTTTTTTGTACTAACCAATCATGATCTATCCAATGACATGTAATGTACAAATAAGACTCATTAGTAATTACAATTCAACCATCACAAGTAAGAGCAAATTTTCAATTATAAGAATCAAATAGAGCAATTAGATACCATTTGATTTCTTTATATATCTTTATTATATTATTTTTTAACGTTGTTTTAGAAATCATTTTCCATATAGGTTGACAATCGTTTTGTATGTATTATTCATAATGTGAATTTTCTACAAAATTGAAAGGTAATTTAGTTTGAATAATCATTTTAGCAAATCTACTTCTATTTTTCTATGATTGTATTGAAAATAACCAATAATTTGACCTCATGTAGTATGAATTTGTTGTTATTTAAGTAGGTTTTCTAACCAATCATTATGTGACTTTTTCATATGTCTAACTAACGTTCCCATTCCTCCTCCCTTCTTATGTGTATATACCACCTAACAAAATTTACATATTGTTATATCATTATTATTATCCTTTTCAAAAAGATTCCAAACCATAGATGTCTTTACTTTAGTTATAACTTCCGAAGTTTCAACATCATCCACATCCTGACCTATATTAGATTCATTAGGGTTAATAGTTGGAGTTTGTTGTGATTGTGAAACACTAACGCTAGCCCTACTAGGGCCTTCATTTTCATTACCTATTTCATTATTGAAGGCTAGATCCATATTGAAATAAAAATGTGCAGATGATTGTAATGAAGAAAAATGATGATATTGATTTGAATCCATTATTTCTATAAAAAAAAAAAATCAATCAAAATTCAAATAAAAGTTCAAAAAAATGAAACAAAGTATTAATAAATAATAAAATAAGAGAATTAAAAAATATAAATAACAAATTAACTTAAAAATTAAACAAATAACTAAAATAAATAAACAATTAATAAAGTTAAAAATAAGAATGTAAAATTAAGAAATACTAACTAGTTGATAACCAATAATAACAATACTTTGTGGAGTTTTACTTCTTCTCTCTACTATTCTGCCACTCAATAATCTTCTAAAATATAAAGACTTTCTTAAATAATTAAAAAAATATATTAAAAAATAAGTTTTATTTTAATACTTTTTGTAGAGAAAATGAAGAGATTTAAGAATTATAAGAGAAAGATGAATGACCATAAAAAAGTTTGAAAGAATTGGAAAGAGTTAGAGAGTATTTGATGAGTTTTAGGGTAAATTGAGAGATATTTATAAAATTTTAGAATTAAGGGAGAATATAGTTATTAGAGATTTAAAAGTAAAAAAAAAAATATTAAGGATCGTTGTAGGGACTAAATAGTAAAAAAAAAATTGCACTAATGGCTCTCAAGCACGGGTTGACCCGTGGTGGGTCAAAATTTTTTATTCCTGATCCGGCCTGACAAGTCGGCTTGACGGGCCGAGCCGACCCAGTTGCCATTGCTACACAGCACTGGTGACTGACTGGTGAGGCTTTAAGAATTAAAGAAGAAATCGAGAGAGTAAAGCCAAAAGTGCTATAAAGCAGAGAACAAAGAGAACAGCCTGTTTTAAAAGAGTAGCAAAGTCAAGAAAATCTGTTCCCATGGGTGTCACAATGGGCCTCAACATGCTGCTCTTGCTAGCCATGGTCGCTACCAACATACTTTCCCTCTACCACCTCTCCTCTACCCTCCAATCTAAGCCTCCAACTCCACCGCCAGTTCCCGACCACCTCCTCCGCCAGCTCCAGACTATTCGCGCCACCATCAACCACCTCACTAGTCTTCAACCACCCGCAACTTCAACCGCCTCAAGTACTAAAAAGGGCTCTACCGCTATTCCCTCTGATCTTCTTCTTTATACTCACATCTCCCCTATTGCCTCCTCCTGCAAAGACAATCCTGTGCTTCTCCACCAGTATATGAATTACACTCCCTTTGCTGTCTGTCCGGATGATTCCCAGTTAGCTGAGTCGCTCATTTTACGTGGCTGCCACCCTCTCCCACGGCGGCGCTGCTTTTCAAGAACCACTACTTCCCCTCCGAATTCACTTCCCACAAACCCTTTTGCTGCACTTCCTGAAAGCACTGTACTTTGGTCCCATTATTCTAACTGCAAAAGCTTCGCTTGCCTTTCAAGATTGAACTCTGAAATGGGATTTGATATGAAAGTGGAAAAATCAAGATTCTTGGAATATAAGTCAGATCTAGATCTCCCAATATCGCAACTTTTGCAGCTCGCGAAGTCTACGAAAAATGTTATCAGGCTGGCACTTGACATAGGGGGTGGTACAGGAACATTTGCAGCACAGATGAAGATGCAAAATGTGACAGTTCTAACTACCACTATGAATCTTTTGGCCCCGTATAACGAAGCAGTGGCGCTAAGGGGATTAGTTCCACTACATGTACCATTGCAGCAGCGGCTACCAGTTTTTGATGGAGCGATGGATCTGGTGAGGTGTGGCCACGCTGTTAATAGATGGATTCCAGTTACCGCACTAGAATTCATGTTTTTCGATGTTGATAGAGTCTTGAGGGGTGGAGGGTACTTTTGGTTGGACCATTTCTTTAGTAAGAAGGTGGATCTTGATAAGTTATATACTCCCTTGATTGGGAAGTTGGGGTACAAGAAGGTGAAGTGGGCAGTAGCCAACAAGACTGATTCAAGTGGATTGAAGAATGGAGAAGTTTATTTGACTGCGCTTTTGCAGAAGCCAGTTTCCAGATAAGACTTCATTCTAGGTAATTCTTTTTGGCCTAAATGTCATTCCATATCAAAGTCTTGTGCAGTTACATTTAGTTCTTTCCTTATCAGAAATATTCACCAAGTGTTGATCTTTAATACAAGATCAAATGATATGTCATTTTATTTGGTAGCAGAGTAATTAGAGCTAATACTGATGCAGCTAAGTAAACTATGAAGTTTTATAGTTCATGAACATAGTGACAAAGAGCCAACTTAGGAAATAATCTTCTCCTCTAGATATTCTCAAGTTCTATGTGTTTCTGTTACAATAGTTGAACTGGATTACTTATCATAAATTTCGGCATGCATAATCCAAGGTAGAGTAGTGCATTTTGTGTCAAGGATGAGAATTTGATATTTTAGATGTTAGATTGTTTTAACTTATCCGCAAAACACCATGGGGGAAGCCATTATGAAAATGGTGTTATAGGCTTATAGCTGCAAGGACTTAATGTTATCAATTTATGCTTCATTGCTGCTTGGGCTATCTAGAATTGATATGGCTAGGCTTACTGATGAAGAAAGTGAGTGATGACGAAGCTGCCTGCTAGAAATTTCGTGTTGTCCTATTTACTTTCTTTTGTTTGTTTATGCGAGCTCATTCAAAAGGCTTATTTGCTATATTCTGTTGTTCCCATCTGTTGCCACCCCCACCCCCTTGAATTGCTACATAGATTGTATCAGTTAGATCCAATTTTACAGAGTCAGTATAGTTCTTTGAAGCTCATTGTCACTCGTGGATACTCTTTCAACATTCAACATTGAACTCCTATCCTTAATCATTTCTGGCGGCATGACTGGATTTCTATCCATATCTGACTTTTTGTATCCATAAATGGCCTGCTTTTTCTACAATTCTAATTGTTATCAATTAAAGGTGGAAACAACTCCTGCCCCTCATCCATACCCATTATTTAAGATTATAGATTATTCTAATTGGTTCTTCTTCTTTCTCTCTCTTTTTTCCTTCCCTTGCAATCATCCTCCAAGTTTGTGATTTGCGAGTGGATTTGACTCTATAATCTTTATAATCTTTGAAGGCCTTAGCCACTAATTTTAAAGCACGCACAACATCAATCTAACTATGTTGAAAAATACCTCTATATTAGTTTGACAAGTTAGTGTGGTGTTCTCTAAGTGACTGGTGAATCGGTTCGGCTATGCGAAGCCTAATTTAGAGAGGGTCAACTGTCTTTAGGATGGTTATATACCACAGTTAACATACCAAAGGCTTTGTTGGGCAGCAAGACTTGATGATTTGGTGGTTCTACTATGCATCCACTTCTGTGTTGAATCCGGTCTAATGAAAATATAGAACCTACTGCTTGCATTAAGGTCCTGATATTCTCAAATCTCAAACCCGAACCATCATTAATCATATACTGGTAATAGCAGCTTGTCTATTTGTAAATAAGTTCACATAAATAATCAAGTTGTCAGATGACTATAGAAATTAGTCAGGTCAGTTCAACACTTTTGCATTCTATGAAACGCATGGTTTATAGATGATGAAATGTGTTTTGCATGCCTCTCTTCCTTTTGTACACTCTACCAATGCCCCCCTCTACCTGTTCTTGTGTGACCTTTGACCGTTGCCTAATCTGACATGAAATTGGCTGGTTTTGATTGTTTTTCAGGTACCACTGTTTGTTTGTAGGCTTGTTAGCTAATAGGTGGCAGAAGATTAACCTCTTGATCTAATGATCAAAAGAGGTCGCTCGTGTCTTTATTCAGGATCACGAGCTTATCAAATCTTAATTGGCCAAACAGCTTTATACAACAGGAGAAAAATGGGAGGAGAGAGCAAAATGCAATTGAATCATCAATATTCTTGGGAAGATCTTCGAATATGACTTGTTTTTAGCAGTTATTTATTTGTTCTGTAAGTTGTAACATTGTAAGTGCAATTCATAGTTAACCCCAGATTCGTGTATTAAATTGCGGAACTAGTATTGCAGCTTAATGACAATGGCAGGATATTGCCATGAGCTGGGAACTGGGCCAAAGAGATACGGCTACGGAAGATAACTTGGTTGAAACTTTTTGCCGCTCCTGGTGCATCAAAGAGTTTGATCTGTATGGTTGTTCAGCTGCCCAAAATGCTCTCTTTCAAGATGTCAATTGACGACACAAATTGCAATGCTTTAGGCATTTGCGGAAGTTTACCTTGCCTTTTCCTTCTGCACATCTACCAGGAGTTGCTTTTGGCTTTGATAGTGAAATCCCCGGAAATTTCAGCGCTCTGTGCTTTAGTGGAAATAAGTCCCTGTATTCGGTTTCCATGGAGCTTCAAGCATACACATAACGCCGTGCATATAACTGCGACTCATGGTCGCAAGTAAAATATGAAATCCTATTAAACAATTTCTCGTAACACTCATTTGGAATGTCCGTCGGACATTGAGCAGGTCAAGGTTTTGCCTGTCATTGGATAAGTGAACTTCATATGGCGCTTGAACAAATTCAGGAACCATGGTCTTCCATTTGGAAGAGCAGCAGTCACATCCAGTAGTCTTGTAATCGTGATTAGAGGTCAGTATTTGCCACGAGTAACTACAACCTTCATTCACGAACAATACAGTATCATGTAATTGGACTTAACAAGACAACAGCCATGTCAAGAACAGATTGAGCTGACCCCAAGACAAAATATGAAAATAGGAGATCAAGACTTAACATTGGAGGTCATTAAACGCCAAAAGCTAGAAATTATTTAGCTGAGAACCAAGACAACTTTAATAAGAGACGTTGAGACCATAAAAGTCACCAACTTAAAGGGTAAGCATAGAAATATATCATTTGTCACTTGGCTTTCCTGCTGAGGAGATGATGCAGATCAAGCCCATTGATTTTCGCAGCAAGAATAAAATCATTTTCGGTAAGTCCACCTACACAAGAAAACCCACAATTTTAAACAAGCATCTCAAAAAGACAACATAATTTGAGGCTTATACTCACGCTCACGATTATTTTGCCATGGAAATTTAACAAGTATGAAATCAATGTCAGGTCAAGGCAAATAGAGAACTGGTTGGGAAAAATGCAGTGGTTTCCCCTTGACATTACCTACAAATCCATAATACCATCTTTTATTCCCAAAAGTTTGCTTTTTGAATTTTTCAACTAATACTAAATTATTCGATGAAGAAAGAGTAATAACAATTTGGACTAGTGACAAAAGACTGAAAAACAGGTACAATATCAGAGTATAAAAATTTGATTCCATAAAGAGCAGACACAGAATGTGGAAGTTATAAAGCTCTTTGGAAAGCTGCAAAGCTGTTTTGGCACATCTTATCCATTACATGTAAGAAATCAGCAGGGAACTTTTAATAGATACTAAAATAGGGGAATAATCAGGTAATGAGCAACCCTTACCCACAGCATGTGTCCAAATTTCAATTTCCACATTGTTCCATCCCACAAGATGAAGATCTGGATGATGACCTGCATTGAACATATTGTTGATCTATCATTTGAGCTTCAGCTTGTTCTAAATCTCAAGGATCAAATTGCAAACACACACTGGCTAATAACAAATTATTCATGATCACTTTTAGGAAAAAATATACACCGTCATGCCAATACTTGCAAATTACAGTGCTGTCCCTGCTTAATTTACAGACACAAATTGCCTACGAACAAATCATTTGTGATTTTATATGTGCAATATATATGTATGTATACACACAAAAACACACATATATTGAGCTCAAGGTGCTCAATACTAATCGAGTTGTGCTTGAACAAACTCCTATTCAACTTTTAAGCTCATTGAACAAGCTACTATTTACATGAATAATTGCATGTAAAAATATTTAGGATTTTGCACTAACATTTTAAAAATCTGTCCTATCAAAGGTTAGGCTAGATTTTGCTAGATTTTGCACTAACATTTTAAAAATCTGTCCTATCAAAGGTTAGGCTAGAACTCCAGCCCCATTTGGCCTGTTACCAACACAGATTAGGCCCAAATTCATAAATTGATTAAGCTCAAGCTTAGTAGTTCTTATGTAGTGCTTGAGCTCAAGAACCTAACTTGATTTGGCTCAATTTCAACCTAACTCTAGGAGTAGGAAACCTGTAGGCAGATCATGGAGATGTTGGAAGTACACAAGCCAAAGAATTCATACAACCCCTCTCTTTTGACTACCATCAAAAGGTATTTATTGTCCCAAGTTCATGCAAAATGCTGGAATCACCTGAGAAGAAGGTCCAGCATTGTAATAATCCCTTAAATAATCTAGGCATTGAAATAAGTCCCATACCTATACCTATCCAGTAAGCAAGAGCTCAACTCATAAAGCCAGAATTCGATAAAGGATTTAAACTTTAAACAAACTTTGACAACATTAAAAAGGAATGTACAAGAGAAATGTAGACCTCTTATACCCCTCAAACAGCAGACCGTACCACCAAATGGGAGAAAAATACCGGGGATGCAAACTGCTCTGAGCTACAAAATTGCAAAAAATTTCATACAAATAGACCGGACAACCATGAAGTATAGTTCATACAAACAGGACAGGACAGTATTAGTTTTAGGTATCATCACAACCATGAAGTATAGTCTTATTATGTCCTTTAAAATGCAGTTATAACCTCTTGGATTCTTCTGTATACTGTAATGAATCGTAGCAAGAGTCCTAACTCTTCCCTTTTTCTCCTTCTTTTTCACGATATTAAATATGAGACGTAGTAGTTATCTCAGAAGTAGCTAGTCAGGTTGCGCCCATTGTACTAGTTACAGACAGAAGACTTGTAGTTATTTCATCAAGTAACTAGTAAGGTTGCCCCATTGCACTAGTTACATTAAACAACTAGTAGATAGTACATATAAGCTGAAATATCATCTCCATCACATAGATCTAGCACTATCCTTGTAGAAGCAACAGAAGCCGATTGCCAAGGTTTTGTCTTTTTATTTATTTTTTCTTTCCTGTTAATACTATTCCAACCACTAATTTAATACCGATCTCACACACAGTGATAAGTTATATAGAAGTCCGCACGAGTTTAACAAAGATGTCCAAATTATACATTAGTTCTTGACTGTTGACTATTATTTATTTTATTTAGGTGTGAAGGCAGAAAATAGGGAACGCAAGCACATCAATAGACAACTGGTTAACCCAAAAAAAAAAAAAAAAAGATAACAATAACATATTACGTCCAAATAGGAGCACAGATGCTTTCCTTTGAATTTGTAACAATATAAATCATTGAATCACAATTACAGCAAGCACCCATGTTATCTGCAATAAGTTGTGCTCAGGTTCAGCTATAACTCAAGAAAGAGAGATACCTTCAGCTTCTGCAACATCAGCTACAAGTTGAAAGAACTCTAATCCTTTCATGAAGGTCTTGACTTTCCATGATCTTTGCAGCTTCATTGTACTGCCTTCATTCAACAAGTTCCATTCAGGTACCTGTAAACATAAACTGCACAATACATTAGTTGGAGAAATAATGCACAAATATCATGCACAACTATCAACATTAAACGAAAAGCAGGACCTTTGAAATTAATTGATTTGCTGCTTCTTGGGTCATAGGCCTCAGATCCTTTGAATTACAGGATACACACTTCTTGGTTGATAAATCTGACATGGCAAGAGAACAATTTCTATTATAGAAACAATCAAATTACAGATCTAGACATCATTTACATGGTCCTAATCAAATTTAGAGAAGCTTCAAAATCCATATTTTGAATCCAATTCTCACGTATACAGACATCAGGGAAGAAAAGAGAAGAGACCAAAAAAACAAGTGAAAAGACTTCCAAAAGATTGTTCAGAATCACATGAAGCTAATTGAGAAGGCTTAAACATAATCTCGAAGGTTTTTTCACAGTTATTTTGGGTAATTGAGAACTGATGCAATATGGAATCCAAGCACAGCAATTAACTTGACCATATTACAACTTCCTAAACAACTTGAAGAAGAAGAAAGAGAGGAAGAAAGATGATAGGGATGCAAAAGAATGTCGAATTATACAATATCAAGCAGCTGACTTGAATTTAGCATAACAGAAGTGGCTTGGAAACAAATTCTGATTCATAAACGTAAGACAAACAACAGATTCAGGAGCCCAAAGTTCTTAGAACATTATTTCTGAATCAGTAATCTACTCCCTGTGGATAAATAACTCCTACAAGAAAATACAAGATCTATTTCTGGAAAGTCTAGTCTTGAAATTATGGTTTTATCATTAGCATTACCACTAAAGCAGAGGAAAAAGTGCATTGCGGCAGGTAGTGTTTTTACTCTGTGAGAGAGTAGCACAAGTATCAAAATGACATCAAATCGTGGTCAAAATGAACCAACACATTCAAATTTGAATTACTTAGACGCACCTGTGCCAGTACAGAATGTCCTAATCCCACTATACGTGCTTTTACACAATGTAATTTCCCCATGACCCTGAAGTCTCTCAGCTACCAGAATACTTGAGCTGTATATAAATGCAAAAGTGTTGTCGAAATATAATCATATGAATAGTTGGGAAGCCAGAAGGCATTTATTAGAAACTCATTGCAAGTCAAACATGTGATGCCTAAAAAATAAAATTATTTTAACTGAGTAGGTTTTATAGGTTAACAAAGGAGCCAATTGCAGCCTAAACTGCTCAAATGTCATG
Organism: Voacanga thouarsii; assembly: GCA_026120185.1. Classification (NCBI taxonomy): domain Eukaryota; kingdom Viridiplantae; phylum Streptophyta; class Magnoliopsida; order Gentianales; family Apocynaceae; genus Voacanga; species Voacanga thouarsii. The sequence continues at coordinate 716,507 of JANUWF010001360.1, read as the reverse complement.
GCAATCTATCAACACCTGTCATCATCACATTCTGAAGGAAGAGAATTGGTTTCCATGCATTCCTGCTAGCATTACTTTGGAACTTCTAGTATGCAGTTGTTGCATGATGGATTCCTAAATGCTTCTGAATTCTGCTGGCAAATACAACCCATGGAATTTTAAAGTTACACGAGCTCTAACTGTGCACTCTGTCTGGAAACTTCATAAATATCTGAGCTTTGACTGATTCAAATAAACTAGAAGTAAACATTTAAAATAACATTTCCAAGTGAATATAGGTTCCACAAACCAATGGTATTCTATACCCGTCAAATACTGCATCATGAAGTATCAATAAGGACATTCCCTCAGTGATTTCTTGATCTACAAACCTTGTTTTAAATTTAAGAGATAGGGAACAACCCACGGCAACAACAATAAAAAATAACGAAATACAATAGCATAGCCAACATACTTGAATAATATAATAAAACTATAGCGCAGTAAGTACTCAAGGGATGTTCATCATTAAATTTTTAGAAACTATGATTAAGTTTTCATTGAGTAACAGCCTCAAAAAAGGATCAAAATTCATTTCAAGAAGCTGAAGAAACAAAATAAAATCTTTGGAACTTGTTTTTACACAAGCAGAGACATTCAAATTGGGCTCCCAATTTCACTCTTGCAATATAATTCAATCGCACAAACAGGGCCACCCATCAAGAACTTTAACGGAAATTTCCAAACCATGATAAATTAAACACAGAAATGAGCCCAAATCTGAAATCCCAGCTCTAGGTGCTAACAAAAATTTCCCACACAAAAGTGACATTCAAGGTTTCTGAAAATTACCGTCCATGAGCTTTGTACAAACTATGCGAGAGAGATCTCAGAGGAAAAACCTGAACAACGTTTACATCAAATACATAGTTTTTATCAGGGAAGAATACAGGTGCATGAAGAGGAGATGGAAAGAGCGAGAGAGTTACACAGGCGTTACAAAGCGAAGTGAAACGAGCTTGAAAAAGCGTCCGAACCATCGACGTGCGAGTGGCTGAGTTGCATACAAAGAAAATTAGTGTGCGTGGGGAAATGACGCTACTTGTCTATGCTGGAGAGTTCCTATTATGGGCCTTGGGAATTGGGCCGCTTCTAAACGAGTGGACCAAAATGGAGTCAATACGGGCCTACATGGAAATAGCTTTCTAAAAAAAAAGAAAGAAAAGAAAAATCCCCCGCCACCGAACTTCAATTTGTCTCAACGTGTTAACTTCTCCCCTTTTTTTTAAAAAAAATAAAATAAAATTTGACGTCCTCATTATAATTTTCTTAAATTATTTGTCTAATTTTTATTACATAATCGACTAAAAAAAATACAAAATCAAGAAAAATTAGAAGTTAGTACATCCATTAGAGAAAAATTAGGACGATAATGAAAGATTTGACCATTATTTTATATAGAAAATATTGTTTTTTAATAAAAAGAAATATTTTTTCTATAAAAAGTGAATATTTTTATAATTTTAATTTTGAATGTTTAAAATGTTAATTTGTTAAAAATAAAGATGTTTTCTATCTAAATTTTTATAGCAAGAAATATACAAATTCTTTAATTTATAAGTTTTACTATATTTTTTTAATTGATAAAAAATAATAAATTATTTTTAATTAAATATTTATGTAATTTTTTATGAAATTAAATAACATATTCAAGATGTAATTAAATAGTAATTAGATTGAGATGAATTTATTTGAATATAATAAAAAATTATTAGATGTGTGAAGTTATGAAGTTATGTGAGTTTAAAAATGAGATTAAAAAGAGAAGATATGATATGTTGTAAACATATGACCGTTCGAAAAATAAAAATATATAAAATAATATTTTTAAATTAAAATAAAATTTTAAATTAGGATAAATTTTAAAAATTTTTTTGCCAAGCACACCTTAAGTTCACGACTAAACAAAGCATTTTTATTGTTTTTCTAATAAAGATAGGAAATAGTCATGGTTCTAAAAGTCGGATTGAGAATCAGTCACTTGTTCAATCTGGCTATATTAGCGTTGACACCTGGGTTGATCTGCACGATTTCGGGCCTTACCGGGCTGCGCCCAAGGATCAACCCGCATGGTGTGTAGGCCGGTCCCAGAGGGGGCGCGCTGGGCCGGTCCGGTCCCTGGGCCAGAAGCCTTGGGACCGGCACGGCCCGGGCCCTTGGTCTGTGAGGGCCGCGGGCCGAGGGCAGGCTAGCCTGGGGCTTATTCTTTTTTTTTTCTCCTACTTAATTTGATTACAATTTTTTATATTCAACTATTTTGTAATTTTTTATTGTTACTTAAATAACTCAATTTTTTAAAATTATAAAAAAGCCATATTGAAGTGGTGAAGGGTTTGGCTTGAACCCCTACATGTTTTATTAATTAATAAAATAAATATTACATAAGATGGGGACTTGATGCCTAAACCTCTTAAAAATATTACAATGATTAAAATTTAAAAATAGAATAAATATCCTAAAAATAAAATTAAATACATAATATTACTTATCCTAAATTCATAATTACAAGAATACTAAACTAACTATTTAGTTCATCCCCTTCATCATTTGAGTCATCATCAATAATTCACGAATTAGTCGTCCTATCTTCGGTTGCAAACCAACTACTACAACACATTAACATCTCCAAAATTTGAGGAGCCAATCGAGATCTTCTTTCATCGATTGTTTGAGCGCTCTCACTGAAGACACTTTTCGATGGTACTGTGAAGACTGGTGGTGTCAAAAGATCACGTACCATTTTAGATAAAATATGATATTGACTTACATGAGTCTTCCACCAACCACAAATATCAAAATGTTGATTTTCATTTTCTACCAAGGGCTGCATCTCATAAATTGTCATTTCGTTGTAGGTGGTAGATGATATTTTTTTACACTTCATAATACCCTATGGATTAAATACTGATGAAATTGAAGAGGTAGATTTTCATAGAGGTTGAAAGTGACTACTAGATGATGATGAATCTTGCCTACTTAAACTAAGAGAATTAAAATAAGAAGACTCAAACTCATACAAATTATACATGTCAGATAAAGTTTTAGCCGTTTTATCTTTTATATCTTTTATCAAATATTGTTTAAGTGTTTGTGATTCATCAAAATATAATATTTCATATAAATATTCAATAATATTATGAAAACCAGTCGTCTTTACTCTAGGATCCATACACAATGCCATACAATATAAAATATGAATATTTTCATAATATTTTTTATATTTTTTAAACATGCTTCTCATAAAATAACCATATTGGGGATGATCCATATACTCACAAAAAATATGTGCTACTTTAGCAAGTATTGGAAGAATATGATGAGTAGTGGGATAATAAGATCCCGATAAAAATTTAGTAACTTCTTTGAAAGTAAATAAAAATGTTAAAAGTGCAGTACAATTTTTAAAATGAGTTTCAGTTAGTGGAAGTTGAAAATTATTACTATTATAAAATTCAATAAGTTAGTTTTGAGAAGGTATAACACTTTCAAACATATCTAAAGTTGAGTTCCATCTAATTTTACAATCTAATCTAAATTTTTTAAAAGATATACCTTATTCTCGGCATAATGCCTTAAAATTTTGTTGTCTAGTTTGGGGGTTTTAATAAATAAAACAACATTTGTAGTTATATCAACAATATCATCAACATATTTATACCTTTCTTTAACACACAAATTAAGTATATGATAAGCACACCTAATATGAAATAAAATACTATCTAACATAGGATTTATAGTATTTTTTAAAATTTTTATGGCGGAATCATTATTTGAAATATTATCTAAAGAAATATAAAATACTTTTATTTAAAATCCTATATTCACGACATGTTTGAATAATCATTCTAATTATATTACTACCTACATGAGGACATTCAAATAATTTAAAACAAATAGTTCTTTTTTGTACTAACCAATCATGATCTATCTAATGACATGTAATGTATAAATAAAATTCATTAGTAGTTGTAGTCCAACCATCACAAGTAAGAGCAAATTTCCAATTACAAAAATCAAATATAGCAATTAGATACTCTTTCATTTCTTTATATAAATTTATTATATAATTTTTTTAACGTTGTTCTAGGAATTCTTTTCCATATTGATTGACAATTATGTTGCATATATTGTTCATAATGTAAATTTTCTGCAAACTTAAAAGGTAATTTAGTTTGAACAATCATTTTAGCAAATTCACTTCTATTTTTTCTATTATCATATTGAAAATTATCAACAATTTGACCTCCTATAGTACGTATCTGTTGTTATTTAAGTAAGTTTTCTAACCAATCATTATGTGACATTTTTATATGTCTAATTAATATTTTCATCCCTCCTCCCTTCTTATGTGCATATACCACCCTACAAATTTTACATGTTACACTATCATTATCATTATATTTTTCAAAAAGATTCCAAACCATAGATATTTTTGCTTTAGCTATAACATCCGTTGTTTCAACATCATCTTCACCTATATTAGATTCATTAGGATTAATTGTTGAAGTTGGTTGTGATTGTGAAACACTAATGCTAGGCCTATTAAGACCTTCATCTTCATTATCTATTTCATTATTTATTAAATTCAAGGTTAGATCTATATTAAAATCAAAATGTGCAGATGATTGGAATGAAGAAAAATGATGATATTGATTTGGATCAATTATTTCTTAAAAAAACAAGCAATCAAAATTCAAATAAAAGTTCAAAATAATAAAGTATTAACAAATAATGAAATAAGAGAATTGAAAAATATAAATAACAAATTAATTTAAAAAATTAAACAAATAAACAATTAATAAATCTAAAATATAAGAATGTAAGATTAAGAAATACTAACTCGTTGATGACCAAGATTCAAGAATAACAATACTTTGTGGAGCTTTTTACTTCTTCTATCTACTATTCCGCTACTCAACAATCTTCCAAAATATGAAGACTTTTTTGAAGAATTGAAAAAGTATAATACAAAAATAAATTATATTCTAATACTTTTTGTAGAGAAAATAAAAAAATTTGAAGATTATGAGAGAAATATGAATGAAAATAAGAGAGTTTAAGAGAATTGGAGAGTGTTTGATGAGTTTTGGGTTGAATTGGGAGGTATTTATAGAGTTTTGGGGGTTAGAATAGAGAATATAACTGTTAGAGATCAAAATGTAAAATATATATATATATTTTAGCCGTTTTTGAGGTTGAAATGTAACAAAAAAAAGTTGAGAGAGTCATTGGGTAGTGGGCCAGTCCGCCAGGCAGCAAGCAGGGGCAGGGGTTTTTACCCTTATCCCGGATCGGACCGGGACCTAGGCTCGACCCAACACGCCGGCCCAGCAGGTCGACCCGGCCCACTAGCCATTGTTAGGCTATATGCTATAAATCGGACAGTAAAAAATCAGTCAATTTGAATTTAAAAAAAAACAAATTTATTTTTATATCTTAAACTTTTTTTAACAAATAACTAAGTTATTCTTCCTTAAAATCTATTAATTTTAAGAGTGTTATAAAATTAGGGTAGTGTTAGAATAAAATCTTCACACTACACACTAATAAAACTCTAACTATTTTGCACAAGAATTTCTCTCTTTCTTTTCTCTCACAATTTTCTCTAATCTTTCTTTCACAAAATAATGGTGTGTTACAAGCTTAGAGAATAGCTCTATTTATAGAGCTCTAATTAGTGGATTACATCATGGCATACATCATCTTCCACTAATCTTAATTAGTGGTGTCTCCACTAAATGGTGGACATCCATAAAAATCTTCTAATAATTCACATAAATCCATAATTAGTGGAGCCTCCACTAATTAATAAAGATTCCAATAATTCATAATACTCCCCCTTGGATGTCCATCCATTACATAAAGAATATGCCTCGTTAAAACCTTACTAGATAAAAATCTAGTGGGAAAAAAAAATCTAGTGAAGGAAAAAGAGTACACTATTCTATATGTCCATTTATTACTCCCCCTGATGAGATGATTCCTTTAAATCTTTAAACCGACGCATACCGATTTTATATCTCAACTTTTCAAATGTTGCGATCGGTAAAGTCTTCGTGAAAATATCTCGCGAGGTTATCACATGACCGAATTTGTAGCACATCAATTTCACCTTTCTTCGGAGTTCATGAGTAAAGAAGAATTTTGGTGAAATATGTTTTGTCCGATCTCCTTTAATATATCCTCCTCGTAATTGAGCTATGCAAGTTGCATTGTCTTCATAAAGAGGAGTTGGAATACCTTTGATTGATGATAATCCACAACTTTCTCGGATATAATGAATCATGGATCTTAGCCATACACATTCTCGACTTGCTTCATGAATGGCTATAATTTCAAGCATGATTTGAAGAAGTAGTCTGCTATAGATTGTTTCGTAGAACGCCATGATATAGCAAGTATTTCCACATGTAAATAGATAGCCCGTTTGAGAACGTGCTTTATGTGGATCAGATAAATAACCAAAGATTCTGCATAACCTATCAATGTTGGACTGGTTTTATTTGAATAAAATAATCCGAGATCAATTGTACCTTGGAGATATCGAAGGACTTGTTTAATTCCATTCCAATGTCGTCGTGTTGGTGAAGAACTAAATCTTGCTAATAAATTGACAAGCAAAAGCAATATCGAGTCATGTATTATTAGCAAGATACATCAATGCACCAATTGCACTCGAGATATGGTACTTCAGGACCAAGGAGTTCTTCATCATTTTCTTGAGGTCGGAAAGGATCTTTATCCACATTTAATGATCGCACGATCATTGGAATACTCAATGGATGTGCTTTGTCCATGTAAAATCTTTTAGCACTTTTGTCTGTATATGTTGATTGATGAATAAATGTTCCACTCTCCAAATGTTCAATTTGTAAACCAAGGCAAAATTTGGTTTTACCAAAATCCTTGATTTCGAATTCTCTTTTTAAATAATCAATTGTTTCTTGGAGCTCTTCAGAGTTCCAATAAGATTAATATCATCAACATATATAGCTAATATCACAAATTTAGAACCAGATTTCTTAATAAAAACACATGGACATACCTAGTCATTTTTAAATCCCGCTTTCAATAAATATTCACTAAGACGTGTAAACCACATGCGCCCGGATTGCTTCAGTGCCATATAATGATTTCTGCAACTTGATGGAGTAATTTTCACGAGGATAATGTTTATATGCTTCAGGCATATGAAATCCTTCGAGGATTTTCATGTAAACATCATTTCCATACAAGTAAGCAAAGTGACAACATCTAATAGGCGCATATCTATCTTTTCATGTACTTGCTAAACCGATAAGATATCGGAGTGTAATAGCATCAACAACAGGAGAATAAGTTTCATCATAATCAATACCTGGTCTTTGTGAAAAACCTTGGGCTACTAATCGCGCTTTATATCGAACGATTTCACTCTTTTCATTGCGCTTTCGCACAAATATCCATTTGTAGCTAACGGGTTTTATACCTTCTAGTGTTCGGACTGCAGTCCGAAGACTTCACGTTTTGCCAGTGCATTTAACTCCGATTGAATCGCATCTTTCCATTGCGACCAATCTTTTCTATGCCGACATTCATCAATCGATATTGGTTCAGGATCATCATTATCCTGTGTAACATCAAGAGATATATTGTATGCAAATATATTATCAATAACAGTTTCTATCCGATTCCAACTTCTACCGGAAGTGGTATAATTGATAGAAATTTCGAGTGTTACTTTCATCAACTTCCGGTTCTTTGTCATCGGTTCTCTCTTGGTCTTTATCATTCTTTTCTTCAATATGATCTTCCGGATCATTTAATCCTCTTTTCTTTCGAGGATTTTTATCTTTAGAACCAAGAGGTCGGCCATGCTTCCGGCATGCTTTTGGCTCAGCAGACTATATGTAAAATCTTTTGTTCTGTTGGAACTTCAATTAGAATAGGAGCATTTATAACTGGCATATGCGATTTTGTTACTCTTCTAGAGTCAACAAAAGTGTCTGGCATTTGATTTGCAATACTTTACAAATGAATTATCTTTTGAACTTCAAGTTCACACGCGCTTGTATGTGGATCAAGATAATTTAATGATGTTGTCCAATCACGATCTTTCTTGTACTTGTTTCTATTCTCCCCTAATTTAGGGAATAATGATTTCACAAGAGAATAAGAAAAGAAATATAAGAAAATGATGACAAGTAGGAAATGCCAAGAAAAATATCTTCTTTTTTTTTTCACTCTTCCCGTACCGACTTTTCCTCTTCCTCTCTTGTCTTTTCTTCTCCTCCGACCCTCTACCTACCATCTACCTCTTCTTCTTCCTCATACAGATATATATATATATATATATATATATATGTATCGATATATATATCAGTTATCAGTCATTAGTAAACATCAAAAACAAAAATCACAAAGCAGATATGGAGACTCGTAAGTCATTTGAGACATGGTCAAATTTTGACTTAGTTTCTGCAGCAGATGTTGATGTATTTTCATTTCCAAACCAACCGCTTCTGCCTAATTCGAATGCAGAAGATTTTGATATGTTTTCCTTTTCAAACCAACCGCTTCTGTCTAATTCGAACGCAGAAGATTTTGATATATTTTCCTTTCCAAACCAACCACTTCCTCCTAATTTCGTGTGAGATACCTTTGATGGCTTTCATTTGTTTTTAGTGTGCTTGATAATGAAATTAAACTCTCTTTTGGTTTGTTTTTTTATGTAAATCGATGGAAGTTTTGAACATACCGCTTTGGACCAAGTTGATCTCGCTCCTACAAGAGACTCGCTTTTGATACTGTTCCTCTTGATACTATTCCTTTGAATGAGGATATGCTTGTACATGATCCTTTCTACTCTCTAATGGATTTTGAACAAAGCCGTAATATGTTTCCAGTGTTATTATACATTTAAACATGGATTTTGAATGGTATTACCTTTACTGATATTATTTTCTTTTTCTAGGAGAAATAATGAGTGGTCTTGGCAACGAAGTCGGAGTAAGTACTCATGAAATGCATAATATCGAAGTTCAAGATATTATTGCAGTACAAAATTCCTGGGGAGAAGAAGATGATTAAGAGGCAGAGAGAGAAGAAGGGCAATAACTCTCAAACACTATCAAGAGAAACAATTTCGCAGAGATTTTTACCTACCAATCATGAGCGCAGCCGAAGAACCGAATATTGGCATAACCCGTCTCAAGAAAAGATGTAGGGAGTTAGGAATTCGTCGATGGCCTCACAGAAATTGGTGAGCTTGGAGACCATAATCAAGAATGTTCGAGTTCTCTCTCATACATACTTATAATTTGTAAGTATGAAACTATGAAAGATTTATAAGTAAATAACCGATGATATCACTTCGATTTACGAGATATGCAAAATAAAGAAGAAGGAGGACATATGGCTGAGAAGAAATTACAAGAAGCCATTGCGATACTGGAATGTGAAAAACGATTGGGGGAAGAAAGTCCTAATACGCAGCTAGAGGACCAAACACGTAAATTGAGACAAGCATGCTTCAAGGCCAAATATAATAAGAAATATAATAAACTTAAGGAGATCATAAAATCTCAAGACTCATTTCGCAAGTAATTTTACTGCTACTTCGCTGCTAGTCTCGATGTCGGCTCAAAAGGGAAAGAAAAGGAGGAGGATGTCGAAAAAGAGGAGTCGAAGTCCATAATTACTAATTGTTTGTCGTCCTCTAATGTAAATATTGAAAAAGAACAATTACAAACCTTCATCTTACATTTGTCACTCAATTACAAAAGAGCAACTATAAGCATGTATCATCAAGTTCATATGAATACTAGTGCTATGAATAAAAGATGTGATGCTTATTATTAATGGAAATATCTTTTTCCCTTATTATCTTTTCTGCTCCACTTCAGTGGCCGTATTTCTCCGTGATAAGGAAATATCGAGTGTGTCCATGACCATAACCACGGCCACTCGCTACAACTACGACTATAACGATGGCTTCTACTGGAGCCAACAACATTCACTTCGGAGTCGTTGTTGAGTCGATTCATCCGGCTTCATGATTTCTCAATAATAACTCATGTTAAAGTCGTCAATTTTGGATACCCTTTTTCTCGATATTGTTACTCGTAAAACATGAAAAATGGAGAATGTCTTCTCCAATATAACTTCATCGATAACTTTTTCTCCGTAAAATTTTTAACTAAGATGTAGTTTTATACATCACGGAGTTCACGGTTTTACAATCTTGCAACTTCGGTGCAACCATTCATACCGTGCGATGGGTAGTACGACCATCTTCGAGTGGCCGTATTTCTCCGTGATAAGGAAATATCGAGTGTGTCCATGACCATAACCACGGCCATCGCTACAACTACGACTATAACGATGGCTTCTACTGGAGCCAACAACATTCACTTCGGAGTGTCTGTTGAGCCGATTCATCCGGCTTCATGATTTCTCAATAATAACTCATGTTAAAGTCGTCAATTTTGGATACCCTTTTTCTCGATATTGTTCTTGTAGAACATGAAAAATGGAGAATGTCTTCTCCAATATAACTTCATCGATAACTTTTTCTCCGTAAAATTTTTAACTAAGATGTAGTTTTATACATCACTGAGTTCACGGTTTTACAATCTTGCAACTTCGGGTGCAACCATTCATACCGTGCAGTGGGTAGTACGACCATCTTCAGGTGGTCAAATATTTCTTTTTATCCACATGACATATGGATCTCCTTTTTTTTTTAGCATTTAGATGCATTTTTGTATGACATATAATTTTTTTTTTTTCAGAAATATCAAGGGTTACAAATTCGAATTTAGCGAGATCAATAAATGTGTACCTGTCTTCTGGCTTTAATAACGGCAGAGACTCGTGCTGATAACGTGTTATAAAATTAGGGTAGTGTTAGAATAAAATCTTCACACTACACACGAATAAAACTCTAACTATTTTGCACAAGAATTTCTCTCTTTCTTTTCTCTCACAAATTTCTCTAATCTTTCTTTCACAAAATAATGGTGTGTTACAAGCTTAGAGAATAGCTCTATTTATAGAGCTCTAATTAGTGGATTACATTATGACATACATCATCTTCCACTAATCTTAATTAGTGGTGTCTCCACTAAATGGTGGACATCCATAAAAATCTTCTAATAATTCACATAAATCCATAATTAGTGGAGCCTCCACTAATTAATAAAGATTCCAATAATTCATAATAAAGAGATATTTTTTATATTTTTATTTATTTTTATTATATATATAATAATAAATAATATATATAATATTAAAAAAATATTTAATTATATTCCGATTCAACCATCGATCAGACTTATAAATTATTGAACCTAGTGCTTTACCTATTCGATAACCAATTCGTTTTCACAACCTTGAAAATAATAGTAATTTTAAATGTATAATCCTAGAAAAAGGGAAAAGGGGAAAAAGAGAAAACAAAAAACAAAAAACAAAACAAAAGGAAAAGCGCATATTAGCTCCTTCCACAGCACACGGACACTCATCGGCATAAACCCCATTCACCGTAGTTGATCGATCCGCGATCCTCGAACTTCGCCGATTCGGATCCTTAGAAATGGTCAGTTCCTCTCTCTCTAACACTCACACGCACCCCAAGAACAGTTGGAACAAATTTTTAACAGAATTTGGTGCCTAAATTGCTGGTTTCAGTTGTATTAGTTTCGGAGCTATTTTAAACATTTGCGCTTTTGTATGCTAATTCGGTTGAAGATTTTCAATAATTGGCATTTTTCTACCGTTGTTTCGAATGTGTTTGATGATCCATTTGCGAGATCGGACATGTTCCTGTGATAAATTACAAGCTAGTTTTAGAAACAAGGCCTTTTATAGTCAATTTGTTTGATTTAATTCTTAAATTTTGATTGTATCTGGAATAGAATTTGTGAAATTTGTTCTTATACAAGTGGGGACTATATTCTGAGATATATGTACATTATGGGTGTGGCGAATCTGCTTAAGGCTTGGTCTTTTTGCTTTTTTTTAGGGCATATATTGTATGTCTGTTGAAAAAGCTAATTTAGAAAATTTAAGATGACTGGAGCTATTTATTGAATATGATCTTCGAATAGTGTAAATTAGCTTTTTGCTGCACTGATATGGTATATATATTAAATGTATGCTTTCATTCTGTGTGGCTGTTGGGATATAAGATATTAATGGAATATAAAGAGATTATAAATGTTTGCATATTGTATTTGCAGGTGTAATACATATATATACACACATCTTGCAATAATATATGAATTATCATATTATTATGGATATAGGATTTTAGGGTAATAGGTTATTATAAATTCTGTTGCCGAATGGTCCAAATAGAATGGTGAGTTTGAGGGTTAACACACAGGTTAGTTGGAACTTGGAGATGATATTAAAAAGGTACTCTATTTTGCAACTTTGCTAACTGAATGTTTTCATAAAATTGTAGGAGTTCTTCAAAGGAGATATTCAAAGAAGTTTCTTTTAGAACAAATTTTGATTTCTGTTCTTTTCAAGGAAGTAGGCATCCCAATAGATACACGCATAAATGTACGAGTACAATGTGCATGTACATTGTACTTCATAACTTGTCTATGTGTATATCACATCTGTTCTGGTGTGCAAGATGCATTGCAGAATTTATCTCATTACCACCTGCTTGAGAAAATATTAATAACGTGGATCCAAAGGCGGAATATGTTTGGCGAAATGAGGTCCTCTTATGTTTCTTAAACAGGCACACAAATTATTTGAATTTAAGTGTCCTATTGCGACACTACAAAACATGATCAGATTCCATCAATGCCAGGGTAGTAGTTTGATTTCAGTCCATTTCTGCATACTAATAACTTTATTTGATTAGGAGAAAGTTTGGCATGCTAACCAAATAATAATGTTAGTGCATCTAAGAGTCTTGAACAATTCAGAAGCAAGAATATTACTGCAAAGGTGCAAGTATCCGTTTTAGTGCATACAGTATAAAGTTTACTGATGTCTGAATGTCAGATTGATCATTGCCCTTTTACAATAAAAGTGACTTGTGGATAGGAATTTTTCTTGATCTTCTCTTAATTTTAGTGCAAAACAAAAGTGAGGAAAAAAGGGATCCTTCGCTTCATTGTACAAGACTGAGAATTCATTGAAGTCAAATAAAGCTAGAGCTGGGTTAATACCAGTTGCTGGTGAGTGAATTGTGTCAATAATTATCTTTTCTTGCAGTGGAAAACAAACAATTTAACATGTGCTCTAATAAATATATTTGGAATGAGATCTTCTTTCAGATCCACTGTGCAACTATTTACACTTGCACGTGGTCAATTGTTGGTTGAAACCCATGAATAGTCCTAAGACACTATTTGACTATTTGGTTCTCTGTGGCAACAAAAGTTGATTAAGCATTCAAATGCTTCTTATTTGTAGGAGACGCTTCCTCTGGTCAAGAACATACTTCTTCTAGATTCTGAAGGCAAGCGTGTTGCAGTTAAGTACTATTCAGATGACTGGCCGACAAATGCTGCAAAGGAAGCTTTTGAGAAAGCTGTATTTAACAAGACTCAGAAGACAAATGCCCGCACAGAAGGTGTTGCCTTACTTTCAGTTTCTGCCATTGCTTGTCTTTCCCCCTTTATTTTTAAGCTTGTAGGAGTGTGCTGGTTGATGTAATTCAACCACTGTCCCACACTATCTCACCTTTTGCATGTAGACATTTAGGTGCTTTTTAGTTGCAATTTCTAGAACTGAATAATGGAACTCACTTCATTTTGTTCTGTTGTACAGTTCCTACAAATCGCAACAAGGACAATTTTGCCATATGTACAATATTTCCCTCTTTAGTTCATATATCTTCAGTTCATCTTGAAGCATTGCTGTGTCTGATATTCAGATGGTATATTGTGGTTTAGAAATAAGTTATCTGCTTCATTCTGGTAATTAAAGTTACATGAGTTACCCTTGTAATGCATAGCCTTGACTTCATTGATTTGATTCCTGTCCACTTTTTGAACAGCAATCACTAATGCTTGTGTGATTATCTTCTCTACAAAGATGTATAATTTCAGTTCCAAGGGGGAAAAACTCTTGAGGCTGATTATCAGTGGTATATTGGCATTTTTAAACTAATTATTCAATTCCTGCTTATTTGAAGTCACTGTTGTGATTTGACATCCTTGTGGTTTACAAACTTTCTTGCATTTGGTTTCTGTAGTTTCTAAAGGTTTGTAATAGTGACTTGGTCGTTTGCAACATTCTACTTGGAATGTGATCTTTGCTTTCTAATATACTGTTCATACTCTTCATCTGCAGCGGAGATAACAATGTTTGAGAATTATGTGGTCGTTTACAAATTCATTCAAGATCTGCATTTCTTTGTTACTGGAGGTGAAGATGAAAATGAACTCATCTTGGCCACTGTTCTTCAGGGGTATTTTGATGCTGTTGGTCTTCTGCTTAGGTATTTACCCTTTTTGTGCACAGTGATTTTCAGATTTTCTTCTTCCCTTTTTTTTTTTTTGTTAAAAAGAAATCATATATAACATGCCTAAATTGAATAATTGTCTTTCAGAGGCAATGTGGAAAAGAAGGATGCACTTGAAAATCTGGATCTCATTCTTTTATGTCTTGATGAAATTATTGATGGCGGGTATGCAATTTAATCATTCTCCTTGTGGTTTAGTTAAGCCCCCAATTTTTTTAATCATGGATGTTGAATTATATGTTTACAACAAATGTGAAAATTTGCATTAATCCTGTTCCATTTTGGGTCATGTGAGAAAAAGGGGGTGGGCTAGGCTTGGATGGATATGACAAACTCTATAAGATTTACCGAAGTTTTAAAATGAGTTCCACCTCATTATAGCTGGAATAGACTTTCAACCAAGCAGGATTCTAACTGTCTAGTTGCATGTCATTTTGCATCCTTGGAGAAGGCACTGGTTACGTGCTTCTTATTCTAGCATTCTATTTTCATGACTAAGTTGCATGTAAAACTTGGGAGATGTCTTTCGGTGGCAATTTAATATGAAAATTAAGTTTCCTTGGCTCCGTCTTGACAACCATTCTTTCCAGTTTGTGTTGAAATTTTCAAAATATTTATGACCCCTACTTGGAAAGTTTTCCCCAGTAGCTTCACTCTGGTCTCCCATTTCTCTAATGATCTTGCCTAACATCTCAATTCTTATATTATAGTATTCTTTTGCAATACGTAAAACTAGCTATCAGGGTATACTCAATGTTTGTGTTTACAAAAGAAATTATATTTTTAGATTTTTGAATTACCTGGATGTAACTAGCTTTTTATTTGAAAAGTGCTTTTATTGTTTATTACTGCTGAGAGATAAGTGGAAATAATTTAATAATTCAAGTTTTATTTGAGATGGTTAGTGGAAGAAGAAAATATCGAATGTTAGTGAAGATTGTTGGTGCTTCTGGAAGACACTGAAATAGGAGATGGGAGACAGCTGTCTTAGCACGTAAAAGAGTGAAATAGTAGAGGTGCATTACGAGGTTGTGCTTTACTAGTAGTATGAAAACCTAGGTGGCTTTTTGAGATCAAAATTTCAATTGGAACTAAAATTGTCTAGGTAGACCCTAATTATGATAACAAGTATACTCTCATGTTATATGTTTTATTGATATTGGGCCTATTTCTGACAATGGTAAGCTAACGAAGGGAGGTGGCGTGCTAATAGAAAAACTCAATTATTTGTCCTACCAGGCACAGCAGGTGTAGTTTCTTGCTGGATATTCTGTAAATATGTTGACAAGATTGTGCTCAGTTAGGATTCTTCACATTTTTTGTCAGCCTTATGATGCCTATGGTCGTGTACTGTTGTGCAGAATAATTCTTGAAACTGATGCAAATGTTATTGCCGGTAAAGTCGCAAGCAACAGTATTGATGCCGGAGCTCCTTTGTCTGAGCAGGTAGCTCTTGATTGCTGGTTCACCCTTTTATATAGTACGAATGTTGTTTGGATGACGAATTGTTTCTTGGTAACAAACTTGTGGACTTGTTATGTAACAGACAATAAGTCAAGCATTGGCCACTGCGCGGGAACATCTTACAAGATCCCTTCTGAAGTGATGTTTTGAAGTTTGAGTGCCAAATCAATATGTTTCCGGCTTTCCACCAGGTTTAAATTTGAGCATGTATCCGATTTTATACTCAAATCTCCTGAACACATGTAGTAGCGTGGATTTTGGTTGTTTAGCCTTTCTATTCACCGGATAGTTAGCTGCTACTGCATCATTTGATGTTTTATGGGGAACTTGAGATTCTGAAGTCTATGGGGAATTGAGTCCTTGACAATTATAGAGAGGTTTAGCCCCCCACACCTCTTCGTTTCAAAGTGCAGTTGTTCATCTGTTGAGATCCCTGTGTTATTCCTTGTGCCGTTATACATATTTTATAGCAAGAAAAATTGTTTAAAAACGTTATGCAGCGGATCAAATTGATATGGTTTTTGAGGGGGCTTTAAGATTTTTTAATTGGATTGTCTAATATGTTGACTATTATCTTTTAAGGGCAAATAATTTTAATATGTTTTAAACAATTTAAAATTTTAATTTTTACTCTCCAATTATTAAATAATTTTTTATGCGGTCTTTAAATTATTAAATTTTCCCGACGTCCATCAATTATGTACACCTCGACGCCAGCAATTCTGTACTCTTTGTGAATACTATATGGCATTTGAATTAGATTTCGTATTAATTTGTATTGATTGATTGATTGTTTTCATTATGTTGTTTGCAAATCACTTTTTTTTGGTTGTGGATTTTTTAAGTCATTTTTGCAGGATTTTCAGACCTTTTTTCGCTTAAAAAAAAAAAATCATTCTCTTCTCTTCATAAAAAAAAATTTAAAATTTTTAAACATAATATGATATATTAAAAAATATTTAAATTATTTTGTATTACTAGTTAAATAAGATATTTTCTAATTTTTATTTTTAAAAATATTATTTCTTTCTCTTCCTTCGTCTAGCCCCCATAATCTGCAAATGCATTCAGTTGATTGCGGGTTTCTTGTTGTGCTTCCTCTTCTTTTCCCCCTCATTATCCAACAATTCGGATGAGCCGCCAACATATTCACTGATTTCCTCAATTTTCACAAGCTTGCTGCGCCACTACACTTTTCCTCAACTCTATTTTGCGCCGATGAAAGCGTCTAAAGATACACCACTTCCCTCATGGAATCCTTGTCCATAGCCCTCTTAGAAAATGGAATAGCAGCAAGATGCTGCTTGGAGCAAGAGAGAAGAGGAGAAGAAGTGAAGAAAGAAATATTTTAAAATAATAAATATATATTTTAATAAATAATACGAAATAATCTAAATATTTCTAACAAAATCATCTATATATCAGATGTAATTGGATTGGTCTATGGATTACTCTGCTGATAGGCGTCAAAACAATTTGATAATTTTAAAGTAAGAAATTATTTGATAATCAAAGTGCGAGAATTGAAATTTTTAATAATTTAATTTAAAGAGTATTAGAATTATTTATTAATTATATTATTATACATATAATAACATTATTAATTCATATATATTAATGTAATAGATAAGATATTAGATAATAAATTCAAAAAATTAATAATCCTTTCACCATAGGATTTGGAGAGCACTTATTTGGCAAAGAAATCCAGATTCTTTGTGGGTTAGGGTTTGACAACCCACTGTATAAATAGTGGCTTGAATGCTCAATAATTTAACCAAATATCAAAACATTCCTGTCGTCTACAACCACTTTTATTTATTTATTTGAGAAAGTTTCTGCAATTGAAGAGGCAATTCAAGATTCACCTATCTATTATTAATCATATTTCATATCTGACTGATTTTGTTCTATTAAGTATAGATTTATTTGACAATTTGAGCAAGTTAAGATCCCAAATCCAACCGTCCCTTCTCATATCCATCGCATTGGATTTGAGTTCGATTCTGCCTCCTTTTGTTTCGCTTCCAATATCTTCATAATCAATGAAGGCCCAACTTCCTAGAGTAACAACGAGATCCAAAGAGGGCAGCGGCATGGAACCGAGAAGAAGACTCATGCAACCGGGTTCAGAAGTTGCAACAGATACCAGACTAATACAAGAATTCAAGAAAGCCCTCCCAGCACTACGACTTGAAACTCAACAAGAGAAGCAAATAATGACAGTTTTGGGCAGCTTGAACTCCCGAGATGAGCACTTCACAAGAGCGATCACCGACATAAGGGCAAATTTCGACGCCATTTTTGATCGAGCACGAAAATTTCAGAGCGATATTGATGAATCATAGGTTTGTCATAATCAGGTACTCTCTCCCATCTAAGGAAGAGACACTATCCAACATTCACACACGCCCCTAATGCAAATTTCATCAGTTTGAACCTCTTTAACATCTGTTGTGTGTTTTCTCATTTACACAGATATTGGAGAGATGGCAAGAGTAAAGATGACAGAGATGGATTCGTGAAGTTCCTCTTTTCTGGAATTCCCGAGGATGGGAAGAGCTCCAATTTTTTTTTTTTTTTTTTTCTCTTTCCAATTTTAAGGAATGCAAAAGAACTGAGGGATGTGAAAAGCCAATGTAGCATGCCTTCTAAATTGAGATTCATGAAAAAGCATTCTACGCATCCACAGAACTTTCATCTGTAAAGGTTTTCCCTTCTATCAGTAACACGTCATTTAGTAAATATTACGGCAGACATGTTGCCAATATAACCTTCATTTAATAATTTATACCTTAATGTTGACTAAAAGATTTAACAAAACAAATTGTACAGGAAATAGGACATGATCTTCACCTCTTTTTGTACAATTAGGATTTTATTTCCGAGGTTAATGGATGAGAAGATAATCTGCTTCATCCAAGAACTTATCCCCAGCAGTTGGAGGTAGGTTATGTCGAGAAACAGGTTTATGGACCTGGGCATGAGTCTCAGCTTCGTGCTGGAACATCTTCACCAACTCTTGCAATTCCAACTTTCTAACTTCAACCTGCTCTTCGCTGATGGGACTTTTTAACCCGAAGTAAAGCAACCCTACTACAACGAGCACAACAGCTACGAAAATGACTATGCCTGAAAAGAGCCCGAATGCATATGGCGTGTTCACGGCTCCAGGGATACCATCCACATTGATGCCAAACAGACCAGTAATGATGGTTAGTATCATGCCACATCCACCAAACACGGCCAAATTATGGGTGACTCGGAGGCTTCTGTCCTGGGAGCAAGGAACTGCCCGTGTCAACGTGATAACTGCTTCATATAAATGGAATAAAATGTATGAAGATGAAAAGAAAAAGAAATATTTTTTCCATTGTTAATATGGAGATGATAATTATTTTATTTGGCGACATCCATAGGGTTGGGTAACTCCGAACATCTGTCAGAACATGTCATGCCCATGAAATGCCGAACCTACGACTTGTTATTAGGAAGCACTTTTTAACTCACAGGAAAAGAAGATAACTAAGAGATTAAGGAAAAGGAAAAATAATAATTAACATGGACGCCTAAATGAATACCCTCAGGCCTCAACCAGAATTGCAGAATGCAGTAATTGATCCATGTAGTTTTCAGATTGATGGAATTGGGTTTGAGAACAGAATTTGGGAAGAAAAGATTTGTAATCCTTTCGTCGAATGGGATCCTTAAATTAGAAATATAGTTTATACGAGAAAAACAAACCTGCAACCACGCTCTTATGGTACTCTGCATGACATCTTGGATGGTAAACAAGCGGCCTCGAACTGCTTCTTGCTCTTCAATCATATCCCTCGTGCTCTTTCTTATTCCTTCTAACAGATACCTAGTTGTGTTTCCCCTCAAGTGCTGGAGAAGCTCAAAAACAATTTCCTCTCTTGCATGGAGTGACCATTTCACCCTGATGACCTGTAATTTAAGAAGTAAAAATGGAACAAGAGAAACTCAAATCAGTACTATTCAAGAACTAATATTACTGGCAAGACCTCGTTTGATATACATAATAAAAACAAGAATAAGCAACCGATTAAAATTGAAGGTTGAAATTTTAAAGCATGCCTGTTATGAATGTAAGATCACACATTGATTTCAAGACACAGAATAAGTTAATCAGAAAATAGGGCACAAATAACAACTGAAAGAAATGACTAAATTTTAAACTGGAATTAAATAGACCTTTGAACTCTTATGTTAGAGTAATTACCACATAAATTTATCAGGCAACCGATTTTTCTTGTCTCTGTTTTGGTAGGTTGCACTTTGTCAATATTAAACTCCTGATTCCCAAGCTCAGATAAAGAGCGGTGTGGTGCAAAATAAGCCAAACCATAAGGTAAATCAAAGGAGAACTTCTCAAGATACAAATCACGGACAATTGATGACTGACAGCTATAGTTAGATCAAAAATACCTTTTTTTTATTCAAGGAAAAGTAAAAACAACATGGTCATATCCCAAGACATGACATGTATCCATTGTACTTGGTGCTGATACAAGAAACCCAAATTTGAGAAAAAATAGAAAATGAGAACTACAATATTGAGATAATATTTGAACAGATTCCTAGTTTTACTGGCCAGAACTGAAAATAATTCTACCGACAATGTAAAGCCAATACTGCTTCAGCCTCTTCAGAAAAGCAATTCGACAAATGACAAGCTGAACAAATAGCACAGAAGAACTAGAGCTTCTATCTCCCTACTACAATTCCTCTGTAAGCAGCAAAAAGAACTCTGGGTTCCCAAAGAGAAAGGATATTGAACCCCAATAACCAGAAGTACCTCCCAAAAGTATCTCATGTGAAGATTATCCACTCAGCAAAAACTCTTGTATAAGCGAATGTTAGTTGAGAATTTGAAAATGATACAGTACAAGTAGAGTTTTAACCAGTTAATATCACATGACCTCGCCCTTAACTCTGGCTTTTAAAGTTTACTCAACAGATGAACCAATGCTTCATTTGAAACAAATGCAGCATCCAGATTATTGCAGGATATGAAATGCTCAATTTGAAACAGAATTTTGCTGCATGACTCACTTGTCACATTTGAGACTCTATCAGATTTGGCAAATAAGAGTCTATAACAGATTGAAGTAGTTAAACTGAGTAAGGTAGTCTTAAAATTTCACGTGAAGGACGAGACACAAACCTGTGTTGATAACCTTCTAATTTCTTGGTTTAGAATTATGCCAAACAGATTCAAATCTTCATGGTTCCTCCTAATAAGAGTTCAAATATTTTATTAGGAATATAACACAAGCAGAAAGAACAAATGTCACTTCAGGGGAAAAAAAGGAATACCTGTTCATGAACTTTAATTCGACTTCATCAGCTGTCCCAAATATAGATTTCCGAAATAATCTTGCAAGGGGAATTAAAAAACACAATATATGAAAATTTAGATAATATTAATGAAAAACTTCTTGGTGAATAAAGAATCAGGGGAAAAATACCGATCAATCAATATTGTGTTATGAACATAAAAATAGAGATTTTAATGCAGACATTAGTTCTTCAGCTTCATACTCTTCTCAATCACAAAAACTGAAAAGCAGAGCATAGAAAAATGCAACATAAAAGATATAGTGATATATCATCTATTACTGCCTTTTAGTTATGTATTCTAAATGTCAATTCTACTGTAAATGTACACAAAATATCACATTTTATACTATCAAAGCCATTTGCTTTAATATACCAGTTTCTTCTCACTGTCAGCCTGTGGCTGATGACAAATAGTTTGCATCTCAAGTGTTCAATTTCTACCAGTAGGTACCAAACATCAAGTAGAAACTGTTTATCAGGTGACCATTTAATTAATGACCAAGAATATTTTTAAGATGAACAACAATACCAGAGATATACTATTCAAAGTCTGAAAAGGAAGTAACAGACTGGAGTTGTCTAAAAACTATTAACGGATAATTTTGAATGAGAAAAAAGGTAAGGGAGATAGACTGGATCTAGCATTAAGGTAAGGGAGATAGACTGGATCTAGCATGCAATGCTGAGGAGAAAATTGACTGTGACAAAGAAAACATCTACAATACAATAATGTGACTATCATTTTTTTACTATTCTCTGATAATCACCTATTTATCTCCTAAGATCTTGTG
Source organism: Voacanga thouarsii (assembly GCA_026120185.1). Taxonomy (NCBI): domain Eukaryota; kingdom Viridiplantae; phylum Streptophyta; class Magnoliopsida; order Gentianales; family Apocynaceae; genus Voacanga; species Voacanga thouarsii. The sequence continues at coordinate 694,376 of JANUWF010001360.1, read as the reverse complement.
TACTTAATCATGCAGAACATGAAAGGATCTAAGAACTGGGAAGTTCTAAGTCAAACAATGATTCTACAATCCAGCTGTAGTCTTGGAAATCCTAGCTTATGAGTCATATATGGGAATATTTAGTTTTATTTAGTTTTATTAAGTTTATGAGTCTTCTAGAGATCTAAGGTGTTTTAAGTAATTTTATAGTTTGTAGAAGTTTCCTAAGAGTTTTAAATTTCTATTCTAGTTAGGATTCCTAAGTTGATTGGTTAAGAAGCCTATTGTCATAGTTATATTTTTTTAGAAACTTAAAAGAGTTTTAGTCCTATTTAGCTTAGAATTTTGGGTCTATAAATAGAGAAGTTCTCTATTAGTTATGCATGCCTATGCTTTCATTATTCAATTAATAAGAGTCTACAAATTATTCTCTATATCTTAGTTGTGTGATGCAATCAAAGCCTAAAGAGCGAAGCCTTAAGGTTCTAGGTGTGACTCTTAGGGCTTATCCCTCCCTCTTGGTGTGACGCTAAGAGCTCTCTCTCTCACACATTTTATTTTATTCTTTAACTACATTATCAGACATATTTCCTGATTTTAATTGCTATTTTCAGCCTGGTTTTCCTACATAGCCTTAGCAGATCCTATGGTATATTTGTGCGGCAGCTTTAGTGAGTTTGTTCTACACTGTGCAACAAATTTTACAATACTACACATACATTGGATAGTAGGAGTCATATGTAAAAGATCAATTATTCCTGCTTCCTCCAACTGCAGCACAGTTACGGGGGATAAAAAATAAAAAAAATCTAATTCATAACATTCTAGATGTATGGTTAAAAGAACCTCATAGACCATTACCAGAAACATCTATGCATTTTAATAAACCATACACAATTGCCTCCAATCAACCAATTTAACCGATCACTGTCATTACCCAGTTAAACTCTCATTTACATGTAATTTTTCTCGCTGTAGGGGAAAGGATTTCATTGGCTTCTTTGAGTAGTAGCCGTAGTGAATACACTTTTTTCATAAGAGGCTTCGCAAGAAATCCAGATAAACATTATTCTCTTCTTCTTTCTCCACAGAGGTTCTTGTTCCTAATCAATTTAAGGATGCATTATGACGTTTGATATACATCTAAGCAATAATGTTTTGAAGAGGAGTTGAATCAATCCATAGTGGAAAACCAATAAGCTAATGCTCCACTGGTTTAAATCCTTCACTAGGATTAATTCTTCCATCTTTTAATGAAATTTCATTTTCTTGATCATAGTTGTCCTGGCTGAAATTATTGTTAATCCTTCACTCTTTCACCGTCTGCCACTTGTCATATTCATATCAAAAGCATCTCTTATAAAAGAAAGGAGGGGGGGGGGGGGGGGGGAATCAAATTCAAATCTCCCAATATCTATGATCACGTCAAATTTATGCAAGTTATTATTAAAATGGCCACTGGTTTCATTTGATGCCTTCTTTTAAGTGCAACTTATAATTCCACCAAAAGTACCCACGTCTATAAGGGAGAGACTAGTGACATATGAAAAGATGGCCTAACCTGTCATCCCACCGAGCAAGGCGGGTAGCCAAATGTGCTACAACTTCATGTACCGATTTTGGTGTATTATAACCCCCGGCCAAAAGTAGTTCCTATGTAAAGAAGACCAGAAATGGTATGAAAATAAAAGTCTGCTCATTAGGTTCAATAAACATAACTACCAAAAAAAAAAAAAAGATCCTTAAAAGGGATAAAGCACAAACTACTACAAAGGAAAGATTCAGAGATTCAAGTTTTAAACCGTAAACTGCAAATAAGTCTTACAATGGAGCTTACAGCATATAATTCAAACCAGACCAAATGGAATGCTAACAATCATGGTAAACCAACATCAGCAAAAAATGATCAGTGACAAACCTGGACTTCTGTGATGCCCAAAACATTGATTATTGATGCAGATCCCTTAATATGTAGAGATGTTATGAGAAAGTTTTGTGTCTGCCAGGAACGAAGTACAATAGGAATATCATCTTCGCCAACATAGGGATCTCCTGCAGATTGTCCCAGGAGCTCAAACAACAGCCCTCCAGCTACCCTGACTGGAACCTTATGAGATACAATGGATGTTAAATGATACACATATGTACATTTGAAAGTTAGTGACAAAAATATTATTGTCATATCCTATCCTAATCCTTTCCCTTTAATAAGAACAAAGATTCAAAATCAGAGGCGTGGCCTTGTTGTCATGAATTTTGAAGACAAATGAGAAGCGACAAAGGAATAGCAAAAAGTAATTAAAAAAAAAAGGCAAACAAAATCCCCTTTGCCTTACACCAAGACAAAACGAAGAAGATAAAAATGTCAACAATATATCTGAATAGACAACGAGAGTTACTAGCCGGTGTTCTAGTCGTTTTCTTTCTGTGGAAGGCTTTATACTACTACATTCTAACCTTTCTGAGACAGACACAAGTCAAGATATTGACAAATTCTGCGTAGGCTGAGGCCCTGAAAAACATAAGCTTTTGGATGATAAAGTCATTAACTAATGCTTCAATTGGTTTTCTTACATAGCTTGTCCATGTTATGACTAAAACTCCAAAATGACCCTCGTCAATGAAAAGTCCAATGGGATTAAAGAAGGTAGTGATGAGATCCAAATTATAGGATCACTTCATCTTATGCATGATGCTCAAAAACTCTAAATTTCACGTAGAATTGGCTCGATGCTAAAATTTTTTTATCCTAAATAGATCACTGACACAATTGAGAAAAAATTTATCATGACAAGATTTAAAAGAAAAGTTAAATCGGATTGCTAATTAAGTATCAATTATGATCTTTTTCCACCATCACCTAGTTGACTCATCAGGCTTCCTTACCATTGCTATCGAAATTCTCCATTGAACTAGAAAATGCACCCAATTACGTCAAAACCGTGAAAGAATTAGAACTAATTTGGTGCAACTTCCAGAAATCCAAGTTCATTTCAAGAAAATTATTGGGAATTTAGCATAGGAAATACCACCCAATTATGCCTATACTATCAAAGAATTTACGGATGAATTTTGATTTAAGTTCTAAAGATCCGAGTTCATTTGAAGAAAATTTGTGTTTCACTATAGACTTCTTGAGAAGCCAAACTTCTAAAATCTCCATTTCAAAGAAACAACTTAGTAGCTTCCCGTAATTTCAAAGCCACCAGGTGGGTGTCCAGTCATCCACAGTTTTATGATGTTAGTGATTAAATGTATACATTAAACTCCTCTCCAAAAGCTTAATCTTTTCAATGAGGTCATAACTTAACATGTTTGAGCCTATTGATAAAATTTTGCATTTAGCCCCCAGGTAAGGGGGCTGCTAGATTGTTTAAATACATAAATTGAACTATTTCTAACAAGTTAAGCTTTTAGATTAGGTGGTACTTTAAGACATGCTATCCAAGCTGATAGCTGAGTTGAGCTTCCAGATAAATGCCATTTCTTCATAAATCTTGTTACAAAATAACTATTTTGTCAGAATGAGATGAAAACCATTAGGTGAAAGATTGACATCCTAAAGAGCCAATATACCTCATAAAGGAGGTGTTTCATGCGATCACTTATTAGTCGACTTTCATCTCTTAATGCAATAGAAATGGCTGGATGCAACCACTGGGCACTATGGAGCCATGCATCTATTGATGGATGCCCTGCAGTAACATGACACCACCATACAGGCCCAGCATGACGCTCCCAATAAGGAGCAGCTAAATCAGCAACTGTGAGGTCCTCTTCATCATGCATCAAATCAGATTGCTGCACAGACCATCCTGCATCTATTTGGACAGTTTGAACAAGTTCAGAAATTCTAGTCCATCCAATAGGAACCCAATGACTCCCTTCAACCCTTTGCATGGAATGAAAAGGGTCCAAGTCTGAGTTAATTCTATCTGAATCTTCATCCAAACAAACAGCAGGAGCACCAAATTCAACATGAGATGCTGATTCTGCTAAGTTTTTTGTGGTTCTTCTTTGAGCAGGAGGTTCAGTCCCTCCATTAGCAGGTGCTTGTTTCTTCAAGTTCTCAGCATCTACTTGAGGATTTGACAGGATCTTTGAATGAGATTTTGGTCTGACTGTTGTCTTACGACCCCCAACAAACTCAAAAGCACAAATAAGTCCATCAGTCCAGAGCTCGCCCATGAAATCCTTACTGTGGTAACTTCTATGGGTTTCTGACTTCTTTTTGCTGCCAAGGGAGGAGCTGTCTTTGCTTATGTCATTCATCATGTAACTCACTTTCAACACATCAAACTGAAAGCTAAAGAAGAAAGATGCACAAAAATTTCAGCATTCATCAGCTGAGGATTAAGTATAAGATATGGATGGCTCTCATTCATCCAGGCAAGAGAGCTTACTCAGAAAAAGTAATGATGGGTTATAAGTTGAAAGAAACAGCATAAGTCTAGTCATCGACAAGTCCAAGCTTAGGTATTACTTGATACAGTGTCAGTTTCACCACTGCAGCAAAATGTGACCGCAGCCCTAAACCTTCCTAACAAATTTATGCTGCAATCTGTCAACAGAAGTACAAAGGAATTGCTCACCAGATATCCCATAACTGTTGAACGTACTAAACTTGTGCAATAGTCAAGCAGTTTCTGCAATGAAAAACCCAAGATGACTGTCGGAGTTTTAGCCCTATAGCATGACAAATTGTGTTCTTCTGGCAACTCAAAAAGTTCTGAACAAGAATCCAAAGTTGTATTTTATAGGATAAAATACATAAAGTAAATCTAGAAAGCCTACATCAACTTATAATCATTTTTCAATTCTTGTTTTTTAATTCTTTTTGAGGGGAAGTTTATGCATTGGGTGTCAACATCCCTATGAGTTTTTCCCAGCATAAAAATTGAACAATGTACAAAATAAAATAAAAAATTTCCTGCTCTTAAACCGCCAAAATTTTCATTGCATATGCCACAATTGAAGCAAGCATAACAAAACTCATTTATAAGAAGCTTCATATTACTCTATACTAATGGCAACCCATTTCATTAGTTCAATCTGGAATTCATCTGATGGGAAAAAACTACTGGAATTATACTGACATCTACCTATTTCACTACTCACACATCCAAATACTTCAGAATACCAATAGTCATGCCTAAAACCGACAAACAAGTGAAATTATGCATATTCTCACAAAGGTAAAATTTTTCTATAAATTACGATTTCAGAACACTTCCTAAGTCCATAATGAAATGCCTATTACTGAATTGAATTCTGTAATTATTCTTTAATAAAATAACATTTTTCTAATTATGAAGAGGCTGAGTCATTGCAATTCAAAAACATATAATTTAACGAATTAAATGAAGAATTCGAAGACAGATTAAAAGCTGAGGAATCTGAAGTATGATAATTATCGAGTTCGGAGGGGGGCGAAAAAATAGAGGAGAAATGAAAGGAAATTACCGGAAGTTTTCTTGCGTCTTTCGGAGTTGATAATTCTCAACTTGGGATTTTGGAAAGCTAAATCACAGTGGAGACCATACCGGTGAGCAGAGAGAGTACGCTAGCATTAGGCGTGCAGAACGTTTGTAGCACTCGGCTCTTTGACGGGCTTTTCATTTTCTTTTATTTTAATAATTTTTTACACCTCTATTAATATTACTCTATAAGATTATAGTAATATTTATTGATTCAACTTTTAATATGTTTTTAAAAATAATTCATAATTTTCTTTTTTTAATAATGAGTTATAGATTTTCGACTCTACCTTTGAGTAAGGCTAATCAGGCTTGTAGGGAAAGGCTAATATTGATACACTTGCTCTATAATATTTTCTTTAAGATTTGAGAATGTGTCAATTAAGTTTGGAGCAATACTATTCTTTTTCTTTGTTAATATATATTATTGTATTTTTTAAAAAATAGTTGATTAGACAACTAATTTGCTGAGCAAAATCAAAGATGAAAAGGGTAATATTATAAGGTGGAATGTTACTTCTCAAGATATTCTTTTTAACTCCATTTAGTATTGGCGAGAGGGGGGGGGGGGGGAGACGGAAAAAAAAAAGGCTTTTTATTATTAAAATGTGAAGCAGGGATTGCCAAAATTTTACTATACATATGGTGATTAGAAGTTTGACTAAACATGCGAGAAAAATAGATAAAGAATCAAAATGGTTTTTGAAAAAAAAAGATTTAAAATTAGTATTGTAGACATTAACATTTGGAAGGGAAAAAAAAATTATTTGATCAAGACTAAAAGAAAAAATAAATATTTTTTAGTTTTGGTTAATTAAAATAAATTCATGACTAAATCCAATTATTCTTGGGTTATCTAGGCCATGATTACAAGTCCATTAGATCTAATATATTATGGCATTAGGTTATTTAAATCAAGAAATTTTTCTGTAGATCAAGTTCACGTGAACCAACTACTTTAGAGTATTGTATCTTTTTAAAAGTGTACAATTTTCTCTGCATGTGATATAACACTCAAAGCAGTTAATCCATAGTAGGTTCACCTTAGGATTTCCAATTTAAATTAGACCATTGTCAAAAGTTCATTTCAAGTCTAATATGTTACGTATTGGACAATTAAAGATGGACCTTTGTAAAGGTCCATTAAACCTAACGTTCGGTTGGGTCATTGAAGTTGGAGTGTTGTTGGGAACAATATAATATGAATTAAAGAAGCTTAGCTAAAAATAAATTAACCCTAAGTCATTTTAAACCCAATTTTATTAAAAGGTTTCTTAAAGTCTCATATCGACTGTTTATACTAAAATTAAAGGATCTTTAACCTATAAATAGAGTCTTTCCTTAAAAGGTTTAATGGATCTCGAAGCTCCAATAGTAAGAGGCATCTCCAAACTTCAACAACATTCAAGTTTCAACAAAATCAAACTTTAACAGTATTCAAGTTTCAACATTCAAGCTTCTTCAAGATTCAAGGTCTGAATCTGCATCAAGTTTTCAAGGCATTCATTTTGTTCTTCGTCTAACAAGTCTTGAAGTTTGGCAATTAAGTGTTTGTCATCAAGTTTTGTTCGATCTAAGATCAAACTTTTCAACCCTCAAACCAATATTTTTCAAAACGACAAGAATCTTAAGACTTATCTTACAACTTAAGATTTTCTTCAAAGATTTGTAACCACTTTTAATATTTTCTAAATAGTTTATATTTTTTTATTTTACCTTGTGTATGAGATGTTATAACTTGAATTTTGCTCCAAGAATCACCAAACTCTCAAGAACACACACTTTCTCTCTCATTTTCCAATTTCCCTCAATTTTCTCTATCTTTTTTTTCATTTTTCTTCCTTTTCTCTTCCTTTTCTTTCTGTCCTCTTTATGGATGAATTTCCTTACTGAAATTCAGCTCCTCCACCGCCATACATGGTCCAAATTGGTGACCATTTGGTTACAAATTGTGGGCTATCCGCCATGTGTCGCAATTTCATTCATCCACCTATTTTTTTTATTTATTTTGTAAAACTTATTTGATAAGCTTCATTTTGTACGAAATCTCATACAACCTCTCATAATATGACACATGTCCCTATCCACCAATCACATAGCGCCACATGTCCAAAATTTACCCACATTTCTAATTTTTCTTAGAAATGACAAAAATCAGGTCCAGAATGGAAAAATATTTTACTTCACCATTGAATTCAAAAAATTTCACTGAATCCATTGGTAATACTTAACTTCTCTAATTCTTTCTCAGTTTGGTCAAATTTGTGGTCAAAGTCGCGGGCGCGGTCAAAATGATGAAAATACACCCGATAACTAGAATAACTTATTTCACACCAAAACGTGCGTTTCATCGCACTGATCAATTTTCATTCTTAGTGTATCCTCAAATTCTTATTGTATTAGATAAAGATGCTTAACGCTCTAGTTTTGGAGTTTTTGCCTTGAAATTTCATTTGAGTTACAAATTTTTGGCACACCCAATGAGACAATCTCCGCCTCCCATCTCTTCACTTCAATTTGCAAATCAATCTTAAGCTCAAGTACAAACACAAAGAAACTCAATGGATCTAAAGAATAGCAAATCTGCATCTGCTCGTTCAAAGGCTGCTGATGTCATGAAGGATACTACAACTGTTGGCAAGACTCCACAAGTTTTAAGCCAAGGCATGCTGACAAAAAGTAAGACTCAAGCTCTTTCACAAAGTAAGGTTTTGGCATCATATCATCGCCAACAATTGCAAAGTTAAAGCAAGATATTACTTCTATAATGCAAAAGATGTCACATTTGCTAGAAAAGACCAACAATTCCAAGCAAGATTATCAAAGTTCAAGCATTGACTCTATGCCTCAATCCCCCCCCCCCATAGGGATCTCAAATCTAAAATTTCTTTCAATGAAAATCCAATTGCTTCTTCTGTGGTGCTGATTATAATGACTGATGCACAAAATCTAGAGAAGTAACTCGCGCATCTTACAAAATTGGTAGAGAGACTTGCCAAACACTCCCAAGAGAAAAATCTCGCCCTACACACCCCACCAATCACTTTGAGAAAACTGGCAAAACAAGTCAAGCTCCTCCAAAGAAGACCGAAGTACAAGAGAAAGTGGAGACTTCCAAGGAAACAAAAGACATCCAGATATTCTTCGAAGATTGTTTCCTGTCGATCAACTCAAAGACTTTATCATAGGTACGATTAAGGACAAGTATGAAGGATGTAGCAAATCCACCTTCACATATGCCAAACTTTATTCTCAAAGAATTAACAATTTGAGGATGCCAGTTGAATATCAGCCACTAAAGTTTCAACAATTGGATGGCAAAGGAAATCCCAAGCAGCACGTAACTCAGTTCATTGAGACATGCAAAATTGTTGGAACTTATGGAGATCTCCTAATGAAATAATTCATATGATCTCTCAAAAGGAATGCATTCGATTGGTATACTAATCTTGTTGGGTATCTCAAGCTTGTATCCTATACGGCGCAACGGAAAATAAAACGAGATATCATCCCAAGACCAGCCTATGTGTGGAAAACAAAATATAAAGATAATAAAGGTAACAACCTTTTACCTTTCTTTGATCGTTCGAAGAACAAAATTTTCTTCTTCAAGTCGAGACGCGATCCAGCACTCCTCTTGATCCAACTTCACGAGAGTTAAACGTCTAACCACTATAATCACAGTGCGTGATTATCTCTAATAGTAATCCACACAGAGGAACACTCAAGCACTAAAATTTCCTATGCTAGCAGAAAAAGACGGCGGCTAGGGTTGTTACACAAGAATAATCGAGAGAGAGAGAGAGGAGAGAAGGATTTCGTGTGTTGGGTTTTTGGTGTCACGCCTTAGCTAGGGTTTTCGTGTGTTTTATCTATATGTTACACAAAAATTCCCTACAAAAATTGAGAATTCTAATCCTATTAGAATTCCCTAATTGTAATTGGAAATATCAAATTCTCACAATTACAATTTAGACCATAAATTATAACTAATTATAATTTGTCCATAACAACTTCTCTTTCTCTCAATTAACCTCACTATGTTATCAAATAACATCTTGAGTATATAATCCTCTATTGTGTGTGACCTATTAGGTTTCTCGGTCAATTGGTAGCGAACATAAATTAATCCAAATGTCTTTGAGATTAATAATCTATAATTAATTAGAATTAATCATATTAATTCTATTCAGGATTGGTTTATTAATTCATTAATTAATAAACCTATATTCCCATATTATGAGCGGTATCTAGTAACACATCATGAATACCCAGGAGTCTAGGAAGTCAAGTGGCTTGACATGAACCATTCAATAACAAATTTCAGTGCAATTAACTCATTTCACCATACAATATCTCATTTGGTTTAGAATACGGAATTAGTGCAACTCCCTCCAGAATTAATTCTGGCCCGAATACAATAGTACTTGTACCAGGAACCCACTACTGTAGATGTGTATTAATTGAAACTATTTTCAATACACAATCGCCTTGGCTAAAGACTTCTTAAGTAGTAATTCCTACAAGTGACCGTGAGATATTCGCCCCTACTATTAGGAGTGGTGAATCCTTTATTGACCCTCTCAACTACTTTCGTTTACCTCACAATGTACCCAATATCCATCCTATAGGCGGCCCTCGATCGAGCTCCAGAGATTGGAATCAAAGTACAATGCTTCAGCAAACAAAGTACCTTGGAGATTTCAAGTCTAAGGATATTTGCACGTTTGCTATATTGAGATTATATTACCGGTACTAAATAGTTATCCATGTGATTATCTCAAAGTTAGGTTATCCAATGAACTTGTTCCATTAACAAGCATTCATGTGTTAACTTTGAGTATCTCAATACTCATGGATATGAGAATCACCGCCTGATCAAATCAGGAAGTTTAACACATGCTAGTCTTAACGTATTAATGATGTCCTGCCTCATTAATACTATGACTAGGGATTATTTAAGTACTAACACTATACAGTGTAGTAGGAATCTCATATCATGATCTCTATCATGATTTCTTTAACACAGTGTTGTACTAGGGACTTTATCGAATAGTTATATTATTTAAAAGTAAACAAAAGAAACTGTAAGATAAATAATGCCTTTTATTAAAATAAAATGTGTTATATACAATGTACAAGTGATTGCTTCTAGGGCACAACACTAACAAATCTTGCACCTAGTTCCATCAATAGTTGGCAATAACTGGAACAAAAGTTTCTCAATAGATTCTATAGTACTCATAGAATCGTCAACATAAGGGCAAGATACCCGTTCAAGACACCAATAAAAACAAGGACAAATAAGATTTTAGAAAAGGAAGCAAATCATTTTCTAAAACTAAAGCAAAAAGTTTATAGTAATAGTCGTGGCTCCAATAAAAATTTCTTCAAAGGTAACTCAGAAGGTGACCAAGAAAGTGGATCCTCCACAAGAGCGGAAGAAGTAACTTTAGAAGAAAGGCAGGCTATGGAATATCCTTTTTTCAATTATGATATTTCTTCAGTATTTTATGAGTTAATGATTGCTAAAGTCATGGAGTTGCCAGAAGCAAAACGTCTAAATGAAATTGGACGAATAAATAATTCTAACCACTACAAGTACCATTGTCTGATTGGTAATTTAATTAAAAATTGCTTTGTATTCAAAGACAAGATCATGCAGTTAGTCTGTGAAAGATATGTAGTTCTTGAAGACAAGGCATCCGCTAATTTGATAATTGTTGCAGTCTCTCTTATTGAGCATATTGTTTTTGAAGTCAAATTTGAAAATTTTGATCTTGTCATGGTTGGAGTTGATGGACAAGTTCTTCATGTTTAAGAGTATCAAGAACCTTCTATGCATAGCACTACTTTCTCAAATATTCAACTAGCTAGAAGATGAGGGCCAAATGCTAGTGATTAGAAGAAGAAATCATACAAAAGCCTCAAGAAGTAGAGCTTTATTGGTGAGAAGCAGGTTCACCAAGAAAATATGAGAAGGGTCAAAAGAAAGAAGGTCATGTTTGTACCAACAACAAATGCTTTCTTGTAAAGAAATCTCCAACACCTATCATATTGAAAGTTTTTATACTAAGAGAACATGTTGAAAAGTTCAATGTTGTCTCATGCTATACCATACATGATGAGGAAAGCGAAAAAGACAATGATGAATGCATCAAAAAAAAAAAAAAAAAAAGAAAGAAAAGAAAAGAAAAGATAGGGAGAAAATTGATTCTTCAGCAAATCTTAGTAGTTGTATGACTGATATCACATTCGCAGATAATGATTTACTACTTGTACAAAAAGAAAGAAGGTCATGTTTGTACCAACAACAAATGCTTTCTTGTAAAGATATCTCCAACACCTATCACATTGAAAGACTTTATACCAAGAGAACATGTTGAAAAGCCATGCTATGCCATACATGATGAGGAAAGTGAAAAAGATAATGATGAATGCATAAAAAAAAAAAGAAAAAAGATAGGGAGAAAATTGATTCTTCAGAAAATCTTAGTAGTTGTATGATTGAGATAACATTCGCAAATAATAATTTACTGCTTGGTTCCACGCTTCACAACAAACCATTTTTGTGGTTGGCTATGTACAAGAGCAAAAAGTGAATATAATACTGTTGAATGGAGAATCAATAGTAAATATCATACCTCTGCAAATATTGAGAGAATTGGGCATTTCTATGGATGAATTGTCTCAAAGCTGCCTTATAATACAAGAATTTAATTAAGGGAATAATGAGTAAGTGTTCTTTTTCGACTGGACATATTAATTGAAAATATTCCTTCAAATGCTTTTTTTTCTATGTTATTGATGCTAAGTCCTCCTACAACATTCTGTTAGGAATACTATAGCTCCATGATAATGGTGTGGTGCTATTAACCTTGCATCAGTGTTTCAAATATCATCGAAATGGTGTGGTAAAGGAAATAGATGCTGATGATAAACTATTTGCTGAAGCTAAGTACTATATTTAAAAAGATAATAAATCAACTAAGATCGATTCTTCAATTGAAAAGGAAGATAAAAAGGCCATCTTCTCTAAAAATGTTAAAGTTACAATATGTGCAGAAGGCTTTAGTAAACAACCTGTACACAGTAAGCCATTGGGAGGGTTCACTTTGCCCCTCAAAAAGGTTGATTACATTAAGTCACCAAATACTCCTATGAAAGGACTTGTCCAGCCAAAGAAAGAAGTAAAAAAATAGAGTATGGTGAATTACTGACTTTGCGTACGAATGAAAGATTTGATCCAAATACTTATAGACTCTTAGTAAAGGTTGGATATAATTCACAAAATTAACATTTTTTAGGAAAAGTCCCTACTAATATAGACAAGGAAAAGGGACGAGGTTCAAGATCTACCCATAGTATGACAATAGAAAAAATGCACTCTGGGTTAGGTTACAAATAGGCATATTCCATCTAACTCAAAATTAAGAGGGCAAATGTTTAACAAATTATTGTAAAAGATAAAGTGACATCGAAACCTCAACTTGTTTTTGATATATTAGGAGATACAAATTTGTATCCATCTATCTTTACATGATTAGATCCAAAAGGAAAAAAATTATTTTAAGAGGCTTGGAGTCACAACTACTTCAAAGACAAGAAATCATGGCAAAGTCTCTTTTAAGGCAAGAACAATAGTGAATTATGATGAAATCCTAAAAGTGATAGCACAAGTGGCACATACTACGCCTTGTGATGAAGAAAGTGTAGCCTCTTGCAATTAATCACCATTTACGATAAAGAGTGTTTCGCGTAAGTAGACGCGAAGTATTCTCTAGCAGAACTTGAAGAAAGTGTAAAATTCATAGTTAGTGAGCTAAAAGAAGTAAATTTGGACACTATTAAAGATCCTCGCCTAATTTACATAAGTGCACTTCTATAGCATGAAGAAGAAAAGGCCTACATCAACCTTTTAAAAGAGTTCATAGACATATTCACTTGGACATAAAAAGAGATACCTGTTTAGATACAAGAATTATTGTCCACCATTTAGCTGTAAAAGATGGACTGATCCCAGTAAAGCAAGCCCAATGGTATTTTCAATTTGGGCTGGTTCCATTAATTGAAATAGAGTGAACAAGCTTATTAAAGCTAAATTTATTCAAGAAGTCAAGTATCTAACCTGGATTGCAAATATTATCCCTATTGTTGGAAATATGCCCTAAAAGATATAAAAATTTTGTGAATATTATATTTTGAAATAATAAAAGTATTTATTTTAATAAGTTTGTATTCGCATTTCTTTCATATAATAAGGTCCAAATATGTTAGTAAGTGTTCTACGTGGTGGGTCCTCCTTCATAGTAAGGTGTAAATTATAGGTTACTAACATGTAAGCAAAATTTTTTTTGATGGATTGATAAAGTTGGATACTTCGTTAATATTTAGATCATTATACTATGGTTTTCAGGCAGGGAATGGTTAACCTTTGACTAGTAAATAGTCCTCTCACAACAATAGTGTAAGCGTATTTGGAATACATAGAATTAGACTGCGCGATAGTAGTCTTTACACTTCGTTAATATTTAGATTATTACACTATAGTTTTCAGGTAGGGAATGATTTATCTTTGACCAGTAAGTAGTCCTCTCACATCAATAGTGTAAGTGTATTTGGAATATGTAGAATTAGACCGCGCGATAGTAGTCTTTACAAAAGTACTATGATAAATAAAGATTGGACTATTATTGCTACTACGTGGACGAATACTCTATGATTTGAGTATGAGTTGGTAGTCTAGTAAAGCTAGACGTATATGCTTTGATATACTATAGGTGAGATTTCCTTCATGAGATCAAGATCCTTATATGTTGGGCATGTATCCTTAACTTGATCAAGACGGACTTGTATAATAGAGTTTCTATACCTTTCTTTGTGAAAGGAATGATCACTCCCTTGTGACGGTTTAAGATAATCTGTAACATCTAGAGCCTTAGGAAATGACTAAGAGTGTTGCTTTAAGGGTTGCTCATTTTAAATAAGCGGATATTCTATTAGAAGTAATTTATTATGGACTAGAGGTCAAAAGGATAGTAGATGTCATTGAGAGAAGGTGATAGTACCAACTAGTCCTATATCAATAATGGGTGTTATATAGAGGGGTATTTTCGTCATTACACATGTAGGTCAGAGACAACATTTGTGTAATATTATCCTCAGGGTTAATATCTTCATATGGTATGAATGAAGATATTTAAAATGTAAAATACTGCTATTTATTTATTAGGGGCATTTTGGTCTTTTTGAAAGTAAGGATAATATGTCTTTTCATCCCCAAGGTAGCTCTAAAACCAAAATGATTATTTTAGTCATTACACAAATTGTTTGGATTATTTGAGAGATGAGTGAATTTATTTTATTCTAGAAAGTCCAAGGTAATATATGGGCTTGAATAAAATAAATAAGGATTGACCTAATAATTATTTTAGGTTGTGTATTTATTATTTTGACCTTTAATTTAATAAAAGGTCCAGATAAAAATAATAAATATAATAGGTTAAGTTTTTTAGGTTTTATTTAAAGACTCAAGACAAATAATAAAAAGATCCATTTGGTAGAATAGCCCTAGTTCATCTTGGATTAGGGTAGCCAACCTTGAGGACTTGTATAATCGTTACGGATGTTGGCTAGGTTGAAGGGATTCATTCCTAGCAGGCTAGCCGCCACTTGTTTCCTTGCTCTCTTTCAGTTTTTCTCAGAAAAATAATCTTAGGCTACTTTTACCGGTAGATTAATTTGTGAGGTTGAGAAGATACCTTGGAAGGTCAAAAGTTCCAGCTTTTGAAGTGTTTCATGCATAGGAGCAAACGTTTGGCAAGATTTCCATTAACAATACACCGGAGATTACGATTTAGACGAGTTTCGGACAACTTGATAGTCGGAAAATTCTGATTATTGTCATGATTTCTTCTAATTCTAGGAGAAAAAATAAGTATGCAATCCTAAACTTTAATTTATTTTTAAATTCTGCTAAGCTTGTGTGATTTTTGTTCCTACAAGTGGTATCAGAGCCGTGGTTAAACATCTAGGAGTATACTTTAGGCTAATAGCTAGTAGTGGTTCTTAAAAATCAATTCTTTTAATTTATGTGATCCTTATGATTGGTTTCTAAATTACTTATACACCTCGTGAGTGGAGGTATAGGATCTTGTAATTTTTATTTTTTTTATTTGCTGGTTTTCGGGTTTTTTTGTAGAATATGATGTACACCTCGCGAGTGAAGGTATATGCAATTGTAAAATTATATGGTTGCATGAGAATCTTTTATTTTCTACAAAGATTTGGGTTCTAGATATAAAAGATCAGTTGATACCAGCAAAGAGCTGAAGAAAAAGTACAGAAAAAAGAGACACGATTGAAATCAGAGTTGTTGGAACTGTTTCATAAATTCCTGCTACCATGAATAGTACCAATCGACCCTTGTTGCTGTGTGCAATCTAGCACCAGTTTCTTCCTGGATAAAAATTGGCAAATAAGCGTGTTGGGTTATACATTACAGTAAGGTACAGATCAAGATTTACTAACACACAAGCAAAACGTTCTTGATCGATTGATGAATTGGGCACTTTGTCAAGGTTTAAATTATTATACTATGATTTTCAAGTGGGGAATGATTTACCTTTAACCAATGAGTAATCCTCTCACATCAATAGTGTAAGCATATTTAGAATATATATAATTGGACCGCGCGATAGTAGTATTTACAAAAGTACTATAATAAATAAAGACTGAACTATTGCTGCTACTGTGTGGATGAATACCCTATGATTTGAGTATGAGTTGGCGGTCTAGTGAAGCTGGTTGTATATGCTTTGATATACTATAGGTGAGATTTTCTCCATGAGGTCAAGATCATTATATGTTGTGCATATATCTTTAACTTGATCAAGATGGAATTATACAATAGAGCTTCTATGCCTTTCTTCATGAAAGGAGTGATCACTCCCTTATGACGGTCTAAGACAATCTGTAAAATCCAAAGTCTTGGAAAATGACTAAGAGTGTTGCTTTAAGAGTTGCTCCTTTTAGATAAGTGATTATACTATTGGAGGTTATAGATTATGAATTAGAGGTTAAGAGATAGTTGATGTCATTGAGAGAAAGTGATAGTACCAACTAGTTCTATCTCAATGATGGATATTATATAGAGAGGCATTTTCGTCATTACACCTGTAGGTCGAAGAAAATATTTGTGTATTATCCTCAGTGTCAATATCTTTATATGGTGATGCATAAAGATATTTAAAATACATAATGCTACTATTTATTTAGTAGGGCATTTTGGTCTTTTTAGAATGTAAGAATAATATGTCTTTTGATCCCCAAGGTAACTCTAAAACCATAATGATTGTTTTAGTCATTATATAAATTGTTTGGATTATTTGAGGGATGAGAGAATTTATTTTATTCTAGAAAGTCCAAGGTAATATATGGACTTGAATAAAATAAATGAGGATTGACCTAATAATTATTTTGGATTGTGTATTTATTATTTTGGCCTTTAGTTTAATAAAAGGCCTAGATAAAAATAATAAATATAACGAGTTAAGTTTTTTGGGTTTTATTTAAAGACCCAAGATAAATAATAAAAGGCCCAATTTGTGGAATAGTCCCAGTCCATCTTGGATTAGGACAACCAACCTTGAGGACTTATAATCCTTATGGAGGCTGGCCAGGTTGAAGGGATTAATTCCTAGCAAGCTAGTCGCCATTTATTTCCTTGCTCTCTCTCATTTTTTTCCCAGAAAAATAATTGTAGGCTATTTTCACTGGTAGATTAATTTGTGAGGTTGAAAGGATATTTTAGAAGGTCAAAAGCTCCAGCCTTTGAAACGTTTTATACGTAAGAGCAGACGTTTGGCAAGACTTCCAATTAGCAATATACCAGAGGTTACAATTCAGACGAGTTCCGGACAGCCTAATACTCAGCACATTTCAGTTATTGCCACCGTTTCTTCTAATTCTAGGAGAAAAAGTAAGTAGGTGATCCTAAGCTATGATTTATTTTTAAATTCTGCTATGCTTGTGTGGTTCTTGTTCCTACACCTATAAGAAAGAAAAATAGGCAAATTCAAATTTGTGTTGATTTCAAAAATCTAAATGATACATGTTCAAAAGATAATTTACCTATACCTGAACTGATGGTAGATGCAACCACAAATCACGAAGCTCTATCCTTTATAGATGGATCTTCTGGATGCAATCAAATTAAGATAGCACTAGAAGATCAGGAGCTCACAGAGTTTCGTATTCCAAAGAGAATTTATTGCTACACAGTGATGCCTTTTGGTTTAAAGAATGTTGGAGCCACATATTAAAGGCAATGTAAAAGATCTTTGATGATATACTGCACAAGATTATGGACTGTTTTGTGGATGATCTAGTAGTCAAGTCACATAAATGAGATGATCATTTCCAAGATTTGAGGAAGACTTTCGAGCGACTCTGAAAACATCAATTGAAGATGATTCTTCTCAAGTGTGTCTTTGGCATCACATCTAAAAAATTTTTGGGTTTTATTGTTCGTCATTGAGGTATTGAAATAGAGCAATCAAAAATCGAAGTGATTCTGAAGATGGCTAAACTAAGAAATATCTATGAACTAAAAAGTCTGCAAGGAAGATTAGCCTACCTCTGAAGATTCATCTAAAATCTTGTCTGAAAATATCAACCATTTAGTCGACTAATGAAGAATTGTGTACTATTTGAGTAGGATAAAGCACGCTAAAATACCTCCAAAAGTCTTAAATCTTATTTGATGAAGCATCATGCGCTTGCTGTACCCATTCTTGCTAAGCCATTGATTTTACAAATTACTATACAAGAGCGTCCAATGGGGGCGTTGCTTGCTCAAGAAAATGAAAACAGTAAAGAAAATGCTCTTTACTATCTAAGTTGAATGATGACAACCAATGACTCACCAATTAAAAAGTTTTATCTATCTTTAATATTTACAATTCAAAAATTAAAGTATTATTTTCAAGTGCACACAATACGTCTTATCTCCAAATCTAATCCTATAAAGTATGTTATAACAAAACTTGTGCTATTTGGTCGTTTAACAAGGTGATACCTTCAACTTCAACAATTTGATATTGTTTTCATTTAGCAAAAAGTTGTCAAAATGGAATGTGCTAGCTGATTTCTTAGCTGACCACCCTATTCTTGTTGAGTGGGTACTAAGTAATGAATTACTTGATGAAGTTGTTCTTATCATTAAGATTCTCCTACCATAGTAGATGTACTTTGATGATGTAACGCATCGCGAAGATGCTGGAGTTGGTGTGGTATTCATTACTCATACTCTTTTGCTTTAAATAAAAAATGCTCCAATAATGTAGTTGAGTACCAAATCCTTATACTTATGTTAGAGTTGGTTGTTTATATAAGGTGACTATATCTTAAAGTATATGGGGATTCCTAATTAATTGTTAATTAATTACTTGATGAGTACGATGTTAAGAGACTTGAGTTAATTCTATATTACAATTATGCAAGACGGCTTATAGGAAAGAAAATTGAGCATCTATTAAGAAAAGAAAATAAGCCAGCTGATACACTAGCAAAAATGGCTTCTAATTTAAGCTTACATGATCAAGAAGCTTAAATTCTCAAATGTCAAACATGAGTAATACCTCCTATTTTTTAAGATAAAGATGATGAAGGACATAAAATCTATTTTGTTTTCGTCTATAAGCTTGACGAAAAAGATTAACGACAACCTGTCGTGGACTATCTCAAAGATGAAAAGCTTCCTAATGATTCACAAAGATGGATTTATACATTTATCGACGTGCACCTCGCTTCTTTTTCTATAAGGATATACTTTTTCAATGTTCTTCTGAAAGTGTTTTCCTGCAATGTTTAGGTCAAGAAGAAGCTATTCAAGCAATGGAAGAAATCCATTTTGGCATCGGTGAAGCCCACTAATCTAGTCCGAAGCTTCATTTTTGCATTAAAAGGATGTGATACTATTGGCCGACTATGGTGAAAGATTGCTTATATTATACTAAAAAATGTTAAGCATGTTAATTCAACGCAAATTATATACATCAACCCCCTGAGCCATTGCACCCGATAGTTACTTTATGACCATTAGATGAATAGGGATTGGATATTGTTAGACCACTGCTAAAGTCTTCTATTAGGCATCTCTATATTTTGGCTGCAATAGATTGCTTCTCTAAATATATAGAAGCTGTAGCATTAAATGAAGTAAAGAAGAAAAATGTCGTTGATTTCATATGTGTAAACATTATCTATTAATATAGTATTCCTCGATATATCATCACCGATAATGGCAAGCCCTTTTGCAATAGTTTGATAGACAAGCTATTTGAAAAGTTTAAGTTCAAGCAGTATAAATCCTCTATGTACTATGCCCTAACCAATTAACTAGTCAAAGCTTTTAATAAGACTTTATACATTTTATTGCAAAAAGTTGTGAATAAATAAAAAGGGATTGGCATCTTCATGTTGGATAAGCTTTTTGGGCATATAAGACCACTTATTGCACT
Source organism: Voacanga thouarsii (assembly GCA_026120185.1). Lineage (NCBI taxonomy): Eukaryota > Viridiplantae > Streptophyta > Magnoliopsida > Gentianales > Apocynaceae > Voacanga > Voacanga thouarsii. Next base: position 674,398 of record JANUWF010001360.1, on the reverse strand, counting down.
TTAACTCAAGCTACCCCGCATGCATTGGTATATGATGTGGAAGTAGTCCTTTTGCTAAACCAACAAATTCCTTCCATGAGGATTGCTATTCAAGGAAGGCTCACAAAGAAAGATAATGTTCGTCTCATACTTGAAGAGTTAGAAGCACTTGATTAAAAGAGATTAGAGGCACAATAACGACTAGAATGCTACCGAACTCATGTTTCCAAGACCATTAACAAGAAAGTGCATCATCGTTCCTTTCAAATTGGTGATTTAGTACTTGATGTGAATAAACCAATCATCATTAGACATAAACCAAATAAGTTGATATAAAAGTAGGATGGCCCATGTGTTCTTCAAGAGATCTACTCAAATAAATCTTACAAGATAGTTGTCGAAGATGGATTAAGAATTGGCCTGATCAACGATAAATATTTAAAGCGATACTATACATAAATGGATGCTCTTCGACTGCACGAGCCTAAACTACAAGTTATTCCTGGCCTGCATGAATTTAAACTATGTAAAGGTAACCACCAATAGTATAGTACATGATTAAATTGCTGAAACACTCCACCAAATCCAAGTTGATAAGTAAATGAATACACTAGCCCGCACAAGTTAAAACTGTGAATGACGCACCCCTAAACCATACCTATCTATTTTAAACTACGTTTGACTTAATTCCTAAGTTAATCTTAAGATACATAGGTAGCCTAGAAGGAAAATTTTAAGTTCAGTCACATCCTTTCACTATTTCTCATTTTCCCACTTATTGCAATCAAGTTATTATTTATTGCAGGTTGTGATATTGGCATTTACAACAAATGGAAATACATATATGCAAGGGAAAAAAATTGAGACAAAATAAAAAAAATATATTACTGATGTAACAAGAAAGTAATCCTGTTTTACAAGCCTCAACAAGTAAAGTTGTTCCTCCATGGCAGTTGTCTCATTATCAACAAAGTCATATTTTTTGTACTTGGTAAGAATGTTCATAGCTCAAACAACAATCTATCTTTATGAGTTAACTTGTAGGCTTCAACTTTATCAAAGTACTTTTCGCTATTTTCACCGGAATAACTTGCCATTGGAAGACTGTTTAAGCCTTGAGAAACTTCATAATGAGTTTTGAAGTAGCATGCATAGGCCATCCATATATAATGAGTTGAGAAGACAGATTTTTTCTCACTTGAATAATGAGAGTTGGAAATACGATTCAATCCTCTTTAAATATTTGTCAAGATGAGGATTACTAAACTAACTCGTTTCCCATATGCCATCAAACTTGTCATTATAAAAGTACTTGAACAGATGACATCTACTTCCTCACCAGACAAGATAAAGATGCAAAGTCTGTTGGAAAATATACCCTCTTAGACTAGTTTTCTGATATGAATATTGAATGTTTTAATAAAAGAATTTATTTTCAAAAATCGTTTGTGAATTTACATTTTATTTGTGTACAATTACGCTTTGAAAAGACCCATTATGTTTAAGTAAGTGGTTCATTTGAATGGAGGTCTTTCACAGTAAGGTATGGATTACTAGTTACTTAGCACATAAACATTTATTCTTAACCGATTGATGAGAATGTGAATCTCGTCATGTTTAGGTTATTATGTTATGAATTCCAAATGGGGAATGGCTTACCTTTAGCCAGTGAGTAGTCCACTCACTTCATAACATAAGCATATTTCGAATACGTAGAAAAGGACCTATAGTAGCGGTTTCTGAAAGTATTAGATGGTAGAAATCTAGACTATCACCGCTATAGTGTGGACTAGTATTCTACGATTAGAGTATGAGTTGGTGGTCTGACGAAACTGGAAGCATATACTTTGATGTGCTATAGTTGAGGTTCTATCGTAGGACCAATATACTTGTATGTTAGGTATGTGTGACTAGTTAGTAGCCAAGGTGGCGTGTCTTTTGGTCCCCAGTATAGACCGTGAGTCCGAATTAAATACAGGCTAAGGAATTGATCTTAAATTAAATGAAATTTATTTTATTTAAGTAGTCTGATTTAATTATTGGGCTAGAATAAAATAAAGATCCATGGAGAGAAAGAATTAATTAAATTAGTTTGGTGGGTTAATTAATTATTCAGGATTTTGGCCCAGTTTGAATAATTAAAGATTAACTTGGGACTAAACTAATATATGCTTATTTATTGGACTAGTTTATTTGGATTGAAAAATTAATTATTAATTGGGCCAATTATTTAGTTTTAATTAGAATAATTAATTAAATCCAAAAGGCTAAACTAAGAGTCCAATAAGTCAGTCTAGTTTAACCTAGGGTTTTATTTAGATTAAACAGGAGAATTGGAAACAACGTTATTTTTTTAAACAGACTCTTCTCTGTGGGGAAAAAAAAACATACGTCTCTCTCCAGAAAATATTCCTTAGTTCTGTTAGTTATTCACCAAACGGAATTAGGCAGGCCATATACTGGAAGATCGAGAGTTTGGCGTTCACCTACATGCAAAGACGGAATAGGAGGCTTGCAGGAATCACACCAGAGGTTTTCACCAGCACACATACTTCGGTTCCACATATTCCGGTCCAACCAATTCTTAGAATGAGGAAAAGAGGTAAAAATTTTAAACCTCGAAACCTGTACAGAGCACAACCAGCGCTGGCTAGGGTTGCCAGAGCCGGCGCCGGCTCTATTCGGAGTTCCCCTGTTCTTCAGTTTTTTCAGTTTTTTTTTTTTTCGCTTCCTTTGCGTGCCCTGTGTTTTTCCCTTTCTATGCCTTCAATTGGTATCAGAGCTTGAAGGTTTTGTGAAAATATAGGGAGCATGCATCTAGTTGAATAAAATTGGACACATATGTGTGATTAAACCGTGATCTTTCTCTGTTTTGGTATGGATAGATTCTCTATTAAACCTCTCGGATTGAGGTATAGGAGATGTGTGATTTACTATTTTTCTTAGCAAATCGTGTAAGCCCAATATTAATAGGTATAGGCGATTGTTGGTTTTGGTTGATTTTACTGTATTGGAATTGAAATCGAAGAGCCAATGGTACCAGAAATTGCATAGAAAAATAGAGGAAATTTGCAAAAGAAAATCGCAGAAAAAAACTGCAGAAGAACTCATCCAGACCGGAACCAGCGACCGGCTAGGGTCTGGACTCGCGTCCGGATTTTAAGTCACCCATGGGTCCTGGTTCTGTGCGGTGGGTGCAGTGGACCACAGTGCAGATGGTGATGCTCGATCCAGTGTGGCGGGTGCATTGAACCAAGGAGAAATTTTTGATTTTTTCCTTGTAATTTTTCTTGCGTTTTCCTTTTTGTTTTGGGGTCCATATCAGGCGAAATTAATATTTTTACAATAGTTAATATTCATGGAATATTTTTGCATGAAAAATATTAGTAAGAGATTTTAGGATTAAACAAGACTATTAATTAATTAATTAGTGTGTTTAATTCTATTATTTGGGCACTAAGGTTTAAAAAATAGAAAAGCATGAAAATGTCTACTGTTTTCTAGCATGCTATTTTTTTAAAAGTACCTATGTGCATGGTTTCTTAAAGACCAAAGTCTTTGGGAATATTTTTTGACAAAGAAAATATTTTTCTACAAATTAAATGGTTATTTTAACTTAAAAAAAATTAATCCTTCGATATTTTCTCAAAGGAGTTAATCCTTGACATAGAGAATATATTGGATTTAGAAATTTTTGTAAATTAAAATAGAAAGCCATTTTGTTTTATTTTGGCACAAGAAAAATTATTTTGTCAAATAAACTTGAGACCAAAGTCTCTAGAAAGTTTTAATTGGAAAATTTTTGAAATCATTAAGTTTTTAACTTAAATAAAATTAGTTTATGAAAAAATCTCTCAAAGGATATAAACCTTGACATAGAGATTTTAATGGATTTAGACATTTTATTTTTGAGTTAAAGGGAAAACTTAATGGAAATTTTCAAAAGGATATTTTTCAAAAAATCCTTATTTTAAAAGACTAAGTGGGAGAGGGGTTCCAACGACCCCATGGCTTTCATCACGATCATCATTAGAGATCATGGGTCCCCTCGCGTCACCCTGGGAGTGAACTCGTATAAGATGGGGATACCACAAGAATCTAGATCTAATGGAGGGATGTAATTAATAATCCGAGACACGTACTATGATCGGCCAGCCCACGTTAGAGGTTATAATGCGAGGTATGTCCATAGGAAATGAGAGAAACGGCCATCCCTTCGATGGAGTTATCTTCTAGATTATTACCTAGAAAGAAAGTTAATTTGTGATGGTTAACACACTTGGCTTAGGGGACTGTTAATATTTCCAAGAAGCTATGTCAGTTTTTCTAAAATCTAAATTAATTATTATTAGTTTTGATAATAAGGATAAAGTGCACATATTTATTTTGTTTTCACAAACTAAATCTTTTTCTTTTATTTTTTGATTTTTTAGAAATGATGGGAGGTTCTTTTAGTCCAATTGCGTTTATTTTTAAAGAGAATAAGCTAACGGGACCAAACTATGTGGACTGGAAGAGGAACTTGGATATAATACTCATAGCGGAAGAGTATAAGTATGTCCTTTATGAAACCTGCCCTGTTATCGGGGAGAGTTCCACCGCCGAGGAGCGTGAGGCTAAGAAGGCATGGAAGAAGGCCGATGAGATGGCTCGTTGTTACATGTTAGCCTTCATGTCTAATGTGCTCCAATCTAAACATGAGCACATGACCACGACGTATGACATAACTCAATCATTAGTCACGATATTCGCGGATAGGAGTTGGCCTGCAAGGCAGGAGGCTCTTCGAACTATCATTAATACTAAGATGGCTGAGGGAGCATTAGTTAGAGAGCATATGCTCATGATGATTGCTACTTTTGAGGAGGCAAAAATCTTAGGGACTGTCATTGACCCCGAGAGCCAAGTGGACATGGTTCTCGAATCTCTACCGGGTTCCTTTACTCAGTTCAAGTTGAATTACAACATGAACAAGTTAAAAATGAGTTTAACTGAGTCGATGAAGGAGCTCCAGATGGCAGAGAAGGTCATGAAGCCACAATCTAAGGCTATGATTGCTAAGGCTTCATCTTCTAGAATTGGACCTAAGCCTAGGAAGTTCAAGAAGAAGAAGGGGAATACACTGGCCTAGCCCAAGACCTAGCCCAAAGACAAACCCAAGGCAAGTGCTTCAAATGTGGATTGAAGGGACACCGGAAAAAGGGGTGTCTAGATCTTCAAGCCAAGAAGAACCCCACAGGTAATGTTTTCTATCTAGAGTCTATATCAATAGTTGGATCAACTTCCACTTGGATTTTTGATTCAGAAGCCACTGATCATATTTGTAACTCCTTGTAGGGGTTTAGAACGATTAAGAGACTCCAGAAGGGTGAACATGGACTACGTGTGGGAAATAGATCATAAGTTTGGGCCCTTGCAGTGGGAGAGCTGAATCTTATTTTTTATTGTAATAGAATAGTGGTTTTAAAAGATATTTTATATGTACCTGGATTTCGACAGAATTTGATTTCGGTTGCGAAACTAATAAATCAAGGATATTTTGTGTCTTTCCATTTTGGTATTTCTATCAGTAGAGATGGAGAAATTTTATGTATTGGACACATGTATAGGAATCTATTTTTCTTAAACCCTATTAACAATCAATTAAATAACACTCAATCTGAACCTTTAACAAGAAAGAGAAAGACCAATGTCAATGACTCTTATCTTTGGCATCTAAGGTTAGGTCATATCAACTCAACTAGGATTCAGAGGTTAATCCATGATGGGCCTTTGGGCTTATTGAGATTGGAAAATTGGCCTCAGTGTGAATCCTGCCTAATGGGAAAGATGACCAAAAGGTCATTTACCCCTAAGGCGGATGGAGTCGAGGAGGTATTGAGTCTTGTTCACACTGATGTGTGTGGTTCCTTGTCTACACCAGCTAGAGGGGGTTTTGAGTATTTCATCACTTTTACGGATGATTGTACGAGGTTTAGTTTTATTTACCTGATGAAACACAAGTCTGACTTTTTTGATAAGTTCAAAGAGTTTAAGGCTGAAGTGGAGCATCGAATAGATAAATTGATCAAGACCGTACAATCAGATCATGGTGGAGAGTACCTCCTGGGTGAATTCAAGGACTACATGGTACATCATTGGATAGTATTCCAACTCTCTGCACCGAGGACACCTCAGCAGAACGGAGTAGCTGAGAGAACGAATAGGACATTGATGAAAATGGTCCGAAGCATGATGTCTCATGCTACTCTTCCAGTATCTTTTTGGGGATATGCCCTGGAAACAGCGGCATACATTCTGAATTTGGTACCTTCCAAGTTAGTACCTAGGACTTCCTATGAGATGTGGATTTGGCGTAAGCCAAGTCTAAATCATCTCAGAATATGGGGTTGTCCAGCTTATGTACTGGTCAAAGGAGACAAGTTGGAACCAATATCAGAATTATACTATTTTGTTGGGTATCCAAAAGGGACAAAGGGTGGTTACTTTTATCATCCTAATGAGCAGAAAGTACCTGGTAAGTACCAATGCTAGATACTTCAAGGATGATCAGAGTACTTCCACGAAAGGTTCAACTAGGTTGAAACTTGAGGAGAAGTTATTTTTGGAATCAATTTCTTCTGACCTGATTGTGGAACAAGAAGAGGCACAGCTTCAAGAGTCTGTACAAATGGAGCCTCGTCGTAGTGGGAGAGTGTCTAGGGTTCCAGAGAAATTGACTGGAGAAGCTTTCAAGCTAGTCTCCGACCATCAGGAATAAGACCCCATTAGATATGAGAAGGCTATTGCTGATGCCGATGCAAATCTATGACATGAAGCAATGAAAGCCGAGATTGAGTCTATGTACTTCAATCAGGTTTGGGATCTTGTAGCTTCACCTGAAAGGATAAAATCCATTGGGTGTAAGTGGGTACAAAAGTGAAAGAGGGGAGTAGATGGGAAGGTGGAAACCTTCAAAACTAGGCTTGTGGTGAAAGGGTATACTCAGAAAGAGAGAATCGACTATGAGGAAACCTATTCCCCGGTAGCCATGCTAAAGTCCATTCGCATCCTCCTTGCCATCGTATGTCATTATAACTATGAGATATAGCAAATGGATGTCAGGACGGCATTTTTAAATGGCCATCTTAGCGAAGACATCTATATGTCCCAACCGGAAGGCTTTATTGCTGAAGGCCAAGAACATATGGTTTGCAAACTTAAGAAGTCCATTTATGGACTTAAGCAGGCATCGAGAGTATGAAACATTCGTTTTGATGAGACTGTAAAGTCTTATGGTTTTATTTAAAACGAGGACGAACTATGTGTGTACAGGAAACTTGAAGGCATTAATGTGGTTTTTCTTGTCTTGTATGTGGATGACATTCTACTCATTGGAAATGATGTAGGGTTATTGTCATCTACAAATGTTTGGCTGTCTAGTCAATTCAGTATGAAGGACTTGGGAGAAGCCAGCTATATTCTCGGGATTAAACTTCTTAGAAATAGGAAGTAGAGAATGTTAGGATTATCCCAAGCGGCATATATTAACAAGATGCTTGCCAGGTATATCATGGACTTATGCAAGAGAGCTCTAATTCCTTGCAGATATGAGTTGTCTTTTTCTTCAAGGGACTGTCTAAAGTCTTAAGAAGAAAAGGACAGAATGAGTAGGATTCCTTACGCTTCGGCTGTGGGAAGTCTTATGTACGCCATGTTGTGTACTAGGCCAGATATCTGCTTTGTCGTAGACTTGGTTAGCAGATATTAGTTAAACCCTGGGGAGGTTCATTGGCCAGCTGTAAAGCATATTCTCAAGTACCTCAAGGGAACGAGAGATTATTTGTTGGTTTACAGGGCTAATGACTTAGTTCCTACAGAATACACAGACTCAGACTTCTAGACGGATAAGAATGAGAGAAAATCTACTAGTGGATATATTTTCACCTTGTCTGAAGGAGCCATTTCATGGAGGAGTATCAAGCAATTTTACATTGCTGACTCAACTATGGAAGTTGAGTATGTGACAGTTTCGGAGGCATCCAAGGAAGCAGTCTAGCTTCGAAAGTTCTTTTTAGAACTTGAAGTCGTGCCACACATGGACAGGCCGATTGTGATATATTGCAACAACACTGGAGCAGTATCACAATCCAAAGAACCTAAGAACCACAAGAAGGGGAAGCACATCGAGAGAAAGTACTACCTGATCCGAGATTTCATCCAGAGACGGGAATTCGTGGTGGAACAGATTGCCTCCGAGAACAATCTAGCTGATCTATTCACCAAGCCTTTGGCTGAGAGAGTCTTTAAGAGACACTTAGAGGCCATAGGGGTGGGTATTTACGGACTTAATTAGTCTTAGAGTGCAAGTGAGAGATTGCTGGGAAATATGCCCTCTTAGATTAGTTTTCTGATATAAATATCGAATGTTTTAATAAAAGAATTATTTTCAAAAATTGTTTGTGAATTTACATTTTATTTGTGCACAATTACGTTTGGAAAAGACCCATTGCGTTTAAGTAAGTGGTCCATGTTAATGGAGATCTTTCACAATAAGGTATGGATCACGGGTTACTTAACACATAAACATTTGTTCTTAACTGACTGATGAGAATGGGAATCTCGTCATGTTTAGGTTATTATGTTATAAATTCCATATGGGGAATAGCTTACCTTTAGTCAGTGAGTAATCCACTCACTTCATGACATAAGCGTATTTCGAATATGTAGAACATGACCTGTAGTAGTGGTTTCTAAAAGTACTATATAGTAGAAATCTAGATTATTATTGCTACAACGTGGACTAGTACTCTATGACTTGAGTATGAGTTGGTGGTCTAACGAAACTGGAAGCATATACTTTGATGTGCTATAGTTGAGGTTCTATCGTAGGACCAATATACTTGCATGTTAGGTATGTGTGACTGGTTAGTTAAGACAAACTTGTACAAGATAGTTTCTATACTATATCGCTCATTGTGGTTGTCTGAATGATCTAAATATCTAGGGCCCTGGGAAACATGACTTGGATGTTTGCTTTAGGGTAGCTCACTTGGAAAGCGGAAACAATCCAGGAAGTCGTGGATCATTGGACTAGAAGCCTAAGGATGGTAGATGTCATTTAGAGAGGTGTTAGTACATTTCTTCCTTTCTAATGTACGGCGATGTATAGAGGGGTATTTTAGTCATTACACCTGTAGGTCAGAGACTTTGCTAACATAATATTGTCCTTGGGGTCAATATTTCCTTATGGTGATATTAAGAAATATTTAAAATGTAAAATACAACTATTTATATGGCAAGGGTATTTTGGTCATTTTAGTAGCCAAGACGGTGTGTCTTTTGGTCCCCAGTATAGACCGTGAGTCATAATTAAATACAGGCTAAGGAATTTATCTTAAATTAAATTAAATTTATTTTATTTAAATATTTTGATTTAATTATTGGGCTAGAATAAAATAAAGATCCATGGAGAGAAAGAATTAATTAAATTAGTTTGGTGGGTTAATTAATTATTCAGGGTTTTGGCCCAGTTTGAATAATTAAAGATTAACCTGGGACTAAACTAATATAGGCTTATTTATTGGACTAGTTTATTTGGACTGGAAAATAAATTATTAATTGGGTCAATTATTTGGTTCTAATTAAAATAATTCATTAAGTCCAAAAGGCTAAACTAAGTGTCCAATGGGCCAGTCCAGTTTAACCTATGGTTTTATTTAGGTTAAATAGGAGGATTGGAAACAACGTTATTTTTTTTTACAGACTCTTCTCTATGGGGAAAAAAAAAACATACGTCTCTCTCTAGAAAATATTCCTTAGTTCTGTTAGTTGTTCACCAAACGGAATTAGGCAGGCTATATACTGGAAGATCGAGAGTTTGGCGTTCACCTACATGCAAAGATGGAGTAGGAGGCTTGCAAGAATCGCACCAGAGGTTTCCACCAGCATACCTACTTCGGTTCCACATATTCCGGTCCAACCAATTCTTAGAATGAGGAAAAGAGGTAAAAATTTTAAACTTCGGAACTTGTATAGAGCACAACTGGCGCCGGCTCTGTTCGGAGTTCCCCTGTTCTTCAAATTTTTCAATTTTTTTTGTTTTCGCTTTCGCTGCGTGCCCTGTGTTTTTCTCTTTCTATGCCTTCAAAGTAAACATGACAGGAAAGCTACAAGGAAGGTTCGGTCTTTGTTGTAGAACTTTGAAAACAAACTCTCCTTTTCAGATATCCACGCAGCATGTGGTGGGGTGACTCCGCATGGGTTGTCAGTGAATTTGGGGCATGATCACTTTTCTTCCTTTGGAGGAGGTGCTATATACTTTATTGCTCTTTTGAACTAGAAGTTAAGCCACTTGTTGATGGAAACACTAGAGTTGTGTCATCCTTTTTTATCAAATGGTACTCGTAGAAGAGATATTCACAACTCTTTAGAAAGAATCGCTTGTCATCATTGTCCACACCGGTGAGTTCCGTAGCATAAGGAATAATTTAGTTGTAGTGAGTCTCAAGTATCAGTAAGCCTCCAAATTCATATAAATCCTAAGTGAAATAGACACCTTGTCGACTGATGTCGAGAGAGTGTTGGTGAGAGGGTACCAAACTTCGCAAAAGGCTTTGAGAATATTGGTGTTGTAATCATACATAAAAAGTAATGCAAAGATAGCCTCATAAGTCTTTGCAGATCTCAAGTGTCTTTCACAATGACTTAAAATGTCTTGTACCCACTCCTAACATCTCTCCCTAAAGCGAAACATGCCTAAGAAGTTGAGTATTGAAGTGCATTAAATTTCCTTTTGAATCATTCGACATCCAAGTGAAAGTAGCTCACTGAGTTGAGCTTGAAGTTGATGATTTGAGGACAGAATAATCCATACCTTTGGGGAGCGAGTGTTTTTAAAGTTGACTTCCGTTAACTATTTCTTCATAAGTCATTGGAGTGTTATCTTTGGTAGAGGCCCCGCGTATTTGCTAGATGTCACCTCATAAATTGTCAAAGTTGTTCTTAGTGGGTTATTTTCGTTGTCATAAATGACTAGCAATTGTTGGGCCGAAAAAGATCACAAATATGAGAAGTACACTATAGTTGGACCTAGTAAAAAAAAGAGAGAAAAGAAAGTAAAAACAAAAAGAAAGAAAAAGAAGAAAAAGTTAGGGATAAAAAAAAGTCAATTTTTAAAAAAAAGATAGAAAATGGGGTGCTCAAAACTAGAAGGTGTGAACAATGTGGGCACTGAAGGTAAAAAAAAAAAATGATGGCTTTGGCAACCAAAAAAAAAAAATAAAAATGGAGAGAAAACGAAACTTCAAGAATGGCAGTAGTTGTAATAGGTATTATGACCAATTTCATGTTTCAAACAATAGAAGTGCTTTGGTGATATAAAGACATGTAGTCCCAAATATGAAAAGAAGACAGTTGTGGTAGACCATGGAAAATGAAAAAAAAAAAAAAAATGAAGCCACGTTCAAGGTGACCAAAAAGACAAAGCTTGTGTCAACATTAAAAAAAAGAAAAAGAAAAAGAAAAAAAAGGAGGTTTACTAAAGACAAAACGAGAGAAAAGGAAATTTTCCTCTGGCCCTGAATATTTGAAGCTATAGGATCCTTACGAAGTTGATGAAGTTTTCTAAAATTTGTGTAGAAAATTGGTGAAGATTGAAGTCTTTTTATAGGCATTCTGTGATACCTCTTTTAAATCCTATATGACTTCTAATTCTTAGTTAGAATATCTTAATTGGGATTTAAATCTAAATCCAAGAAGTTTGATTGGAGGGTTGAAGAGATATGATTCATCCTTAACTTTGGACTTCAAGAACTAGAAAGAATTCTACTCTATCAAGGATTTGAAGAGGCTCTTATGTTAATTTCTAATTAAATTGAAAAATTAATATTATTTTCATATAAGTGATATTTCAAGCGTTGTTTCCAAATTCTTTGGATACGCATTCTCTTTAAACCTTGAAGTGGGGGCATTTGTAGATAATAAAATTTGGAAAAAAAAATTATTTGATCAAGACTAAAAGAAAAAATAAATATTTTAACATTGGTTAATTAAAATAAATCCATGAATAAATACAATTATTCTTGGATTATCATATTTGGGCCATGATTATAAATCCATTAGATCTAATAAATTATAGTATTGGGCTATTTAAATAAAACCATTGTCAAAAGTCCATTTCAAATCCAATATGTTACAAATTAGGCTATTAAAGATGGACCTTTGTAAGGGTCTATTAAACCTAATGTTGGGTTAGGTCATTGAAGTTAGACCCTTGTTGGTGAAGGATCACAAGAAAAATAAAATACGTAGTGAAAATATGCAATTAAATTTTTTTTTCATACATAATTTAGGTATACTTACTTTTTAGAGTGCTTAGATTGAACAATCGAAGAAATTGAGTTTGATGGAATGTCTTGTTTTTTCACGATAACTTGTTCCGTAGGAATCCTAGCCAAGCATCGACTTTTGTGCATTAAACACGCATATCTAGATTACTAACTTTTAATCTTCTAGAGTATTCTCTAACCTCCTGTAGACTAACTGTAGACGACAAATTTCAAGTCTGCAAATAAGACAAGAAAAATATCGAAAATACAAAATATTTAGTAAATATGAAAAGTGGTTACAAATCTCCGAAGTAGTCCTAAATTGTAGGATAAGTCCTTCGATTCTTTTCGTTTTGAAAAACGTTGATTCAAGGGCTGAAGAGTTTGATCTCGGATCGAATGGAATTTGATGACGAAAACTTATAGCCAAGCCTTTGAGACTTACTTGATGCAGAGCAAGATGAACGCTTTGAAATTTGATGAAGATTTTGAACTTTGATTTGATGATAATTCTAAACCTTGAATTTGATGAAACTTGAATGTATGAGCTTGTTGAAACTTGAGATGTCTCTTATTTGTTGAAACTTGAGGATCTGGGGGCCCCTTGAACCATTGAGGGAAGACTCTATTTATAGGCCAAAATTCCCTTGACTTTAGCATAAACAATCGATGTGAGATTTTTAAGAAGTCTCTTAACAACCCTAATGGACTTGAGTTGAAGATGACCTGGGCTTAATTTATGTTTTAGCCCAATCTCATTTAGTTCACATTATATTTGGATTATGAGATTTTTAAAAAGTTCAACTTTGGGGCCTATTCCAATTTCATTTAATCCATAATATATTGAATTTAATGTGAAATGGACCCTTAACAACAACCCAATTTTATTAGTCTAATTTAATGATATATTGGATTTAATGGACTTTTAATGATGGCCCAATTATATTAATCCAAGAATAATTATATTTATTCATGAATTAATTTTAATTAATCAAGACTAAAATATGTTATTTTCTTGTAATTTTGATTAAATTAAATAAAATTTCTCCCAAAATTCTTTGTCTACAAATGCCCCCACTTCAAGACTTGAGGAAAAATATTTTGTTAAAAGAATTTGGAAACAAGGCTTGAAGTATTTAAAATATTAATATCTCAATTTAATTAGAGATTAATATAAAAGCCTTTTCAACTCCTTAATAAAATAGAATTCTTTTTCTATTTCTATAAGGAATTAAATGAAAAGATTTAAAATCCAATTTTGAGGAGGAATCATATTTCTTGAATCCACCAATCAAATTTCTTAGATTTAAATTTAAATCTCAATTAAAATCTTTTAACCAAGAATTAAAATTCTTATAGGATTTGGAAGAGGCATTCCATAATGCCAATAAAAAGGCTTGTATCTTCACATTTTTTCCACACAAACTCAAGGTTTCACCAAAATTGGAGGTTCACGGTCAATGCCTTTTGCATCTACAGTACAGTAGTTCCACCCTTGAAATTATTGTTCATCTTTCACTTGTTTACGCATTCGGTAGTCAATTTAAAGCATCACTATGACTATCACCATAGGATATGAAGAAGAACATGCAAAAGCCCAATTTCATCTTCGGTTTCTTTATGCAACCCCACCTTGAATACATATAAGTTGCATAGAACTTCTTTTGTTGTTGTCTTGCATGTGCACCTTCTGGAATTCATCGTGTGATTCTTTTTTTTTTTTTCATCCAATCTCGATCTTTAGCAAAAGACAAAATTTGTATCTAATTAGTAACAAAAAGCCCACTGTTGGTTTTTTCTTTTTGTGTATTGGCCCTTCTTTTTTTTTTTTTTGAATCCCTATTTTTGACAAGTCCCCTTTCTTCTTTCATGCATTTTTTTTCTTTGTAAACTCTTTTTTTTTTTAAATTGACTGTTCTTTTTTTTTTTCGTGAACTCAACTTTTTTTTACACTAGCTTTTTCAACTAACTTTTTTTTTAATTGATTTTATTATATTATTATTATTTTTTAATCCCACCTTTTTTTTTAATCTTTTTTTTAATAGGTTCGACCATGGTATACTTCTCAAATTTGCGATCTTCTTCGAGCCAACAATTGCTAGTCATTCATGACCATGAAAATGATCCAATGGAAGATGGAACGACATTGACAGTTTATGAAGCAAAGTTTGGCAAATATGCGGGTTCCTACCAAAGGCAACACTCTAACGACTTATGAAGGAATGATCAACAGAAGTCAACTTCAAAGGCACTCCTTCCCCAAAAGCATGGATTCTTCTTTCCTTAAATCATCAACCTCAATCTCATCTTAGTGTGTTACATTCACTTGGACGTTGGATAATTCAAAAGGAGACTCAATGGACCTCACCACTCAACTTCTTGGGCGTGTTTCGCTTTAGGGAGAGATATTAGAAGTGGGCACACAACGTTTTAAGTCGTTGCGAAGGACACTTAAGATTTTCAAAGATCTATGAGGCTGTCTATGCATCGCTTTTTACATATGATTGCAACCCCAATATCCTTAAAGCCTTTTGTGAAACTTAGTATCCTCTCACCAACACGCTCTTAACATTAACTGGCGAGGTGTCCATTTCACTTTGGGACTTTGCATGAATTTGGAGGCTTACCAATACTTGGAACTTACTATGACAAAGTTGTTCCTCATGCTGTGAAACTCACCGGCGTGGACCATGATGGCAAGCGATTCCTTCCAAGGAGTTGCGAACATCTCCTCCATGCATGCCACTTGATTAAAAATGACAACAACAACTTTGGTGTCTCTATAAATAAGTCGCTCGACTTCTGGTTCAAAAGATCAACAAAATATACAACGCCTCCTCTAAGGGAAGAAAAGAGATCATGCCCCAAGTTTACTGACAATCTATGAGGAGTTATCCCGCCTCATGCTGCATGGACATCTGAAGAGGAAGATTTATTTTCAAAGTTAAGCATTAGAAGCCACAACAGAGATCAAACATTCCTTGCAGCTTTTTTGTCATGTTGGCTTTGCATCTTTGTCTTACCTAATGAAGAAGTAGACATCATTCGTCCAAGTACCTTCAAAATGGCAAGTTTGATGGTGTATAGGGAATAAGTTAGTTTGGTTGTTCCTGTGTTGACCAGCATTTATAGAGGATTGAATCGTATTTCCAACTCTCAACGTCTAAGTGAGGAGAAATCTATCTTCCCAACTCACTATAGATATGGATGGCTTCATACTACTTTAAAACTCACTATGAAGTCTCTCAAGGCTTAAACAACTCTCTAATGGCGAGTTATTTTGGTGAAAGTAGTGAAAGGTACTTTAGTGAAGATGAAGCTCGCAAGCAAATTTATAGAGGTGAGATCATTGTTTGGGCTACGAACATCCTTACCAAGCATAAAAAATATGACTTTGTTGATAATGAGGTAGCCCCTTTGGAGGAATAACTTTACTTCTTGAGCCATTGTTCAAGTCTTCTTACCTTGCGGAAGGATGATCGCTTTATCATTAAGCCTTATAGATTACATCGCTTTAGTCGCCAATTTGGATTCTTACAAGATATCGCAGGCTACTTTGAGATTTTCACTCGTAAGACCGCCTTAATAGATGGCTTATGTCTTTGGGTAAGATGCACGTTTCGCGGAATAATGGCCAAGGTAATATTTCCAGCCACTCTTTATAGCATAAATAAGCACTATACTCCAGAGTATAAATTAAGTATGGTGGGAACAAGTGCATGAAACCTTTCTTGAAGATCACATTTCAATATTGAATTCCCAAAAACCTGCACTTAAGAAAGTAGAAAACTTGGCTTGCTCCGAGAAGAAACTCCATTATGATACTACCACTCTCGATGCTTCAAAGAGATTAGAAAATTTTTCAAGACATGATAGACATTTTTCTTCGAATCATAACTTGATTACAAAGAAACTTTCATTATCTTAAAAACGAAAGGAGTTGAATCGAATTGAAGAAGCCAGTTCCAGTAGTAAAGGTTGTTGTTGGAAGAGAACCAAAGGCAACAAATACAACTTTAAGCCAAGAGTCCAAAGATCAAAAGACCTTCAAAGCTAAGGTAAAACTGGTTTCTCTTTTTATTTTTGTTTTGTTCCTCTTTTCTTTTCTTTTGATTCAACTTCTTTGCTATTCTTCTTCATTAGGTGGACAATGTTGTAGTCCTTGATGAAGATGCTTATTCTCAAGGCTAAATGATTCTCACTGCTTAAAGGAAGATGGTTGTAAGAACATCTCTTACTCTCAACATGATGATTTAACATCTAAGGTAGTAGCTCATCAATGTTGTTCAGCCATCTCTACCTTCCTGGAAGAGTCTCTAATGTCCAGTTGCAAAAAGAAGTTTGTCATGGAAGTATGGAAGCAATTTTATCAAATGATTCAATAAACGCCTATCGAGCAGGTCTTTTCACTTGAGGATGCTATATCCTTAAAGAATTGAACAAGAATCCTATTTTTGACTTATTATCATTAGATAATCTCTTGAGGTCTTTCTTTGCTAAAGCGCGTGAATTTGACAATGCTAGATCCACCTTTTCAGAAAAAGTCTCAAAGGAGTCTCATGCACAATTACTTTCCGTTGCTAGCCAATACTTGGGTAATGTTGAAGCTAAAAAGTGTGACATCATAAGTCAAGTTGAAGAAAGTAAGGCCAACTCATAACGAGTTAAAGCTAATATTACTGCTCTCAAAAGGAAGCTCAAACGTTTAAAGAAAGAGGAAAGAAAACATTTAACTGCTTTTAAGGAAAAGAACGGGCAGCTTTTAGAAATAGAGTCTACTTATTTGTCCATCAAAGAAGAGCTTGTTTTGCTCCAAAATACCCCTAAAGTAAACAAAAAGGATGAAACCAACTTGAAGAATATAAGAGAACAATTGGTGGTAATTCAACAAGACTTGGAAAATTTTAATTTTTTAACTTGATGTCTTGTAGCACTTCATATTTTCATTAAGCAGTTGTATTTTTTCCTTTCTTGTAAAATAAGATTGCTTCCTTACTAGCATCAATGACATATTTTTTTCATATTGTCTCAACCTTTTCTTGCATATATGTGCTTCTACTTATTCCAAATGTCGATTTCAGAATAAATCATCACTTGACTGTAACAAATAAGAAAATGGAGAATGATGAAAGGATGTGACTGAATTTAGAAATTTTCTTCTAAGCTACTTACGTATCTTAAGAATAATTTAAGAATCAAGTCAAACATAGTTTAAAATGGATGGATATGGTTTTGGGGGGGCCGTTCACAGTTTTGACTCATGCGGGCCAGGAGTATCCATTTATTTACCAACTTGGACTTGATGGAGTATATCAACAGTTTAACCACGTACTACACTATTGGTGGTTACCTTTACACAATTTAAACTCATGCGGGTCAGGAGTAACTTGCAGTTTAAGCTCGCGTAGTTGAGGAGCCTTTATTTATGCATAGTATCGCTTCAACTATTTGCCGTTGATCGGGCTAATTCTCAACCATCTTCAGCAATTATCTTGTAAGGTCCATTTGAGTAGACAGAGAATAACATATGGGCCATCCTACTTTGATGTTAACTTCTTTAGTTTATATCTAACGATGATTGGTTTTTTCACAGTTAGCATTAAATCACCAACTTGAAAGAAATGAAGATGCACTTTCTTGTTAAAGGCTTTGAAAACACGAGTTTGGTAGCATTCTAACGTTTGTTGTGCCTCTAACCTCTTTTCATCAAGTGCTTCCAACTCTTTAAGTCTGAGATGGACATTATCTTCCTTGGTGAGACCTTCTTGAATAGCAATCTTTAAGGAAGGAATTTGTTGCTCTAGTAGAAGGACAACTTCCATACCATATACCAACGCATATGGGGTAGCTTGGGTTAGAGTGCGGTAAGTGATTCTATATGCCTAAAGTGCCTTTCCAATACGAAGATGCTAATCCTTTTTTGACTTAGTAGCCACTTTTTGCAACAAATTGCACAAAGTCTTATTGAAAGCTTCAGCAAGTCAATTAGCCTAGGCATTGTGAAACCTAGTGAAAACCAACCTTAGAGTAAGGGGGTTGGGATGCATATCATACTTTATTGTATGTTTAAATATATTTTTATATGATTTTGTGTGCATTGAATTTGTGTTTTATGGTCTAGAAGGCTTGATTGTGAGTATTGAGTGAGAAGGGCAAAATGATAATTTTTGCTTGAGGTGGAAAAGAGAGATAGCTTGAGGATTGAATAGGAAAATATTTTTAGAGGGAAAATAAGAACAAAAGTTGTTGTGGTTTAGTGGTTAGAGCCTTAGAATTAATTCTTGAGATTTTGAGTTCAAATTCCATCATAGGAGCTTTAGAATGATTAAATTTTATTTTTTGCTTGGGAAGTATTACTTTCGGCCTTAGGTGCTTGGAGTAGGGTAGAGATGTTGTCCTAAGAGAGACATGATAGGAGTATCCTAATCCTACTCTTTTGCCCTATACAAAATTCCTAAAGGGAGTTTATTTCCTCGTGATCCTTAATTTTTCCTATTTCTCAATCCATTAGGATGTTCAATTTGTTCAAGCCAATTTTATTCTAGAAAAATTCCAATAATGTGCTGTGGCTTTGAAGGTTCAAAATGTCTTAGTAAAAGACATCCTATGGACCGAAACCATGGAAGAGGGGGAAGGATTTCAAGTGAATTAAATTTTCCTAGTGAACTTTCTAAAACTTTACTCTAGCTAGGTTCATTTTCCTTCATGCATAGAACTGAAATTTTTTCAGCTTCTTGTGCCTTCAAGGTGTCGAGATTCTTAGCCATTATTCCCTCCCAAATGCTGCCAGAAAATGACCCTTTTGATCAGCTTGGAACCTGAATTTTTCTGGCCATTTTCGGACTGCACAAAGGTGGTGCAAAACTAGAAAAATTCCTGGGCAAATTCACAGCTTTGGAGGTCCGAAACCAAGTTGTTTTCTTCCAGGTTTTGTTCAGCTCCTTAGCTATGTTTTTCCTCCATGAAGAAGGTTGAAAACCAACCTTGAAAGACCCCTGAAATCTCCTTCAAACGCCTTGAAAGTTAATTGGAAAGTGGCAGCCGAAACTGCCCAGGGAAAATTCCAGCCTTGCGAAATTCTGTGCAGTGATTTTTCCAGCCTTGTTTCCTTATTCAGCCCTAGCTGAAACTCCTCCAATTTTCTGTACAGTCTTCCCTTAAGCAGCCATGAACTGAACTCCATTGTCTTCCCCAACCTTCTGCACGAAAATCCAATCATGGCTGCCCTAAAAGATTTCCAAAAAAAATATTACTGCAATCATGCTTGATTAGTTACCAAAATTCCAACCACCATAATTTAACAACCTTCCATAAAATATCCCTCAAACAACCAGACCTTCCCTTCACCATTATACTCCTTATTTTCGGTCACCCTTAGCCTCCCTCAACCAACTTTCATCCAGCCGAAATACTGCACAAGCAGTCGGCCATGGCAGCATTCCAAAAGCTCTCCAATAATCAAAGATATTCCTGTATATTTAGTTTCCAAATTTACTTTCCAAAAATATTCTTCAAGGATTTCAACAACTAGCCTTTCCTTTTCCCTTCCAAACCAGAAAATCATCTTCCAAAACCCTACAAGCAATTCGGCAGCCCTAAACCCTATAGAAATTCGGCAGCCTCCAATCCCAAAAGCTCTCTATTCTCTTCAACCTTCAAGAACACATAGCACACCAAGAACACCTACTCCTTCCTTTCACCTAATACCTCTCCAAAGCACTTCAAACTTCTTCTAAAAATTTCAGATTTTATCTATACACTACCGTGAATCCATCCATACAATTTTTAACATCAAACTCCAAAATCCAACTCGCACTTTTGGATAAAAAACCAGAAATTTTGTGAAGGCTCAAGAACACCTTCAAGGTAGGTTTATTCAATCGATCTTCAATCTCTAATGAACATATATGTGTTGAAGTATGTTAATGGACTTTCTTCTTCTCTTCTCTCTCTTTCTTGACCAAACACTCCCTCTCTCTTGGCCGAATGGCTTCTTCTCCATGGCCATGCTTCCTTCATCTTCTTTGGACAAATTTAGACATCTAGGGGTTGAGATTCATTCGAAACTCCTTCAAGGTATTTATCAATCAAGTAAGCCTTTTTAACCCTTCTTTTAAATTCTAGATTCATGTCTCTAGGATGATGTTGATAGAAGATGAATCATGAATAGGGTTAAGTATATATTGTTGTGATGAGTTGAGATTGAAGCATGAATATATGTATGAATATGTTGGAGATGGGATTTATGGATGGATGGGTTATCTTGGTTGATTGTATGATGTTTTGAGGTTTAATGCATGTCTCCATGATCAAGTATGCTAGAGATTATGTCATTTATGATGAATAGGATTTATATTCATGTGTGATTATTAAAGCCATGATTATATTTATGCTAGTAAAGGTTATATCATGCCTTAGTAAGTCTAGATCTATGCTTATATGCATGATTTGGATGAGTTGATGAATTGAAGGATTGTATATGTTCATGATTGTGGTTAGCCATAGAAATATGATCATAACCTAGTTGTCCCTAAGCTAATTTTTATTTCATGAATAAAATATTTCACAATATGATTTTGCTAGTAATTTTGAAAAAACCCTAGGAGGGGTAGATTTGGATTATTATATATAATAAGGACATTTTAGCCAAATAAATAATAGCTTTTGCTAGAAAAATAAAATATATATACATGTAGATATTATATAAAATAATGAAATCAACTAAAGCCTTTTATGGAAATAATCATAATTAGTAAAATATTTATTACTAAAAATTTAATTATTATCTTTTAATCAAAACCCATTAAAAATTTATTTATTATTTTTCAAGCAAGACTCACTAAATTTATTTTCAACTAATTTTAGTTATCAATTATTTTCTAACATCTAAATTATTAATAAATCATTATTTTACCTAATATCACCTAGGACTCTTCATCAAATAAACTCTAAATTTTTCTTAGCAAGATTTAAACCTTTAACTTATTAGTACTTATTTTCCAAAACCTTAATTATTTTAAATATCAAATTAGGTTTAGCTTATAAACCTATTTATTTATTGCTTGGCCTTAAAGCTTGGGACACTAGGATCATGGTAATAGTGAGTTGAGTTGTTTTAAATTGAGAAAGTGGATTTTGGCTTGAGTTTGATTGTGGTTTGTATTTGCCCATGCGGGGTTAGGTCAGCTGTTGGAGACCTTTTATTGTGAGTAAGGATTAGGTAAGCTCCTGCATAAAACCTGATTGATGTAAAATATTTAATTATGGCAAGTCAAATGTAGAGTGCATGGACACTCAGTTCTGCAAAGGCAATTAGGGATTAACTTCTTTCTTATTTCAGACAAATAAATTATTTGGAAATCAATAAGCAGATTTACTCAATCTCAAAACTCTTTCCAAAACTGATTTTGACAAAGATTTTGAAAACCCTTAATTGCTTTTTCATGTGGAACGGTGTTTTATTCATTTTCTCCCAAGTGGGAAACGTCGTTGATTACTCAATAAGGGTGGATTGCTAGGACTAGACTTTGAAGGGTTGGGGTGAGTCTCTCAGTAGGTGGCCACCTCTGAGGGGTGAGTCCTTCCCGGATAAGATGCCAATCTAGTAGGTCGTGTCGGTCCGAACTAGTAGTTGTTTATTTTTCAGTCAAGTGACTGTGTTTTGCCGGAATGGACACCCGGTTGTTATTTGGGTATAGAGAAGAAGAGTATCTTACCCAGTAGGCCGATCACCTACCTTTTTTGTCAGTTTGTACAAAGTGTCGGCATTCTGACCGGTTATGGGGCGCAACGTGTGGTAACCCATGATCATTTCTTTTGAGTGGTTGATTTTATAAATTATATATGGTTGAAAAAGCCAAAACACCATTCTTGCTTTTGACTAATGTTTATTGCTTGCCAGTATTTCTCTTATAAAGGTTTTATACTTTGCATTCACGAACTATTTCCACTGGACACTCAAAGCACACACGGACTTACTGAGATTTCTGTCTCATCACCTTTTTACCATGATTTCAGGTCGATCCTGCTGTGGGGATGAGTAGCTAGTGTTATCTGCCTTGGAAGAGGATATTGTCATTTATTTTTATGTATTGCTTTGGGGAGTTGAGAGTGGATAATTTTACTTATGGATTTGTTTTGGGAATTCTTGGATTTATTCTAGGGATGAAATAAATTTTAAGTTAAAGTATTATTTTTATTCCGCTATTTTATTTGTGTGTTCTAGTTATAAAGACCCCTTGTCCTTTGGACGGGGCGACATCCCCGGCACTGGCGGGCCTAGGTAGCGGGGTGTTACAAGTGGTATCAGAGACTAGGTTATAGGTAAATATTGATGATATATGTTCCATTTATTTAAGTTTAAAATCTTTATCTAATTTATCTTGTTTATATTGTAGGATGGTTAGAATGCTTAGAACCGCGAGGAAAGGGCAGCAATGGCACCCGCCTATCCCTATATACCAGGAAGACCTTCCAGTTCTCCAGCCTACCCCTCAGCCAGTTATCCCTATGGAGGATAACGGTGATGATGAGGTTAACCCTATGGAGGATAGCAGTGATGACAAAGTCCAGATCCTTGAGCCACCCCCAATTCCGGTGATAGACATAAGTTTTGATAGTGAGGATGGGGTGATGATAGTGGAGCATGAACCCCACCCTCCTAATCCTGAGGTGGACTTAGCAGCAGATAGTGATGACTCGGGGGAGATAGAATATGAGTCTCCACCTAGGCCTTCTTTCCTTCCTTCTTTCAGCCAAGTGAAGCCCGGGGAGAGTTCTAGGCGCCCTGGAAAGGAGCCAGTGGAGGGATTTGCTGGCAGGATTGGGGTGGATTTTTCTAAGAACTCTGGGGGATGGTTGTATGAGGTTGATGATGAGGATTCTGATGAGGACTAGAGGATTAGGAGTTATTTTGATTTGGATGTTTATTTGTTTATTG
This sequence comes from Voacanga thouarsii, assembly GCA_026120185.1. Taxonomy (NCBI): domain Eukaryota; kingdom Viridiplantae; phylum Streptophyta; class Magnoliopsida; order Gentianales; family Apocynaceae; genus Voacanga; species Voacanga thouarsii. Next base: position 651,172 of record JANUWF010001360.1, on the reverse strand, counting down.
TTTTTCGAGAACTTTTATGTCAAGGATTTTTAATTCTGCTTTCTATCAAAATTTTGAATTTATGCAAGTCCATTTTTTAAAGAGAATTTATTCCTTAGACAAAAATTTACATCTGATCTCTATTTACATATATTTGACTGTGGATGCATGTGCAACTAAAATGATTTGAACCTTGAATGCATACACTTATCATTTAGGGTGTGGTTTAGAATGGCACCCAAGCATCGTGAAGCTTCAGTAGGTAGAAGGGTTCCGGAAGTCGATCAAGGGGCACCGAAGTAGAAACAGCCCAGATGCAAGCACCCAACCGGGGTGAAGGGAATAGTCCGAATATGAGATCGGGGTCTGAACTTCCAATTGATGTGACCATGGGCCAGACATTCAGCAAGATGGCCGAGATTTTGCAATCTATGACCGAGCGATGGAACCTAAGGGGTGAAGACGAGGCCTTAGAGTGGTTTCTGAAATTTCAACCGCCCGCCTTTATGGGCGAAGCGGAACAAGACCAGAAGGTAGAGCAATGGTTGAGCAAATGGAGGATATATTCACAACGCTCCAGTACACCGAGGAGTGGATGGTTAAGTTTTGCAGCTTTCCGATTGAGAGGACCAGCTCGGGCATGGTGGCAGCGGGTTCAAGACGACTGGGAGATGGTTGAGTAGGAATGGACGTGGTCCAACTTCGTTGAAGCCTTCAGGGCTGAGTACATCCCACAGTGGATTGTGGAGAAGTGAGAAGACGAATTCCAGAATCTGAAGCAGGGAAGCATGTCGTGGCCCAGTACGCGGCCCGGTTCACCCAGTTGTCCAAATACTGCAAGAGATTGGTGGACACTGAGCAGAATAGGACGAGGCAGTTCATCAAGGGGTTGAGATCGAAGCTGAGGAGAGCATTGCCACCAGCTCCTCCGACAACCTATTCGGGGGCTGTAGACGCAGCTACTCGAACGAAAAATGAGGACCACGGCAGAATGGTGGCAAAACCCTTCCAACCGCCAAGACAACCGCAAGGACACTTCCCGAGACCGCAACCCCACAAACGCCCTGCCAATCACCAATGGCAAAACTTGGGGAAGCAAGCCCGGACAGCACAGGGTGGACCTGCCCCGAATCTTCCATCATGCAGGCAGTGTGGAAGGAAAGGCCACACTGAGAGGAATTATTGGTCTAAGGGTGGTGAAAGGAAATGCTATCATTGTGGCGACTCGAACCACCTGAGGAACACCTGCCCCAAGTTACACCGAGTCGGGTAAGGAAACCCCGCTCAGAACCCGGGCCCAACCAAGCCAACCCCACGGGAGCATCTAAGAGTGGAGCACTGAAGCCGCAAGTGAAGGCCAAGGTATTCTCACTCAACAGAGAGGAAGTTGGGGCCGATGCAGCGGTGGTAGAAGGTACGTTCACTATTCAAGGACGTTCTGTTACTACTTTGATTGATCCTGGCTCTACTCATTCCTATATAAACAAGTTGTGTGCATGTCATTTACGTTGGGATGGAGTAGAGCTACCTTTCACTTTAGTGGTGAGCACACATTTGGGGAAAATGGTGCAAGCGAATCGGTATGTGAAAGATTGTAAAATTAATGTGAGGAGAGAAAGTCTGGAGGGAGATTTGATAGTATTAGAACATGAGGATTATGACCTGATTTTGGGGATGGACTGGTTAGCCAAGCATGGGGCTAGGGTAGACTGTAAGAATAAGACGGTCTAGTTCGTCAAACCGGGTTGTGATGTATTAGAATTTAATGGCAAGAGGGTGAAAGAATGTAAGTATTTGATTGCGGGGGCTAAGGCCAGAAAATTGTTGAAGCAAGGGTGTTAAGGGTACCTGGCTTACGTGATAAACAAGCCGAAGGACTAATACACTCTGGAGGACACTGAAGTAGTGAAGGATTTTCTCGATGTGTTTCCAGCGGAGCTTGATTCTCTACCTCCTAGCCGAGAGGTGGAATTCACCATCGACTTAGTTATGGGAGCGGAACCAATATCGCGGACTCCGTATCGGATGGCATCGGCAGAGTTGAAAGAGCAATTGGAGGAGTTAGTGAGTCAATGTTACATCAAACCTAGCACGTTGCCTTGGGGAGCGCCTGTGCTATTTGTGAAGAAGAAGGACGGCACTCTGAGGCTATGTATCGACTACCAGGGGTTGAACAACTTGACGATAAAAAACAAGTATCCCCTACCGTTGATTGATGAGCTATTCGACCAGTTGCAAGGATCCAGTTGCTACTCCAAGTTGGATATGAGGTAAGGGTACTACCAAGTGCGGATAAGAGAGGAAGATATTCCCAAGACGACCTTCAACACCAGATATGGACATTACGAGTTCGTGGTAATGCCGTTCGGGGTGACCAATGCCCCAGCAGTATTCATGGACTTGATGCACCGAGTGTTCCGACCCTATCTGGACAAGTTCGTAGTGGTCTTCATCGACGACATTTTGATCTACTCCAAGAGTCCGGAGGAGCATGCGGAGCATCTGAAGCTCGTATTGGAGAAGCTTCGGGAGCACAAGCTGTATGCCAAGTTCAGCAAGTGAGAATATTGGTTGGACAGTGTGGCATTCCTTGGCCATGTGGTAACCAAGGAGGGAATCCAGGTGGACCCGACAAAGGTTGAAGCGGTATCAGACTGGAAGCAGCCGGAGAGTATCACTGAGATCCGGAGTTTCTTGGGATTGGCTGTATACTACCGAAGGTTTATCAAGAGATTTTCGACGCTCGCATCGCCAATGACCCGTCTATTGAGAAAGGATGTTCCATTTGTATAGAACGAAAAGTGTGAGAAAGGTTTTCAAGAACTGAAGTGCAGACTGATGACATCACCGGTATTGAGTCTACTAGAGGAAGGGAAACCTTACTCGCTGTATACCGACGCTTCGAAAGAAGGATTGGGAGCAGTGTTGATGCAGGACCGGAAGGTGATCGCTTACGCTTCTTGGAAGCTAAGACCTCATGAAGTCAACTACCCCACTCATGATCTGGAGTTGGCAGCTATAGTGTTTGCCCTAAAGAAATGGCGACACTACCTGTATGGAGCCGAATATGAGGTGTTCACCGACCATAAGAGTCTGAAGTATATCTTCACTCAAAAGGATCTGAACTTGAGGCAGCGAAGGTGGATGGAATTCTTGGAGAAATACCATTGTTCGATCAACTACCATCCCGGGAAGGCCAACGTTGTGGTGAACGCCCTAAGTAGAAAGGTTGGGATGGCCAGGTTAAAGGTGCAGGAAATGCAAGCAGTTCAGGATGTGTTAGACAGAAGGGTGGAAGTGCAAGATAAAGGAATTGTCATCAGCAATTTGAAGTTGGTGCCGGATTTGAAGAGAGAAATCGTGGGAGCTCAGCAAAGCAACGCCGAGTTCAGCTTTTCAAGGATAAGGAGCTTAAGCGGCCAGAAAGTGAATTCCGTTAAGACGAGTTGGAATTCTACATTTCAGAGATCGGTTGTGTGTACCCGGTGAGCGGCAATTAAAAGACCAAATTTTGGAAGAGACGCACAGGAGCAAGTACGCCATTCATCTGGGGGAAGTCAAGATGTATCAGGATTTGAAGAGAGCCTATTGGTGGCCCGGACTGAAGCAGAATGTGGTCAAGTATGTTTCGACCTGTCTCACCTGCCAGAAAGTCAAAGTGGAGCACAAGAAGTCAGCAGGACTATTGCAGCCATTGCTAGTACCGGAGTGGAAGTGGGAGGAGGTGACTATGAATTTTGTCACCGGGCTTCCCATGTCAAAGACTCAAAAGGATACCATATAGGTAGTGGTGGATCGATTGACCAAGTCAGCCCATTTTATACCAGTGAATGTGAGGGACTCGATGGAGAAGCTGGCTCAGACTTATGTTCGAGAAATAGTCCGACTGCATGGAGTGCCTTCAAGCATAGTGTTAGATCAAGACCCGAGGTTTACATCTCGATTTTGGAGAAAGTTTCAGGAAGCAATAGGGTTGAATCTGAAATTGAGTACGACGGTGCATCTGCAGACCGATGGGTAGTCAGAAAGGGTGATACAGATATTGGAAGATATGCTGAGAGCCTATGTTTTGGACTTCGGGGACAAGTGGATAGAGTGTGTACCGTATGCAGAACTGTCATATAACAACAGCTATCAAGCTTCAATCGGGATGGCACCGTATGAGGCTTTGTATGGGCGCAAATGTTAGGTACCGTTGTATTAGAGTTGGTCCGAAGATGGTCATGTGAGCAAAACCAGAGAAGTATGTGTCCAAGAAATGTTAGATAAAGTAAAATTGATCAGGGAAAGGTTAAAGGCAGCTCAGAGTCGGCAAAAGAGCTATGCGGACAACCGGCGAAGAGAATTAGAATTTCAAGTCGGAGATAGTGTATTTCTGAAACTAACGCTAAATAAGAAAATTTTGAAGCATCCGAAGGGCAAAAAATTGAATCCGAGATATTTGGGGCCGTTTCCGATTAAGGAAAGGATTGGACCGGTAGCATAGTGATTGGACCTGCCAGATGGGTTGACGAGAATCCATGATGTGTTTCATGTGTCACAACTGAAGAAGTACAATGCGGATCTCGGTCATGTATTGAATGATGAACCATTGGTGTTGCAGCCAGATCTGAGTTATATGGAGAAGCCTGTACGAATATTGGACCGTAGTGTCAAGACTCTCCGAAACAAACAGATACCGATAGTCAAAGTTCAGTGGGAGCATCATGGCACACGAAATGCCACGTGGGAATCAGAAGAGTGGGTTAAACGGAAGTATCCTGAGCTGAAATAGAGGTATACTTGAATTTTAGGATGAAATTCTTCTAAGGAGGGGAGGATGTGAAACCCACTCAAAACCAACCTTAAAGTAAGGGAGTTGGGATGCATATCATACTTTATTGCATGTTTAAATATATTTTTATATGATTTTATGTCCATTGAATTTGTGTTTTATGGTCAAGAAGGCTTGATTGTGAGTATTGAGTGAGAAGGACAAAATGGTAATTTTTGCTTGAGGTGGAAAAGAGAGATAGCTTGAGGATTGAATAGGAAAATATTTTTAGAGGGAAAATAAGAATAAGAATTGTTGTGGTTTAGTAGTTAGAGCCTTAGAATTAATTCTTGAGGTCTTGAGTTCAAATTCCATCATAGGAGCTTTAGAATGATTAAATTTTATTTTTTACTTGGGAAGTATTACTTTCGGCCTTAGGTGCTTGGAGTAGGGTAGAGATGTTGTCATAAGAGAGACATGATAGGAGTATCCTAATCCTACTCTTTTGCCCTACACAAAATTCCTAAAGGGAATTTATTTCCTCTTGATCCTTAATTTTTTCTATTTCTCAATCCATTAGGATGTTCAATTTGTTCAAGCCAATTTTATTCTAGAAAAATTCCAACAATGTACTGTGGCTTTGAAGGTTCAAAATGTCTTAGTAAAAGACATCCTATGGACCGAAACCATGGAAGAGGGGGAAGGATTTCAAGTGAATTAAATTTCCCTAGTGAACTTTCTAAAACTTCACTCTAGCTAGGTTCATTTTCCTTCATGCATAGAATTGAAATTTTTCCAGCTTCTTGTGCCTTCAAGGTGTCGAGATTCTTAGCCATTATTCCCTCCCAAATGCTGCCAGAAAATGACCCTTTTGATCAGCTTGGAACCTGAGTTTTTTTGGCCATTTTCGGACTGCACAAAGGTGGTGCAAAACTAGGAAAATTCCTGGGCAAATTCACAGCTTTGGAGGTTCGAAACCAAGTTGTTTTCTTCCAGGTTTTGTTCAGCTCCTTAGCCATGTTTTTCCTCCATGAAGAAGGTTGGAAACCAGCCTTGAAAGACCCCTGAAATCTCCTTCAAACTGCCTTGAAAGTTAATTGGAAAGTGGCAGCCGAAACTGCCCAGGAAAATTCCAGCCTTGCGAAATTCTGTGTAGTGATTTTTCCAGCCTTATTTCCTTATTCAGCCCTAGCCGAAACTCCTCCAATTTTCTGTACAGTCTTCCCTTAAACAGCCATGAACTGAACTCCATTGTCTTCCCCAACCTTCTGCACGAAAATCCAATCATGGCTGCCCTAAAAGATTTCCAAAAAAAAAATTATTGCAATCATGCTTGATTAGTTACCAAAATTCCAGCCACCATAATTTAACAACCTTCCATAAAATATCCCTCAAACAACCAGACCTTCCCTTTACCATTATACTCCTTATTTTCGGCCACCCTTAGCCTCCCTCAACCAGCTTTCATCCAGCCGAAATACTGCACAAGCAGTTGGCCATGGCAACATTCCAAAAGCTCTCCAATAATCAAAGATATTCCTATATATTTAGTTTCTAAATTTGCTTCCAAAATATATATTCTTCAAGGATTTTAACAACTAGCCTTTCCTTTTCCCTTCCAAACCAGAAAATCATCTTCCAAAACCCTACAAGCAATTCGGTAGCCCTAAACCCTATAGAAATTCGGCAGCCTCCAATCCCAAAAGCTCTCTATTCTCTTCAACCTTCAAGAACACATAGCACACCAAGAACACCTACTCCTTCCTTTCACCTAATACCTCTCCAAAGCACTTCAAACTTCTTCTAAAAATTTCAGATTTTATCTATACACTACCGTGAATCCATCCATACAATTTTTAACATCAAACTCCAAAATCCAACTCGCACTTTTGGATAAAAAACCAGAAATTTTGTGAAGGCTCAAGAACACCTTCAAGGTAGGTTTATTCAATCGACTTCATCTTCGCTAATCTTCAATCTCTAATGAACATATATGTGTTTAAGCATGCTAATGGACTTTCTTCTTCTCTCTCTCTCTCTCTCTCTTGACCGAACACTCCCTCTCTCTTGGCCGAATGGCTTCTTTTCCATGGCCATGCTTCCTTCATCTTCTTTGGACGGATTTAGACATCTAGGGATTGAGATTTATTCGAAACTCCTTCAAGGTATTCATCAATCAAGTAAGCCTTTTTAACCCTTCTTTTAAATTCTAGATTCATGTCTCTAGGATGATGTTGATAGAAGATGAATCATGAATAGGGTTGAGCATATATTGTTGTGATGAGTTGAGATTGAAGCATGAATATATGTATGAATATGTTGGAGATGGGATTAATGCATGGATGGGTTATCTTGGTTGATTGTATGATGTTTTGAGGTTTAATGCATGTCTCCATGATCAAGTATGCTAGAGATTATTTCATTTATGATGAATAGGATTTATATTCATGTGTGATTATTAAAGCCATGATTATATTTATGCTAGTAAAGGTTATATCATGCCTTAGTAAGTCTAGATCTATGCTTATATGCATGATTTGGATGAGTTGATGAATTGAAGGATTGTATATGTTCGTGATTGTGGTTAGCCATAGAAATATGATCATGTCCTAGTTGTCCCTAAGCTAATTTTTATTTCATGAATAAAATATTTCACAATATGATTTTGCTAGTAATTTCGAAAAACCCTAGAAGGGGTAGATTTGGATTATTATATATAATAAGGATATTTTAGTCAAATAAATAATAACTTTTGCTAGAAAAATAATATATATATATATATATATGTAGATATTATATAAAATAATGAAATCAACTAAAGCCTTTTATGGAAATAATCATAATTAGTAAAATATTTATTACTAAAATTTTAATTATTATCTTTTAATCAAAACCTATTAAAAATTTATTTATTATTTTTCAAGCAAGACTCATTAAATTTATTTTCAACTAATTTTAGTTATCAATTATTTTCTAACAACTAAATTATTAATAAATCATTATTTTACCTAATACCACCTAGGACTCTTCATCAAATAAACTCTAAATTTTTCTTAGCAAGATTTAAACCTTTAACTTATTAGTACTTATTTCCCAAAATTTGAATTATTTTAAATATCAAATTAGGCTTAGCTTATAAACCTATTTATTTATTGTTTGGTCTTAAAGCTTGGGACATCAGGATCATGGTAATTGTGAGTTGAGTTGTTTTAAATTGAGAAAGTGAATTTTAGCTTGAGTTTGATTGTGGTTTGTATTTGCCCATGCGGGATTAGGTCAGCTGTTGGAGACCTTTTATTGTGAGCAAGGATTAGGTATACTCCTGCATAAAACTTGATTGATGTAAAATGTTTAATTATGGTAAGCCATATGTAGAGTGCATGGACACTTAGTTATGCAAAGGTAATTGGGGATTAACTTCTTTCTTATTTCAGACAAACAAATTATTTGGAAATCAATAAGCAGATTTACCCAATCTCAAAACTCTTTCCAAAACTGATTTTGACAAAGATTTTGGAAACCCTTAATTGCTTTTTCATGTGGAACGGTGTTTTATTCATTTTCTCCCAAGTGGGAAACGTCGTTGAGTACTCAAAAAGGGTGGACTGCTAGGACTAGTCTTTGAAGGGTTAGGGTGAGTCTCTTAGTAGGTGGCCACCTCTGAGGGGTGATTCCTTCCCGGATAAGATGTCAGTCCAGTAGGTCATGCCGGTCCGAGCTAGCAGTTGTTTATTTTTCAGTCAAGTGACTGTGTTTTGCCGGAATGGACACCCGGTTGTTATTTGGGTATAGAGAAGGAGGAGTATCTTACCCAATAGGCCGATCACCTACCTTTTTTGTCAGTTTGTACAAAGTGTTGGCATTCTGATCGGTTATGGGGCCCAACGTGTAGTAACCCATGATCATTTCTTTTGAGTGGTTGATTTTATAAATTATATATGGTTGAAAAAGCCAAAACACCATTCTTGCTTTTGACTAATATTTATTGCTTGCCAGTATTTCTCTTATAAAGGTTTTATACTTTGCATTTACGAACTATTTCCACTGGACACTCAAAGCACACACGGACTTATTGAGATTTCTGTCTCATCACCTTTTTACCATGATTTCAGGTCGATCTTGTTATGGGGATGAGTAGCTAGTGTTATCTGCCTTGGAAGAGAATGTTGTCATTTATTTTTTTGCATTGCTTTGGGGAGTTAAGAGTAGATAATTTTACTTATGGATTTGTTTTGGGAATTCTTGGATTTATTCTTGGGATGTAATAAATTTTAAGTTAAAGTATTATTTTTATTCCGCTATTTTATTTGTGTGACCTAGTTATAAAGACTCCTTATCCTTTGAATGGAGCGACATCCCCGACCCTGGCGGGCCTAGGTAGCGGGGTGTTACAGGCATAGAATGTAGAAGATTTGTATTCCTTGAATTTAAACTTCTCGCTCAATTTATCCATCAAACTATTGCAGAATGGCTTGCCGTTATCTGTAATAATATATCGAGGAATGCCATATCGATAGATAATGTTTACACATATAAAATTAATGGCAATTTTCTTTTTTACTTCTTTTAATGCTACAGTTTTTGCCCATTTAGAGAAGTAATCTATTGCAGCTAAGATATAAAAATGCCCAGCAGAAGACTTTGGTAGCGGTCCAACAATATCTAATCCCTATGCATCAAATGGCCACGAAGCAACTGGCGGGTACAATGGCTCAAGAGGTTAATGTAAATAATTGGCATTGAATTGACATACTTGATATTTTCTAGCATAATCTAGGTAGTCTTTCACCATGGTAGCCAATAATATCCCATCCTCTTGATACGAAAATGAAGTTTCAAACCAAATTGATGGGCTCCACTTATGCCAGAATGAGCTTCTTTCATTGCTTGTATAGCTTCTTCTTGACCTAAACATCTCAAGAAGACACCTTCAAAAGAATGTTGAAAGAGTGTATCCTTATAGCAAAAGAAGCAGGTGGCACGCCAGCGAATATCACTCAATCTTCGTGGATCATCCGGAAGCTTTCCATTTTTGAGATAGTCTCCAATTTTCTTCATTAATTTCATAGACAAAGACAGAATGGATTTCATGCCCTTCATCGTTTTCATCTTAAAAAATAGGCGGTATGACCCATGTTTAACATATAGGAATTTGAATTTCTTGATAATTAGACATAAAGTAGAAGCCAATTTTGCTAACGCGTCAGCTTGCTTATTTTTACTTCTTAATACATGCTCTATTGTCACATCACCCAAATATCCCATAAGTCGTCTCGCATAATTATGATACAGAATCAACTCAGGCTTCTTAACATCATACTCACCAAGTAATTGATTAACAATCAATTGGGAATCCCCATATACTAAGAGATGCAGTCACTTCATATCAACAGCCAACTCTAACCCAAGTATAAGAGCTTGATATTCAGCCATATTATTTGAGTATTTTTTAGTCAAGGTGAAAGAGTATGGTAATACATCTCCTTCAGGGGTAATGAATACTGCACCAGCTCCGGCACCTTCGCGATGTATTGCACCATCAATGTACATCCTCCATGGTGTGAGAATCTCAATGACAAAACATCTTCATCAAGCAACTCATCACTTAGTTTCCACTCAGTAGGAATAGGATGATCAGCCAAGAAATTCGCCAGCACTTGCCATTTGATAGCTTTCTGTTGGATGAACACAATATCGAATTGTTTGAGTTAAAGGTACTACCTTGCCAAATGATCAGGTAGCACAGACTTTTTCATAACATACTTTATAGGATTAGTCTTGAAAATAAGGCGTATAGTATGCACTTGAAAATAGTGCTTCAAATTTTGAATTACAAATATCAAAGCTAGGCAAAGCTTCTCAATTGGTGAATAATTCAACTTATTTGGTGTCATCATCCAACTTAAGTAATAGAGTGTATTTTCTTTGCCATTACCATTTTCTTGAGCAAGCAATGCCTCCACTGAGCATTCTTGCACAGTAATGTATAAAATTAATGACTTATCTGGGATAGGTGCAGCAAGCATAGGAGGCTTCATCAAGTAAGATTTGATGTATTTGAAAGCATTTTGGCACGCTTCATCCCACTCAAATGGTACACCCTTCTTCATTAGATGACTAAATGGTTGATAGCGTCCGACAAGATTTGAGATGAACCTTTGGAGGTAGTCTAATTTTCCTTGTAAACTCTTTAATTCATGGATATTTCTTGGCTCAGACATTTTCATAATCATATTGATCTTTGATTGGTCTATTTCAATACATCGATGACGAACGATGAAACTCAAGAATTTTTTAGAGGTGACACCAAAAGCACATTTGAGATGATTCATTTTCAATTGATACTTTCGGAGTTGCTCAAAAGTCTTTCTCAAATTTTGAAGATGATCAGCTCGTTTACATGACTTGACCACCAAATTATCCACATAGAATTCCATGATCTTGTGTAGCATGTCATCAAAGATCTTTTGCATTGCCCTTTGATATGTGGCTCCAACATTCTTTAGACCAAAAGGCATCACTGTGTAGCAATAGATTCCTTTTGGAGTACGAAAGGCAGTAAGCTCCTAATCTTCTGGTGCCATTTTGATTTGGTTATAATCGGAAGATCCATCCATGAAAGATAGAACTTCATGGCCAGTGGTTGCATCTACCATCAGTTCAGAAATAGGCAGTGAAAAATCATCTTTTGGGCAGACATCATTTAGATTTCTAAAATCCACATAAATTTGAATTTGTCCATTTTTCTTCCTTACTGAAATAATATTCGCAACCCAAGTTAGATACTTGACCTCTTGAATAAATTTGGCTTCAATCAGCTTGTTTACCTCTACTTTAATTAATGGAACCAACTTAGGACGAAAATGCCGTTGGGCTTACTTTACTGGTGTTGCCCCATCTTTTACAACTAAATTGTGGACAGTAATTTTTATATCTAAGCCATGCATTTCTTTATATGTCCAAGTAAAGAGGTCTCTAAATTCCTTCAATAGGTCGATATAGGCCTTTTCTTCTTCAGGTGATAAGAGTGCATTTATGTAAATTGGGCTAGAATCTTCAATAGTGCCCAAATTTACTTCTTTGAGTTCATCAACTGTAGCTTTTATGCCTTCTTCAAGTTCTACTAGAGCATGCTCAGCATCTTCTTTCTTGGTACACTCTTCATCATAGATGGTGATGTGATTATAAGAAACTACATTTTTTTCATCACAAGGCACATCATGTGTCACTTGTGTTATTATTTTTAGGACTCCATTGCAATTCACCACCGTTCTTGCCTTAGAGAAGACTTTACCAGAATGTCTTGCCTTTAAAGTGACTGTAACTCCAAGCCTCTTGAAAATAGATTTTCTTCTTCTCTTTAGGCCTAACCTAGTGAAGACAGATGAACATGAATTTGTATCTCCTATCCCACAAAAAACAGATCGTGATTTTAACGTCACTTCAACTTCTATAGAAATATAATGTACATTGGCCCTTTTAATCTTTAGTCAGTTAGGAGATGCTTGTTTATAACCCAGGCCAACATGCCCTTTTCCTGTTAGCATGCTTCGGGTAGATCTTGAGATTTGTCCCTTTTCCTTGTTGATATCAGCAGGAAACTTTCCCAACAAATGTTAACTTTTGTGAATTATATCCAGCCTTTGCTAAGAGCTTAAAAGCATTTGGGTTAAATCCTTCCTTCGTACACGAGGTCGGTAATTTACCATGCTCTACTTTTACTTCTTTTTTTGGCTAAACAAATCATTTTATAGGAGTATTTGGTGACTTAACAGGATCAACCTTTGTAAGAAGCAAAGTGAGCCCTCCCAGTGGCTTACTGTATGCAGGTTGCTTGGTAGAGCTTTCTGCACATACTGTAGCTTTGACATATTTGGAAAAAGTAATCTTTTTATCTTTCTTCTCCCATTGATAAATCGATCTTAATTGATTTATTATCTTTTTTAATATAGTACTTAACATTAGCAATATGCGTCTCAGCTTCAGTAAATGGTTTATCATCAATATCTATTTTCTTCACCACACTATTTCGACAGAATTTGAAATATTGATGTAGGGTTAATAGCACCACGCCATTATCATGGAGCCATAGTCTTCCTAGCAGAATATTGTAGGAGGTCTTGGCATCAATAACATGGAAAAGAGCAGTTGAAAGTATATCTTCAATTAATATGTCCAATCAGGGAGTACCACTAGCTCGTTGCCCTCTTGATTGAAGCCTTGTGTCATAAGGCGACTTTCAAACAACTCATCCATAGAAATACCTAACTCTCTTAATGTTCGCAGAGGTAAAATGTTTACTGCCGATTCTCCATCTAATAGCATCCTATTCACTCTCTGTTCTTGCACGTAGCTAGCCACAAATAATGGTCTGTTGTGAGGCGTTAAGCCAAGCAGCAAATCATCATCAGTAAATGTGATTTCAGTCATATAGATACTGAAGGTTGAAATGGCAAAAATGATAAAACCGAAAGTATAATTACTGAACAAAAAAAAAAAATACAGAGCATCATGGAAACTATTTACCTCTGTATTTGAATGACCTTATTACCATTGAAGAAGATGTCCGGACCTAAATGCTCGAAGCCACTAGTTCTCCCAACACCTCTGGTTGCACTTTTGCGAGCTGTCTATTCCTTCTCATTCACACGAAGCTTTTGAACTTCCGAAATATAGCCATTGTTTTTCTTCCCAAGTCGGTGAAAGCTACAGAGAGTGAATTAAGAATGGTCTTGGTTCTCTTTCTTCAACCAAAAAAAAAAAAAAAAAATTGCCAGAGAGAGCCTAAGTACATGAAAACAAAAACTATATCATTTTTGTTATCTTTTCACACCAAATAATACGGGATCCATCCCATGTTATTTTTATTTTATTTTATTTTATTTTATCCTTGGTCTCATTCATTAGGCCAAATAAAATTATTTACTCTTGGGCTTGGACACTCATAAATAATAAGTCTCAATTATTTATTTTTTGGGCTTCATAAAATAACCCAATAAATAATTAACAAGCTCAAATAGACCAATATAAAGTATTAGGCCTTTTATCTAGTTTATATCTAGGTCAATTTTTTAATTATTCAATATGGGCATTAGGTCCTGAATAATTAATTAATCAATTAAGCTAGATAAAATATATACTCTCTCTTGGGTCTTTTATTTTATTCTAGTCCAATAAATAAATTAGATTATTTAAATAAAATAAAATAAAATCCATAATTATCAAGATTAATTCATTAACCCCAATCTGTCAAGACTTAAGGACTATTTCAGGGACCAAAAGACACATCGCATTGGATACTAAAATGACCAAAATATCCCTGCTATATAAATAGCTGTATTTTATATTTTAAATTATTCTTTAATATCACTATAATAAAATATTGACCCCAAGGACAATGTTGCGTTTTAAAAAAGTCTCCGACCTACAAGTATAATGACTAAAATATCCCTGTATGCATTGACGTACATTTAAAGAGGAGGAGTGTACTAACACCTCTCTAAAAGACATCTACCATTCTTAGACCTCTAGTCCAATGATCCATAACTCTTAGAATGTTTTCGCTTTGCAAGGGAGCTACCCCAAAGTAAACATCCAAATCATATTCCCTAGGGCCCTAGATATTTAGATCATTTGAACAGTCATAAGGGGTGATATAGTGTAGAAGCTATCTTCTACAAGTCTCTCTTAACTAACTAGTCACATATACCCAACATACAAGTATACCAACTCTACGAAAGAACCTCAACTACAGCATATCAAAGTACTTGCTTCCAACTTTGTCAAACCACCAACTCATACTCAAGCGGTAGAGTATTTATCCACGTTGTAGCAGTAATAGTTTGGGTTTTTCTAAATAGTACTTTTAGAAAATACTATTACAGGTCATATTCTACGTATTCGAAATACGCTCATGCTATGAAGTGAGTGGATTACTTATTAGCTAAAGGTAAGCTATTTTCCATTTAGAATTCATAACACAATAACCTAAACATGATGAGATTCTCATTCTCATCAATCGGTTAAGAACAAACGTTTATGTGTTAAGTAACTCGTGATCTATACCTTACTGTGAAAGACCATTATTCACATGGATTACTTACTTAAACACAATGGGTCCTATCCAAACATAAATCATGCATAAATAAAATATAAATTTACAAGTAAATTTTGAGAATAAATTCTTGTATTAATAAATTTGATAATTACTCAGAAAACTAGTCTAGAGGGCATACATTCCAACAATCTCCCACTTGCATTCTAGGATTAAGAAAGTCCATAAGTGCCCATCTCTATGGAGTCTAAGTGTTTCTTGAAGACTTTCTCAACCAAAGGTTTAGTGAAGGGATCTGCTAGGTCATTCTCCGAGACTATCTGTTCCACCACAATTTTCTATCTCTGGATGAAATTTCGGATCAGGTGATACTTCCTCTCGATGTACTTCCCTTTCTTGTGGTTCCTGAGTTCTTTAGATTGCGAGATTGTTCTAGAGTTGTCACAATATACCATAATCGGTTTGTCCATGTATGGCATAACTCTAAGTTCTAAAAGAAACTTCCGGAGCCAGACTGCTTCTTTGGATGCCTCTGAAGCTGCCACATACTTAACTTCCATGGTTAAGTCAGCAATGTAAGATTACTTAATACTCCTCCATGAAACAACTCATCCAAATAAGGTGAAGACATACTACTAGTAGATTATCTCTCATCCTTATCTGCTTGGAAGTTTAAGTCTGTGTATCCAGAAGGAACCAAGTCGTCAGCCCTATAAACCAACATATAATCTTTTGTACTATTGAGTTACTTAAGAATATGCTTTACAGCTTACCAATGAACCTCCTCAGGGTTTGACTGATATCTGCTAACTAAGTCTAGTGCATAGCATGGCATACATGAGACTTTCCACAATCGAAGCTTAGGGAATCCTACTTATCTTGTATTTTTCCTCTTGAGACTTAGGACAGTCCTTAGAACAAAAAGACAGCCCATGTCTGCAAGGGATTAGAGCTCCCTTGCATGAGTCCATGCTAAACTTGGTCAGCATCTTGTCAATGTATATCCTTTGGGATAATCTTAACATTCTCTACTTCCTATTTCTAAGAAGTTTAATCCTGAGAATATAACTGACTTCTCCCAAGTCCTTCATACTAAATTGACTAGACAACCAAATCTTAGTAGATGACAATGTTCCTATATCATTCCCAATGAGTAGCATGTCATCCATATATAGGACAAGAAAAATCACATTTATGCTTTCTAATTTCCTGTACACGCATGGTTCATCTTTGTTTTGAATAAAACTGTAAGATTTTACAGTCTCGTCAAAATAAATGTTCCATGTTCTAAATGTCTGCTTAAGTCTATAAATGGACTTCTTAAACTTGCAAACCATATATGCTCCTGGCCTTTAGCAATAAAACCTTCTGGTTGGGACATATAGATGTCTTCGTTAAGATGTCCATTAAGAAATGCCGTCTTGACATCCATTTGTCATATCTCGTAGTCAAAATGACATGCGATAGCAAAAATGATATGAATGGATTGAAACCTGGCTACTAGGAAAAATGTTTCCTTATAATCGATTCTCTCTTTCTGAGTATCCTTTTTTGCCACAAGCCTAGCTTTAAAGGTTTCCACCTTCCTATCTGCTCCCTTCTTCCTCTTGTATAGTCACTTACACTCAATGGATTTTATCCCTTCGGGTAAAGCTACAAGATTCCAAACCTGATTGAAGTACATAAACTCAATCTCGACTTTTATTACTTCATGCCATAGATTTGCATCGGCATTAGCAATAGTCTCCTCATATCTAGTGGGATCTTGTTCCTAATGGTTAAAGACCAACTCGAAAGCCTCTCCTGTCTATCTTTCTGGAACTCTAGATACCCTCCCACTATGACGAAGCTCGTTCTTGAGGCTGTGCCTCTTCTTATTCTATAATCGGGTTTGAAGAAGTTGATTCCGTAGATAATTTCTCCTCGAGTTCCAACCTTGTTGAACTTTTAATAGAAGTACTTTGATCATCCTCCAAGTATCTAGCATTAGTACTTACCAGTACTTTTTGCTTCTTGGGATGATAAAAGTAACCTCATTTTATCCCTTTTGAATACCCAATAAAGTAGCATAATTCTGATTTTGGTTCTAGCTTATCTCCCTTGATCAGTACATAAGTTAGACAAATCCATATCCTGAGATGATTTAGACTTAGCTTACGCCTAGTCTACATCTCATAGGGCGTCCTAGGTACTAACTTGGAATGCACTAAGTTCAGAATGTATACCGCTATTTCTAAGGCATATCCCCAAAAAGAAATCGAAAGAGTAGCATGCGACATCATACTTTGGACCATTTCCATCAATGTCATGTTCCTTCTTTCAGCTACTCTATTCTGCTGGGGTGTACCCAGTGCAAAGAGTTGGGATACTATCTCATGATGTATTATGGAATTTTTGAACTCACCGAAGAGGTACTCACCACCACGATCCAATCATAAGGTTTTGATCAGTTTACCTGTCCGACGCTTCACTTCAACCTTAAATTCTTTGAATTTGTCAAAAGAATCAGATTCATCAGGTAGACATATCCAAAACCTTGTACAATCATCCGTGAAAGTGATGAATTACTCAAAACCTCCTCTAACTTGTGTAGACAAAGGATCACACACATTAGTATGAACAAGGCCCAATATCTTCTTGGCTGTATCAGCCTTTTGGGTGAACGACCTTTTGGTCATTTTTCTTATAAGGCAAGATTCACACTGAGACCAACTTTCCAATCTTAATGAGCCCAAGAACCCATCATGGATTAACTTTCAAATTCTGGTTGAGTCAATATGACCCAACCTTACATGCCAAATATATGAGTCATTGACATTGGTCTTTCTCTTCTTACTTAAAGGTTCAAATTGAGCGTTATTTATTTAATTGCTTGTAGAATTTAAAAAGAAGAAATTTCCATACATGTGCCATGTACATAAAATTTCTCCATTTTTACTGATAATAATATCATAATATCCGTGATTTATTAGCTTTGCAATTGAAGTCAAATTTTGTCTAAAATCGGGTACATATAAAATATCCTTCAAAATAACTATTTTATTACAATAAAAAACAAGATCCAGTTCTCCTACTGTAAGGGCCCATACTTGTGCTCCATTTCCTACTCGTAGTCCATGCTTGCCCTTCTGGAGTCTTTTTATCTTCCTAAACCCCTGCAAGGAGTTACAGATATGATCAGTGGCTCCAGAATCAACAATCCAAGTGGAAGTTGATCCAACCATTGAAACTGACTCTAGATAGAGAATAATACCTGTAAGGTTTTTCTTGGCCTGAAGTTCTGGACACTTATTTTTTCAGTGTCCCTTCTGCTTGCACTCGAAACACTTGCTTTTGGACTTATTGGGCTGGGCCAATGCGTTTCCCTTCTTCTTCTTGAACTTCTTGGGTTTGTGTCTAGTTTTGAAAGAAGAAGTCCTAACAATCATAGCCTTGGACTGTGGCTTCATGACCTGCCTTGTGAGCCGAATCTTATCTACGAACATCGTGGCTAGTGATTGGCTAATTTCGTACGCAGTGGCTATGTGCTCGTGTTTAGATTGGAGCACATTAGATATGGAGGCCAACATGTAGCATCGAGCTATCTCGTTGGCCTTGTTCCATGCTTTCTTATCATTTCGCTCTTTAGCGGTAGAATCCTCCCCGATAACATGACAGGTGTCAAAAAAGACATACTTATACTCCTCAGCAGTGAGTATTATGTTCAAGTTTCTTTTTCAATCCACATAATTTGGACTCATTAGCTTATTCTCACGGAGAATAACGGCCAAAGGACTAAAAAAACCTCCACCAACTATTTCTAAAAAATCAAAAATAAAAGAAAACTAAGTTTGTAAAAAATAAAATAATTTATGACTTTATCCTCATATTAAATCCGATAATAGTTAACCCTATCATTATTATCTTTAATATGATTAATTTGGCTCTTAAGAAAATTGACATAACTTCTTAGAAAGATTAATAGTTTCCTAAGTTAAGTGTATTAACCACCACAAATTAATTTTCCTTCTAAGTAATGATCTAGAAGATAACTCCATCGTGAGATGACCGTTTCTTCTCATTTTCTCTAGACATTCCTCGTACTACAACCTCCAACGTGGGCTGACCGATCATAACACGTGTCCCAAGTTATTAATTACATCTATCCATTAGTTCTAGATCTTTGTGGTATCCACATCCTATACGGGCTTACTTCTAGGGTGAAGCGAGGGGACCCATGATCTCTAATGAGGATCGTGATGAAAGCCGTGGGGCCGTTAGAGCATCTCTCCCACTTAATATTTTAAAATAAAGGTTTTCTTGAAAAATATCCTTTGAAATTTTCAATTAAGTTTTCTTTTAACTCAAAATAAAATATCTAAACCTATAAAAATTTCTATGTCAAGGTTTATACCCTTTGAAAAAATTTTCATGGATTAATTTTATTTAAGTTAATAATCATAATAATTTGAAAATTTTATAATAAAACTTTTGAGAGATTGTGATCTCAAGTTTAATTTGACAAAAATAATTTTTCTTAATAAAAATAAATCAAAATACTTTTCTATTTTAACTCACAAAAATATCTAAATCTATAATATTTTCTATGTTAACGATAATATCCTTTGAGAAAATAACCAAGAATTAATTTTTGTTCGAATTAAAATTAACCATTTAATTTAAGAAAAATATTTTTCTTTGTCAAAAATTCTCAAAGATTTTGGTCTTTGAGAAAACACGCACATAGAGTACAAAAAAGAAATAAGCATGTTAGAAAATTGTAAACGTTTTCATGCTTTTTTATTCTTTCAACCTAAGTGTCCAAATAATAGAATTAAACATATTAATTAATTAATAGTCTTATTTAATCCTAAATTTCCTTTACTATTATTTTTCATGCAAAATATTCAAAGAATATTAACTATTGCAATAAAAATAACTTCATCTTATATGGGACCAAAAATTAAAAAAAAATTAATTTAATTGCAGGTCCAGTGCACTCGCCACACTAAATCATGGCCCATGAGAAAAACCCATGGACTGCGATCCAGGCGAGTGCCCACGACACGGCCCTCCAGCAGCCTGGCTCTCGGTCAAAATTGAAGGCCGCAATTTGAGCAATTTGCAATTTGCAATTTGCAAATTGCTTCCTCACAGAAGCCACTCTTCCACAAGGAAGGCTTCCTCGCGGTGTGCGAGGAAGCCAGAAGCTTTCCTCGAGCGCTGGTGTGGCTGCGGCTCCAAGCCGTGGCCCAGTCGGCTCCACTCTCAATCAAGCAGTAGCTCGGCTTGTGGCTCGGCTCGACTCATCTTCTCCAGCATTTTCTGCGATTTTTCTTTTGCGTTTTTGTACTTCTTCTTCTGGTTCTTTCGTCCAAACAACATATAAAAACACTTAATAAGCGCTATGCCCTTAAAAAATACTAGGCGTACACGATATCTATAAAAGCAATCAAATTACAGCGTTCCTATACTTCCACTCGCGAAGCTTACATAGAGACTATCCCAAACTAGAAACACAAAGGTTCACAGAAAATATCTAAAACAAATATTTTCTTATTTTAGTTAAGCCTAGCATGTTTCCTATATTTGCCAAACCATGGCTCTGATACCATTTGAAGGTTGAAATGGCAAAAATGATGAAACTGAAAGCATGCTTACTGAACAAAAAAATATATATATACAAAGCATCATGGAAACTATTTGCCTTTGTGTTTGAATGACCTTATTGACACTGAAGAAGATGTCTGGACCTGAACGCTTGAAGTCACTGGTTCTCTCAACACCTTCGGTTGTACTCTTGCGAGCCGTTTACTCCTTTTCATTCACGTAAAGTTTTTGAACTTTTGAAATATAGCCACTGTTTTTCTTCCCAAGCCGGTGAAAGCTACAGAGAGTGAATTAAGAATTGTCTTGGTTCTTTTTCTTTTTCAAAAAAAAAAAAAAAAAATTGCCAGAGAGAGCCTAAGTACGTGAAAACAAAACCATAGCATTTTTGTAATCTTTTCACACCAAACAATACAGGATCCATCCCATATTATTTTTTATTTTATTTTATTTTATCTTTGGTCTCATTCATTAGACCAAATAAAATTATTTACTCTTGGGTTTGAGCACTTATAAATAATAAGTCTCAATTATTTATTTTTTAGACTTCATAAAACAGCCCAATAAATAATTAATAAGCTCAAATATATCAATATAAAATATAAAATATTTTATTTAATTTATATCTTGGTTAATTTTTTAATTATTCAATCTGGGCCTTGGGCCTTGAATAATTAATTAACCAATTAAACTAAAAAATATATATACTCTCTCTTGGGTCTTTTATTTTATTCTAGTCTAATAAATAAATTAGACTACTTAAATAAAATAAAATAAAACCCATAATTATCAATACCAATTCCTTAACCCAAATCTGTCAGGACTTAAGGGCTATTCTGTGAGACCAAAAGACACATTGCATTGATTACTAAAATGACCAAAATATCCCTACTATATAAATAGTTGTATTTTGTATTTTAAATATGTTTTAATATCACTAAAAGAAAATATTGACTCCAAAAACAATGTTGCGTTTTAGCAAAGTCTCTGGCCTACATGTGTAATGACTAAAATATCCCTCTACGCATTGTCGTACATTTAGAGAGGAGGAGTGTACTAACACCTTTCTAAAAGACATCTACCATCCTTAAACCTCTAATCCAATGATCCACAACTTCTGGAATATCATCATAAGTAAACATCTAAGTCATGTTTCCCAAAGCCCTGGATATTTAGATAATTTGAACAGTCACAAGGAGCGATATAGCGTAGAAGTTATCTTATACAAGTTTATCTTAACTAACTAGTCACATATATTCAACATACAAGTATATCGGCTCTACGAAAGAACCTCAACTACAACATATCAAAGTACATGCTGTCAGCTTCGTCAGACCGCCAACTCATACTCAAGTAGTAGAGTATTAGTCCACGTTGTAGCAGTAATAGTTTGGGTTTCTTCTAAATAGTACTTTTAGAAACTACTATTATAGGTCATATTCTACGTATTCAAAATACGTTCATGCTATGAAGTGAGTGGACTACTTACTGGCTAAAGGTAAGACATTCCCCATTTGAAATTCATAACACAATAACTTAAACATGATAAAATTCCTATTCTTATCAATCAATTAAGAACAAACGTTTATGTGTTAAGTAACCTGTGATCCATACCTTACTGTGAAAGACCACCATTTACATGGATCACTTACTTATACACAATGGGTTCTATCCAAACGTACATCATGCACAAATAAAATGTAAATTCACAAATAAATTTTGAGAATAAATTCTTTTATTAATAAATTCAATAATTATATCAGAAAACTAATCTAGAGGGTATACATTCCAATAGATACTAAGGTCTGCTGAAGACTCAATTCTCTCCATATCTCCTTCATTAATATACTCATCATTGTCTTATTTACTTTCCTTATCATGTATAGCATATGATGTGTCCGGACTTGGGTATAAAAATCATACAAAAACTAAGCACATTCTCATTCAAGTTCAAATTAAAACGTTCAACCCAAATCACACATATGAGCAAGCGTACTCATCATTAACTGAGCATAGGGTTCAAACGAGTGTCGATCCTCCAGGAACAAGTAGACATTAATCACCTTTCTTTCATTATTTAACCGACTCGATAAAGTGAAAAATAAGTAAAAAGAAAATCAAAAACAAAATATTTACATGTCAAGGATGTAGATGTAAGTAACTTAAGCCATTGTCTAGATCAACATGACCTTAAAGAACTCAACCATTATCATAACTAATTATTCCATTAGCATCATGAAGGATTAAGATAGATTCACTTCTTTTTCAATCCATGACTCCTTACCTTCTAGGTAACTTAGTATCACATGTTCTGTCTCAACCAGTCCTATCCAAAAGATGCACTGAACACCATTCTTGATTAAATTTTCATATTCTGGCACACTTAAAATATGAAATTAACCAATGAGTCTATATTCTGACAGACATCAATTAACTTTTAATTACCAATTATTAGCAATTAACTCCCCTTTTCAAGCAAGTTAAGAGACAACAAATATGAAAATAATCAATTGAACTATCATCAACCCCTTTTTCAAGCAAGTTAATAGAAAATAACAATAAACCAATCTCGTAATTAGCACAAGTAATTAAATACGAAGAAGAACAATCAATTAATCAAAAGATTAAATAACTCTAAATATTATGAATATCTAAAATAATGTCAAATTACAAATAAACAATTAACATATCATTGTTCAAGAAAAAGAAAGCACTCATAGACAAATCTCTTTCTTCTTCCTTTAAAGACCTTCTTACACAACCCTCCTTGAACTTGAAGAATTCCTCATTCCATTGAGTGATCTTCTATGATAATTGATTAATTCTCCCATTTCCTTTATGTTTTTCATCTATTTAAAGGCTTGGGAAGTGCCTAAACTCGTAGGTACAAAATTCTTGGTCGAGTAAAAGTTGGAAGATACTAAAACTCCTCAGATTACCAAAATTCGCGTAGAAAAAACCAAGAACCGCCTTAACATCAAGGCACAGCTGGCACCGCCTTGACTCTTGGAGCCGACGCTGGTTGTGTTCTGTTCCTCCACTTGTTCGCTGATTTTTCTTCAAATTTTGCACAATATTTCCCAGAATGCAGCCAGCGCTGGTTCCAGCTTCACAGCTGGCGCCGCCTTGGTTCTGTTATGCCCTTTTCAACAATTTTTCTATCGCTTCGAAGTTCGTTTCAACAATGCATGGCCGGCATCGGTTCTAAGGTCCTAGCCGGCGCCGCCTCTCCTCTGTTTTGCAATGTTTTTGTTCGGTTTTACCCTAAAAATCTGAAATAATGAACAAAATACCTTTTCAAGGGTAAAATCTCAAATATGAAGGAATATGACTAGTTATTGAACAAAATATATCACAAATGAACCTCAAATAATTAAGAAAAACATGACTAATTTAGCCCCTATCATATTCCCCCACACTTAGCTCTTTGCTTGTCCTCAAGCAAAGTAACAAGAATAAGTAGGAAAACACAAGGTTTAATCAAATCACTTAATCAATTTCAAAACAATATCTTCAATACTTTTTTCATTCAAGAACATAAAACATATAATACTAAATCTTTCACAACCAATGCAAGACTTGTGTTAGTGATAAATGACTTAGTAGAACCATCACAATACTTTACACTATTCTCAAACCATTGGAAAGAATTTAGTTCAAAAAGAATATGCATTCCATAGGCTTACTCTTCATATACTCTCTCCACTAATCCGAGATATATCATGATTCCACTTAGATCAAGTAGGACTTTTAATCTTGTAATGTAAGGCTAAAGGCTTGTAATGTAACTTATCAAACGAAGGATATAGGAGAATCAAAAGTTAAAGAAATTGAGAGTTAGCAAGAAAAGGATAAACAAATGAATCAATAATTTCCAACTCTTCTTGCTCTCCTATTCCAAAAATCAATCAAACCATAACCTTGTATAACAATTACAACTCCACTCCAATAAATCTTGCACTTTTTCTCTTTCCATTCAACTCTTCTTTTTATCAACTCTTTCTTTTAACAAGATCATTCAAATTTTCCAGCAATGGTGTCAAGTTTTAAGATGAACTTAACTTTTTTTTTTTCAGCTCAATCACCCTTCCTTTTGTGATCTTTTCTTTCACTATTGTTGTTGTTTGTTTTTCACTTCTTTTCTTTCATTCTTTCTAGCAGCTTTTTGCTTTCTTTTTCAACTCCTTTGTTTATTTTTTTTTCCATTCTCTCTTATCTCTTTCTTCTCTTTGAGGGAAAACGAAAAACAGGGGAGCATGTTCTGTACGTAAAAAAAATTGGAGAAAAATAAAACGCGAGCCATAAAGGCCATGCGGAAGCGTGAAGATCATACATTTGCGTTCCTTAACCCTCCTAGGTTGCGTAGGAACAGATTGAACGGTTGGAATCGCCTCGCTTTGCACACTTGAAGGAGCTTCCGGTTGAACACCCGCTAGCCTTCGACTTCGCCTTGTTTGGATTAACGCTTAGCTCTCCAACTCTCGGGATATTCCTCAGCCTAACCTCTAGTTGGTGAACACAATGGAGAAGAAGAATGGACTCAAAACTCCTTGGTTCAGTTGCTATTCGTTAGCAAAGAAGATAAGAAGAAACACAGAGGGAGGTGCCGTGAGAGAGCAAGAGAGAGACGTGAGTGCTTGAGGCTAGGGAAAGAATTAGGGTTTTTTTCTTTTCAAATAGTTGTTTATATTTAGCCTAAACTAGGTCTCTCAATCTCTGATAAACATATCCCCAGGATTTCAAAACACCCGGATGTTATCCTGAGAAACAGTTTGGACTAACCTTAAACTCCTCTTAACCGTATATGGAAAAAAACCCTAAGGTCCAAGCTATTGGGCCAGATAAATATTTATTATTTTTCTTGGACCCAAAAGGCCCAAAATAATAAATATTAATTATTTATTTCATGGGCTTACATAAGTAACCCAATAAATAATTAATGAGCCCAAATGAACCATAATAATTAATCTTTAATTATTTATTTCTTGGGCTTATATAAATAACCCAATAAATAATTAAACATTAATTATTTCCCCTGGTTTAAGCTCAGGTTAATTTCTTAATTATTCATACTGGACCTAGGCCCTGAATAATTAATTAACCAAATAAACTAGATAATTAATTTCTCTCAACTCCTATTTTATTTATTTATTTATTTTATTCCAGTCCAATAATAAATTAGACTTCCTGAATAAAATAAAATAAAATAAAATAAAATAAAATAAAATCATCTTCAACTGAGACCAATTCCTCAACCCAAAAGTAGTTAGGACTTACGGGCTATCCCAAGGACCAAAAAGACACATCGTCTTGGCTGCTAAAATGACCAAAATACCCCTGCTATATAAATAGCTATATTTTATATTTTAAATATTTCCTAATATTACCATAAGAAAATATTGACTCCAAGGACAATGCTGCATTCGCAAAGTCTCCGACCTATAGGTGAGATGACTAAAATACCTCTCTACACATCGCCGTACATTTAGAGAGGAAGAAGTGTACTAACACCCCCTTAAATGACATCTACCATCCTTAGGCTTCTAGTCCAATGATCCACGACTTCCTGGAGTGTTTCCGCTTTCCAAGGGAGCTACCCTAAAGCAAACATCCAAGTCATGTTTCCCAGGGCCCTGGATAATTTAGACCATTCGGACAACCACAAGGGGTGATATAGTGCAGAAACTATCTTGTATAAGTCTGTCTTAACTAACTAATCACACATACCTAACATGCAAGTATATTGGCCCTACGATAGAACCTCAACTATAGCAAATCAAAGTATATACTTCCAGTTTCGCCAGACCACCAACCCATACTCAAATCGTAGAGTACTAGTCCACGCTGTAGCGGTAGTAGTCTAGGTTTCTACCATATAGTACTTTGAGAAACCACTACTACAGGTCCTGTTCTACGTATTCAAAATACGCTTATGTTATGAAGTGAGTGAACTACTCACTGGCTAAAGGTAAGCCATTCCCCATTTGGAATTCATAACATAATAACCTAAACATGATGATGTTCCCAATCTCATCAATAGGCTAAGAACAAATGTTTATGTGTTAAATAACCTATGATCCGTACCTTACTGTGAAAGACCACCATTCACATGGATCACTTATTTAAACACAATGGGTCTGTTCCAAACAAAAATCGTGCACAAACAAAAAATAAATTCACAAATAATTTCTGAAAATAAATTCTTTTATTAAAATATTCGATTTTACATCAGAAACCTAGTCTAAGAGGGCATACAATCCAACACTCTTTCTTTTTCTTTTCAACTTAACTTGCTATTGATCCATGACTGAAAGTAACAAGTCATGATCTTTATCCCAACATTCTTCATCAACATTCTCATACATATACTTTCATCCATCAAGAGCATAAAGATTTGGAAAATCATTCAAACTCTCATAAACAAGTAATGAACAAATAGTGTGATCGGTTTTCAAGAAAGAAATCAACAATTTAGGCTCAAAAGAGGCACTAGGAATAATATAAAAATTGGCAGGCTTGAAAAGCTCAAACTATCTAAAGAAGGCCTATTACCGTCATCTCTAAGTTAAATTATTATTGTCTTTCTTATTTCACCTCAAGAAGTATTCAAGTAAGTTCTAGAATACTCTATAAATTTTAGTAGAAAAACATGTTTAAGAACAATGCAAAGCATTTGATCAAGAACTATTTCGTCCAAGTGCGTGCAAAAAGTCATGTATAAGCTATAAATGATCTAGAATATATGCTCTATAATCCATCATAAAGACATGCACTAAAAATATAGTTTGAAATCTCAAAGAAAGTCAGAAAAATTTTGAAAATTTGCTCCCAAGAAGAAGGAAAGTATAAAAGAATGATGCATAGAAGAATTTTCAATCGAATCACTCCCCTACACTTAAACTGAACATTGTCCTCAATGGCCAAATAAATATAACAAGAAAGAAACAATGCCATGGGACAAAAAATATAAAGAAGAAGAGATAAGAAAGGCAATACTTCCATATATTGTGCAATGTGCTAAAATTGATGAAAATTTGGACAAAGTATATCCCCAAACCACTCCCCCATACTTAAATTGGACAATGTCTCCATTGGCAGAAAATAAATATAAGAACGCATCTCCAAAGGGACGAAATAATAAGGGGTTAGAAAGTTTAAGTAATCCTGCCCAAGTGCGATAATGCTCCAATAGATATCTAAACGTGAGGTACATAGAAGGGCTTGTCCAAGAGGACTCTATGCCTATAAAACAAAACACAAATAAAAGCACAAGGCAAATAATAATAAAATAAAAACATACCTAAATAAAAGAAAATAAACTAAAGAAAAAGAATAAAACAATAAACAAATAAAAAATAAAACAAAAACTCTCTACACTCATCATGCTTCCTCATCAAACCTTTTAAAAAGAAATTA
The DNA here is from genome assembly GCA_026120185.1 of Voacanga thouarsii. Lineage (NCBI taxonomy): Eukaryota > Viridiplantae > Streptophyta > Magnoliopsida > Gentianales > Apocynaceae > Voacanga > Voacanga thouarsii. The sequence continues at coordinate 623,384 of JANUWF010001360.1, read as the reverse complement.
AAGCTCAAAATAGCAGATAGGTATACAGAATGTAGAAAGAATGGAGGATTTTAAAAAATAGAAGGTTCATGAAAATAATTTTTTCTCACTAAAGTAAAACACATAAACCTCTTTCTCTAACATTTCTTTAGACACACAAATATTGTTGTCAACATATAAGTACACAAATATTGTTGTCAACATATAAGTGCACATGGTTTCTAAAGAATACATCAAGCTTGAAATCACCGATTAACCCTTCAAAAGAATTTTTACAATTTAAAATAGCCCTTTAAACTTAGTGTTTGAGTTCTTAAAGATGGGATTGAGAAATTCTTACTTTTCAATGCTTTGACAAATACCAAGTTACTTCCTTGAGATTAGGGTGAATGGTAGAATTCGTCAACATTCTCAACGGGTTTCTTATGATGTAGCGTTAAAAGATCCAACTCCTTGAGGCATGATAAATTTAACACAACATCATTTGGACCTTTATTCTCCAAGAATTGAGAGGAACCTAAAAAAAATCATGTGATAAAGAGAGATTAGAATTATTAGCACGTAGAATAGAATTGAATACCTCCCGTTCCACATTAGACAATTGGTCCTCATTTCCTCTCTCTTTTCCTTGGAGATTATCTTGTTCAAGCATATGGGCCTTTAAGGCATTCTCAACCAACTTGATTAGTTGTGTTCTTTGGTAGCTCAATTGTTGAGACGCTTCTTCATGCTACTAAACAGATGAATTTGTATTGGCAACAAAAAAATTCACCAATGTTATTAATGATGTCCCACTAAGAACATCAATGCGAGCTTGTAATTTTGCCAATCAATACACTAATGTTTTTTTTTTTTTTGAATGCAAGATGTAGTACTGATGAATCATGCAATTTAATTCCTGAAGTCACGATAAAAAGAACAAAACAAAACGACGAAAATAAAAATTGTTCCAAATAGCAAAAATGACTTCACTGCTTTCCACGGCCTACACCTATAAAAGACAAGAAGAAAGTTAGATAAAAAAATTAAAAGAAGAAAAAGTTAGTCAATAAAACAGGGTCAAGGTTAGTAAGTTAGGTTACATAGGTATACAAAAGATACATAAGATACAAAAGTTAGAACCTCTTTGCGAGAAGAACAATTGTACATGTTTACATATTTACGTATTTACATATTTACATGGTTAAATCAACAAAGTCCGAGCTTTCATGCTATTATTCCCCGGCAACGGTGCAAAAAACTTGATGTGCTCGGACTTGGGTATAAAAATCATACAAAAACTAAGCACATTCCTAATCAAGTTTAAATTAAAACGTTCAACCCAAATCACACATATGAGCAAGCGTACTCATCATTAACCGAGCATAGGATTCAAACGAGTGTCGATCATTCAGGAATAAGTGGACATTAATCACCTTTCTTTCATTATTTAACTGACTCGATAAAGTGAAAAACAAGTAAAAAGAAAATCAAAATCAAAATATATACATGTCAAGGATGTAGATGTAAGTAACTTAAGCCATTGTCTAGATAAACATGACCTTAAAGAACTCAACCATTATCATAATTAATTATTCCCTTAGCATCATGAAGGATTAAGATAGACTCACTTGTTTTTCAATCCATGACTTCCTATCTTCTAGGTAACTTAGTATCACATGTTTTGTCTCAACCAGTCTTACCCAAAAGATGCACTGAACACCATCCTTGATTAAATTTCCATATTCTGACAAACGTAAAGTATAAAATTAACCAATAAGTTCATATTCTGGCAGACATCAATTAACCTTTAATTACCAGTTCTTAGCAATTAACTCCCTTTTCAAGCAAGTTAAGAGACAACAAATATGAAACTAATCAATTGAACTACCATCAACCCCTTTTTCAAGCAAGTCAATAGAAAGTAACAATCAACTAATCTCGTAATCAGTACAAGTAATTAAATACGAAGAAGAACAATCAATTAATCAAAAGATCAAATAACTCTAAGTATTATGGATATCTAAAATAATGTCAAATTACAAATAAACAATTAACATATCATTGTTCAAGAAAAAGAAAGCACTCATAGACAAACCTCCTTATTCTTCCTTTGAAGACCTTCTTGCACAACCCTCCTTGAACTTGAAGAATTCCTCATTCGATTGAGTGATCTTCTATGATAATCGATGAATTCTCCCATTTCCTTTGTGTTTTTCATCTATTTAAAGGCTTAGGAAGTGCCTAAACTCGTAGGTACAAAGTTCTTGGCCGAGTAAAAGTTGAAAGATATTAAAACTTCTCAGATTACCAAAAATCACGTAGAAAAAACCAAAAGCCACCTTAACATTAGGGCATAGCTAGCGCCGCCTTGACTCTTGGAGCCGACGCCGGTTGTGTTCTGTTCCTCCACTTATTCGCCGATTTTTCTTCAAATTTTGCACAATGTTTTCCAGAATGCAGTTGGTGCTGGTTCCAGCTTCACAGCCGGCGCCACCTTGGTTCTGTTCTATCCATGTTTCAACAATTTTTCCATCGCTTCGAAGTTCGTTTCAACAATGCATGGCCGGCACCGGTTCTAAGGTCCTAGCCGGCACCGCCTCTCCTCTGTTTTGCAACGTTTTTGTTCGGTTCTACCCTAAAAATCTAAAATAATGAACAAAATACCTTTCTAAGGATAAATTCTCAAATATGAAGGAATATGACTAGTTATTGAACAAATGTATCACAAATGAACCTCAAATAATTAGGAAAAACATGACTAATTTAACCCCTATTAGCATAGCATGAAACAAACGTTAAACTTTTCAGCAAGTTCCCTTGATATGAAATCTTTCAGCGTGAGAGGTACTGGAGATTTCTTTCAAAAAGAATCATCTACTATTGATGCAGATTTGGTCTTCTTACTTTTGACCTTCCTCATATTTTTCTTTGTGAATCTGTTTCTTACCAATGAAGCTCTACCTCTTGAGGCTTTGGTGCGTTTCTTTCTTTTTGTCACAAGCGTCCAACCTTCATCTTCTCCATGGATGGAAGGTTCTTCAACTTCTTGTTGATGTCCTTTGGTAGGAAGGACTTATTTGTTAACTTCAACATTGATAGGATCAAAACTTCCAAAATAACGGATTTAACGGGAAGGATGACAACAGTTGTCAAATTTGCGGATGCTTTGTCTTCTTCAAGGACTATATATCCTTCATGAACCAACTGCATGATCTTGTCCTTAAATACAAAACATTTCTCAATCGGATGACCAATCAGCTGATTGTACTTGCAGTAATTGGGATCATTTATTCGTCCAACTTCATTTGCAACTCTATAGCTTTAGCAGCTAATAATTCATTGAATATTGAAGAAACATTAGAATTGAAGAAAGGATATTCGTTAAACTGCCTTTCTTCTAAGGTTACATTTTTCCTTTCCTGTGAAAGATCCATTTTCTTGGTCACTTTTTAAGTTACATTTGAAGAAATTTTTATTGGAGCCGCGACTGTGGCTATAGATTCTTTTTCTTCCATTTTAGAAAAAAATTTGCTCTCTTTTCTAAAATCTTATTTTTCTTTACTTTTGTTGGGGTCTTGAATAGGTGCCTTACCCCTATGTGCGACAATGCTCAATTCTATATCATGAGCACGGGTCGCCATTTCTTCAAAAGTCTTTGGCATGATCCCTTTAAGGATATTCTAGAGTCCCCAGTTTATGCCTTGAATGCACATCTTAATTGCAGATGATTCAATTAGACGATCTCTACAACTGAGGTTCAAATTCCTCTATCTGTTGAAGTAGTCCACCACTGGTTCGTCTTTCCATTAACGAGAGTTGGTGAGCTCTACCATGCTGACGATTCTATGAGTGCTATAGAATCTGTTGATAAACTCTTGTTCAAGTTGCTCCCAACTGTTGATGGAACCAGGTGCCAAATCGATGTACCAGTCAAATGCATTTTCTTTGAAGAATCGTACAAATTGTTTCACTAGTAGATCCCATAAGTTCTGGCATTGTTGCACATCTCAATGAAGTGAGCCACATGCTGTTTGGGATTTCTTTTGCCATCAAATTGTTGAAAGTTTGGTGGCTAATATCCAGCTGGCGTTCTCTATCGTCAATTCTTTGCGAATAAGGCTTTGCATATGTGAAAGTAGATTTGTTACCTCCTTCATACTTGTCCTTAATTGTACCCATGATGAAGTCTTTGAACTGATCAACATGAATCATACATTCGGAGGATATCTAAATATCCTATGATTTCTTGAAAGTATCCACTTCCTTTTGCACTTCATATCTCTTTAGAGGAGCTTGACTTGTTTCGCCCGTCTTCTCAAAGCCATTGATGAGATGCGCGATGGTAAGATCTTGCTCTTGGGAACATTTGGCGAGTCCCTCCACTAATTTTGTGAGGTGCGCAAGTTGGCTTCCAGACTTTGTGTGCTAGTCATCATAACCGGCGTCACAGAAGAAGCAGTAGAATCTTCATTGAATGAAGCTTTAGATTTGAGGTCCCTATGGAGGGATTGAGGCGCAGAGCTAATACTTGAACTTTGGTCAGCTTGCTTGGAGATGTTGGTCTTCTCCAATGAAGGTGACATCTTGCACATTGTAGAAGCAGCATCTTACTTCAACTTTGTAGTTGCAGGCGATGAGACACTGAAGTTTTGAGCCTCGCTTTGTGAAAGAACTCGAGCTTTACTTCTTGTCAGCATGCCTTAGCTTGAAGCTTGTGGAGCCTTGCCAACAGTTGTAGCAGCCTTCATGATATCAACAACTTTTGAACGAACAGATGTAGTTTTGCTATTCTTTGGGGCCATTGAGTTGATTTGTGCTTGTACTTGAACTTGGGATTAATTTAAAGGTTCAAGAGAAGAGATGGGAGGCAGAAATTGTCCCACTGGGCGTGCCAGAAATTTGTAAACGACAAATTTCAAGTCTGCAAATAAGACAAGAAAAATATTGAAAATACAAAATATTTAGTAAATATGAATAGTGGTTACAAATCTCCGAAGAAGTCCTAAATTACAGGATAAGTCCTCCGATTCTTCTCTTTTTGAAAAACATTGATTTGAGAGCTGAAGAGCTTGATCTCGGATCGAATGGAATTTGATGACGAATACTTGATTGCCAAGCCTTCGAGACTTGTTTGATGCAGACCAAGATGAACGCTTTGAAATTTGATGAAGATTCTAAACCTTGATTTGATGACGATTCTGAACCTTAAATTTGATAAAACTTGAATGCATGAATTTGTTGAAACTTGAGATGCCTCTTATTCGTTGAAGTTTGAGGATTTGGGGGCCCTTTGAACCATTGAGGGACGACTTTATTTATAGGCCAAAATTCCCTTAACTTTAGCATAAACAGCTGATGTGAGATTTTTAAGAAGTCTCCTAACAACCCTAATGGACTTAGATTTAAGATGGTCTGGGCCTAATTTATGTTTTAGCCCAATCTCATTTAATCTACATTATATTTGGGTTATGAAATTTTCAAAAAGTCTAATTTTAGGGTCGAGTCCACTTCCATTTAATCCATAATATAGTAGATTTAATATGAAATGGACCCTTAACAATAGCCCAATTTTAATAGTCCAATTTCATGATATATTGGATTTAATGGACTTTTAATGATGGCCCAATTATATTAATCTAAGAATAATTATATTTTTTCATGAATTAATTTTAATTAATCAAGATTAAAATATGTTATTTTCTTGTAATTTTGATTAAATTAAATAAAATTTCTCCCAAAATTTTTTGTCTACACTAACTACTGGTGAAAGTAGAATATAGGATAAATACTGGAAGAAAAAGGAAGAGCTATTGTTAAGGGGAAAAAACACAAACAAACGGCTAGGAAAAAAAAAAAGCTATTGTTTTCCTACATAAATGGGAATCTTGTTGCATGCATATAGAAAACTAACAACTTTCCTAATACCTTACGCATACCCACCGTTTCCTTTTTCTTTTCTTTTGTAATTAACATGTGGTAGCTACAGGTTTCCTAGAATTCCTATGCTGTCTCAACAACCCAATGGAACAGGGTTTTAATCAATTAGTCCAAGACTAATTAAATAACTCTCACATTAATTAATTGATCCATTTAGGTCTAATATAAAATTACGTAAGATAATTAATTAATAAACTAATTTAATTAAATTAGTCAAATAAATTATTCTAACCCAAATAAATAATTATTAGACTCTAGAATAATTCTTCCAATATTAATTTTCTACAATAAGCCCATATAATAGATAAATTTACTAAAGTTACTTGAGCTACTTTAGAGACTAAAAGACATATTATTCTTAGCTACTAAAATGACTAAAATACCCTACTAACAAATAGTTGTATTTTATCATTTTAAATATTTCATTTATTACCATATAGAAATATTGACCACAAAAATAATATTACAAGTGTTGTGTCTTAGACCTACAGGTATAATGATGAAAATACCCTTCTACGTAACACTAATCAATGAGAAAGGAAAAAATGTACAAATATATTTCTCAATGACATTTATTATTTTTTGATATCTACTTTGTTATTCATTACCTCTAATATGTACCCACTTATCTCAAGGAATTACCCAAAAACATACATACTAAGCTATGTTCTCATGGCCCTGGATTATTTAGATTATCTTAGACAAACACAAAGGAGTGTATCTTCACTAAGTGAAGTATAGAAACTTTATTGTATAAGTCTGTCTTAATTAACTAGAGTCATACACCAAATATACAAGGTTGTTGTCCTTGTGTTAAGATATCACTCATCATACATCAAAGAGCACAAGTTTAGATTTATCAAACTACTAACTTATACTCAAATCTTAGGATACTCGTCTACGCAGTAGCAACGATAGACCAATCTTTATTTTTTTATTTGTACTTTTATATATATTACTATCGCGTGGTCCAATTTTACGTATTTCAAATACGCTTATACTATCAGCGTAAGAGGACTACTCATTGGTTAAAGGTAAATCATTCTTCATTTAGAAACTATAGTGTAATGATCTAAATCTTGATGAAACACCCAATTTCATCAATCGATCAAGAATGTTTTAGCTTGTATATTAGTAGCCCATGATCTACTCCTTACTGTGAAAGCACGATCAAATCACGTAAATCACTTACGAGCATACTTGGATATTAATATGCAAATATATATAAACAAACAACTATTAATGTATAAAATATTTTATTACTTTCTAAAATATAGAAATACATAATCTATTTTGGATATACATTCCAATAATATCCCATAAGTACTATATAGACTATGATAGTTCATATGTGTCTATCCCTACGACATCCAAGTATCTCTGAAATACCTTCTCTGTCAAAGGCTTGGTAAAATGATCCATCAAATTATTTGAAGAGGAAATATGATCAACCATTATCTCCCCTTTCTAGATGAACTCTTTGATTAGATGATACTTCCTCTCAATTTGTTTGTCCTTCCTATAGTTTCTTGGTTCTTTATATTGTAACATAACTCTAGAATTATCATAATATATGATAATGGACATGTCCATTTGTGGTATAACTCCAAATTCTGTAAGAAAATTTTGGAGCCAAACTGATTCTTCTGAAGCTCCTGAAGCTGTCACATACGCAACCTCTATGGTAGAATCAATAATGCAAGATTGCTTAATACTTCTTCATGAAATAGCCCCTCTAAACAAAGTAAAAACATATCAACTAGTAGATTTTCCTTCATCTTTATCCGCTTGAAAGTCTGAGTCAATGTAACCAATAAGAATTAAATCATTAACTCTGCAGACAAGCATATAATCCCTCCCTTCAAGGTACTTGAGTTTATGCTTCACAGCGTGTCGATATTCTTCCCCTAAGTTTGACTGATATTTTTAACCATGCCTACGGTAAAGTAGATATCTGACATTGTACAAAGCATGTCATACATGAGACTTTCCACTGCCGAAGCACAGGGATTCCTACTCATTCTTTTATTTTCATCCTATGTTTTAGGACATTGCTTGGAAGATAAGGTCAATCTATGCCTAAAGGGTATGAGTTCCCCTTTGCACTGATCCATGCTAAACTTGGCCAATATCTTATCAATCTAAGCAGATTAGAATAAGTCTAACATTCTTTACTTTCTATCTTTAAGAAATTTTATACCAAACATATAAGGTTATTGGCCTTGTGTTAAGACCTCACCCATCATACATCAAAGTGCATAAGTCCACCTTCACCAGACTACCAATTTCACTCAAATCTTAGGGTACTCATCCATATAGTAGTACGATAGACCAATATTTATTTATTATAATATTTTTATATAGATTACTATTGCATGATTCAATTCTATGTATTTCAAATACGTTTATACTATTGGCATAAGAGGACTACTCACTGATTAAATGTAAACTATTCTCCATTTAGAAATTATAGTATAATAATCTAAACCTTGATGAAGTATTAACTTCAACAATCGATCAAGAACGTTTTAGCCTGTATGTTAGTAACCAATGATCTACACCTTACTGACCCAATCACGTATATGACTTACTAATATACTTTGACCTTAATGTGCAAACATATGTAAATAAACAACCATTAATGAATGAAATATTTTATTAGTTTCCAAAATACAGAAATACATAGTTTATTTTGAGCATACCTTCCAACAATTGGGAATATCTTAACCTAATATGATGTGAATTAAAGAAGCCTATGTTGAAAATAAATTAAGCCCAAGTCATTTTAAACCTAAGTCCATTAGAGTTTATTAAGAGATTTTTAAAGTCTCACATTAACTACTTATGCTAAAGTCAAGGGATCTTCAACCTATAAATAGGGTTTTCTCTCAAAAGTTTAAGAGATCCCGAAGCTCCAACAATAAGAGGCATCTCCAAACTTCAACAAGTTCAAACTTAATCAAAATCAAACTTCAACAACATTCAAGATTCAACAAAGTCAAGCATCAACAACATTCAAATTTCAACATTCAAACGTCTTAATCTTCATTAAATTTTCAAGGCGTTCATCTTGTTCTTCGTCCAACATGTCTCGAAGGCTTTGCGATCAAGTGTTTGTCATCAAGTTCTTTTTGATCTGAGATCAAAATCTTCAGCTATCAAATCAATGTTTTTCAAAAAGAGAATGATTGGTGACTCATCCTATAACTTAGGATTTTCTTCATAGATTTGTAACCACTTTTAATATTTACTAAATAGTTTATATTTTTTGATTTTTTTTTCTTATCTTAATTTGTGGACTTGAAATTTCATCGAGTTACAAGTATATTTAAAGACTATTTAAGTGATTATGAATTGCTAAAATTATTTCTTTTGATACCTTTCTTTTTAGGCTAGTGATATTGCCAAAGCAAATCTCTTCCTACCATGGCAATTTTCTTTAAAATGACTTCAATATTCCTGCAGTTAAACTTAAAGTATCTCATTATATTTGTTTCTCTCTCTCCAGCCATTTCCCTCAATTTTCTCTCCTAATTTCTCTCATCTTCCTTTCTCTATTTGCTTCTCTCTCCCCTTCTTTACTCTCTTTCCATAATTTAAACAATGTTCTCTAAATTTTGTGTCTATGAAGTAATATAATAACTAAAAACTTGATGTTTGTTAAGTCTCAAGAATCAATTAAATGCCAAAATAAAATTTGCTGGTCCTATTGTATAGCACCATTAAAATACTTATTTTTGTTGTAAAATGTCCTTAAAATTATGAAAAATTGAATGAAATCTAGAGAAGAGGACATATCAAATGGTGATATTGAATTATTGATACATAAAAATAATATGTTGTTATGTTCTAGTTATTACCAGAAAAGAATAGATCAACTATGCTTTCTCCTATTAAAGTATTCTTGTAAAAAGTTACCTCTTTAATCAAACAAACCATATTTTATTTTTAAATATTCATTTTATTTTTCTTTGAATCTATATGAATAAATTTGACCCACTGTAGAGTTGAAGAAAAAGTGAACCAGTGAGAGAAAAGACAAGGGTTCGGACTAGTGGGAAGGAAGAAAGTTGAAGAAAGAGAGAACCAATAAGATTGGAATAGAGAGAAAGAGAGATAATTGAAGGAAAGGATTGGAGAGAGAAAGAAATACATTAGGATCCTTTAAGTTTGACTATAAAGATATTTAAGTCATTTTAAAGAAAATCGTGTTGGTAGGAGGAAAATTACTGTGGCAATATCGCCAACCTTCTTTTTAATCTATTAGGGCATTAGTAAATTGATTTGTGCGCCTTTGGAATATAATGCAAACTTTGCATCATGCCTCTATCAATCTTTATTTCTTTGGAAAGTAGAAATTGCATTAATCATGCCTCTATCAAGAAAATTTTTAATGCATCCACTACATAGAATAACTTGGTGCAGTAAGCCAATAAAATTTTTATAGGTTATACTAGTTTCCACATCATTTCCATGTTAGCCTAGTACTTCACGCACCTTTCTTCTACTATAGGCTGCAAACCAGTTGATATTCTTGCAGTTGTAGAATTCCATTTCTCTTAATAGAATTCCCTCCCTTTCTTCACTATTCCTCTCACTTCCCACATATCTCCTTTTGTATCTCCCCTTCTGTACGTGTCTTTGTGTTCCATCCTTATACTCTTGATACATATCAGTGTGGTTGTGGCATCAACAATCAAGTAAATTTTTACTACTAAATAATCTCAACGAATAACATTTTTAACCTTCTAAAGAAACAAACAATTGAAAAGAGGCAGAGGCAAGAAATAAAGGCAGGATACTAATGGGAAGATAAGAAAATAAAACCAATAAAATTTTGTGACGGAAGGCAAATCTAAGGCCTCCATAGAGATTTTTTGTAGAGGAGATGGGTGACTTGAGTATGCATATAAACAAAACAAACAAAAAACTAAGCCTTAGTCCCAAAAACTTGGAGTCGGCAACATGAATCAATACAAGACTACGTGTAGTCATTTACATGAATCATCTCCCTCCACTTCTTTCTATCTACCGTTATACTTTCATTCAAATGTAATAGAGATATATCTCTTCTAATCACTTTTATCCATACCGTTTTAAACCTACCTCTACCTCTGTCTACCCTATCCTACCTCCATCCATCAATCCTTCTAATAGGAGCATCCTTCGATCTTCTCTACATATGTCCAAACTAATACAAGCATTTTCTCTCATCTTATCCTCAATAAATGCCATTCCTACTTTTTCCTAATTTCTCGTTTCTTACTTTGTCATTTCATAAAGTATGCACATACTTCATGACAATACTTATTTTAGGTTTCATATCAATATCAAAATATCTATATGTTTTGAATAGTGATGAGGAATTCCAAGTCTTTTGAGAAATTCTAAACTTGTAATAATGGTTTTTGTGCTTTTGATATTGATGGTAGAGGAATTTCATAGATGCCAATTGCTTTTCTATGAATGTTGATGATGAAATTTAAAGAGTATCCATAAAACTATCTTTCTCACATTTAAACCCAAATCAATGGCAAAGGTGGGCAACTAAGGGTTGAGATTAGCGGCGTTGGTGGTGTTGTTGGATTGTATGCCCTCTTAGACTAGGTTCTGATGTAATTTTGACTAATACAAGTATTATTCTCAGAAATCATTTGTGAATACTTCTTTATTTTTTTACACAATTTTCATTGAAAAATACCCATTATGTTCAAGTAAATGGTTCATGTGAATAGAGGTCTTTCATAGTAAGGCATGGACCATGGGTTACTTAACACATAAACTATTGTTCTTAACCGAATGATGAGAATGAGAATCTCATCATGGTAAGGTTATTGTGTTATAAATTCTAAATAAAGAATGACTTACCTTTAGCCAATGAGTGGTCTTCTCATTTCATAACACAAGCATATTTCGAATACGTAGAATTGGACCTGTAGTAGTGGTTTCTACAAGTACTATGTGGTAGAAATCTAGACTACTACTGCTATAGCATGAACTTATACTTTACAACTTGAGTGTGAGTTGGTGATCTGACGAAATTGGAAGCATATGCTTTGATATACTATAGTTGGGGTTCTTTAGTAGAACTAATATACTTGTATGTTGGGTATATGTAACTGATTAGTTAAGATATACTTGTACAAGATAGTTTTTACACTATATCGTCCATTGTGATTGTTTGAATGATCTAATTATCCAGAGCTCTGGGGAACATGACTTGGATATTCAAGAAGTCTCTATAAAAAAAAGAGTGAATTCTTCCTTTTGTGAAATTAGGCAAACAAAACAAATTTTTGCTTCTCATCTTACGTATATAATTCTCAAACAGAAAAAATATAAAGTTTTGTATTTTTCTCTACTTCCCGAAAATCCCATTTAGCTAAAAATAACTCCGGGTTTGGATTCTAATGAATCTTTCGATAATCTATACGAAACTCTTTCTTTAGTAAAAAGAATAAAAATAAAAGACAAAGAAATCAAGAAAAATAACTCGTATTTCTTCTAGAGAATCTACTAATTGTTCCAGAGCAACTAGAAAGGGATTCTTTAACCAGAAAGAATTTGGTTCACGATAAATCAACAAAGCCCAAGGTGGTGGCTCTTTCCCCTTCAAGTTTACCTACTATGGTACCCGCGTGAATATGATCTCCACCAGACATACGTAATGCTTTAGCTAGTACGCGGAAGTGCATACATAGGGTTCCTCGAACAATGTGATATCTCACACCAGGTTTAGGGTAGCTCCCTTGGAAAGCGAAAATATTTTAAGAAATTGTGGATCATTGGACTCGAAACCTAAGGATAGTAAATGTCTTTTAGAAAGGTGTTAGTATATTTTTTCTCTCTAAATGCTCGGCGATGTGTAGAGGGATATTTTAGTCATTTTACCTGTAGGTCGAAGACATAGATAACGCAGCGTTGTCCTTGTGGTCAATATTTTTTTATAGTGATATTAGAAAATATTTAAAATGTAAAATACAGCTATTTATATAATAAGAGTATTTTGATCATTTTAATAGCTAATGCGATGTGTCTTTTTAGTCCTCAGAATAACTCGTAAGTCCTAATTAATTTTAGGTAGAGAAAATGGTCTCGATTAAAAGGATTTTATTTTATTCAAGAAGTCTACTTTATTTTTTGACTGGAATAAAAAAAAGAATGAGAGTAATTAAATTAAATATATTATATAGTTTAATTGGTTAATTAATTATTCAGGGCTAAGTCCATAATGAATAATTAAAAAATTAACTTAGGTCTAAACTAGATAAAAAGGCTTAAATAATTATTTTGATTTGTTTTGGTTCATTAATTAATTATTGGGTTAATTCTATAGGCTCAAAAATAAATAATTAATGTTTATTATTTTGAACTCATTGGATCCAAGAAAAATAATAAATAATTAGTAGCCTAATAGCTTAAACCAAAAGGTTTTTTTTTTTTTTTTAATTCACGAAATAGAAAAGTTTATATATTTTTGCCTTCCGCTGCCCTCTGTGTGTGTTTTTGGTTTTATGTTTTTCCAGTATGAGTGCATGTTTTCATTGTATTCTTGCTTCAAGTGTTCCATATAAAAAAAAAAAGAAGTGTTAGGTGTAAAAAAAATATTGAATTGTTGTACCGCATTATATCGATGACACGGTGCAACTGCTGCATTAAAAAATTTCTAATCTATCAATTCTTTTTCTTTTTTTTCCCCTTGAAAGAACTAAAAATGGCATTAAGAAATTAAGAGTGTACTTATTTTACAACTTTTTTCAAAAAAATACTGTATTAGGCTTTTTATTACAAAAATAAATTTAATGTAAATACATTTTATTTATGAAATATTACTAGTTTTATTATTCATTCAAGATAAATCACAGTATTAATATTTAAATTTATAAATTTTTTATAAAATTTAAAATTACACAAACAGACACACAGACATATATATATATATATATATATATATATATATATAAAAGTTAAATATATAATTCCAACTTAATAACATCCAAAGATTGTAGATAGTACACCGGGGAGCTAGCCACAGGAAATCAGGGCATTACAAGTTCACTGTACTTAATCAACAAGTGAAAAGGCATATGTCCCTTTTTACAAATGAAAATGAAAGAAATTTTAGAAAATTGCAAACATGGACGTTTGGTGCCTTGAATAAGGTTTCCAAAGAATGATAAATCTTCCTCGGAACTGTATGATACTTAGGGAACCACTCTTAACCCATTTTACCAAAACCATATCGGGTAGAATATTTCAACCCTTCAAAGATGGTTGAGAGTGGAAATTCTATATATAGGATGTTTTCAAAATAAATATTAAATAAATAACCTAGAAAAGTCTCATTTTAAAAATGCAACGTTTAAAAAGAGATTTTATTTGTGTAATATGATCTTTTTTATTTCTAATTTTTTCACGTCATGAAAAATCTAAAGAGTAGAAAAAATAAAACAAAAGTTCATGTATGAAGGTTGTTTTTGTCTAATGTGACTCTTTGAGGTTGTATTCTGAAAGACCCCAACCAGAAATGTTACCTTTCTTACCAGAATATCATCCACCAATTCAATATATATACATATATATAATAAAACTAAAACTACAACCAAGTATATATTGAAAATTTGATAAAATTTTATAACCATGCACAATCATATGACAAAAATTTTAAAATAGATTATAAAAAATATAAACAATTGAAAGCAAAAAAAAATCCATCAAGAAATAAGTAAAATTGTCATTGGTAAAATTTCTTAGATTATATTCACTTCTACAACAGTTTGTATATATTAAAGGAATTAATAATACTAGAATTTATAGTGTAAGGCATCCTTAATATTCACGGAGAGTTAAAAACTTTATTCATAATCATCTTTTCTAAAAATGTAACTGTAAAAATCAAAAGTTTCTAAAATTGTTCTTTGACCACTGTGAAAACTATTCCTCATATCCTTCCAACCAAGGAGGTTGATAGCTAATCGCCATCCTTGCTTGGGCAGGAGTGAGAGGTTAAGGTGTCTATATCCCCAAAACCTATACCACCTCTGGAATTCGATTTGCATACCTCGTGGTAACACCTTGAATGAATTTTATATAGTCACAAAGTGTAATGGGCGAAACGAAACATTACAGAATATACGTGGAAATTTCCGAACGATGCTCTAATTAAATTTTTTTACCCACTTGCTAAAGTAATTTAATCTTTTACAAGGTTGAATGTCTCCTTCTTGAGCCTCCCTCTTCAGAGACAGATACAAGAGGAGGGGTTTATGTGTGCCCCAAAATATTTTTAAACCTTATATTTTCTTTTAAATTTTACTTTTTATTTTTAAAAATATTTCAACATTATCTTTTGATATTTTATGTTACATAACTAATCCCCTTCTTACGCTTAACTTCTTGATTTCGTCTCTATCATAAACATGCCTCAATCATTTTCACAAATATATCTTGTTTTCTATTTAGACTTATAAATCTAACATCAAATAAACACAAATTACCATTATTATTTTCTTAATTTTTTTCATTTCAGAATTACTTTGCTTTTTTTTTAAAAAAAAGGTAAGTCATAAATTACTTAAGAATGAGATAATTGTACGATAATATAGATCCAGTTAAATACTTTGGTTTAATAAAATATGTATCACATTGCCATGTTTAGTGATGCCTTTATATTTCTATTCTTATATACGTGAGAAAAAAAAATGAAGAAAAGTAAAAGAAGTTTAAAATTTGTTTGGGCAGACTAAAAACATTATTGACTGATAAAAATATTTTATTTGAAAAATTTTTACGGAAAATTAGTTTCTCAAAACCACTTTGATGTTTGGATAGAAACATAAAAGTCCATAGCTATATAAAGTTTGAATAATGCACTGAATTTTTCTTTTGTTTCAAGGAGAAAAATTATGGTAATGGCAATATTCAAAGAAAAATAAGACATTATTACCGTTTATTACACATATGCCAAAATACTTTCATATTATACCAAGTTTTAGAATTTAGATCTGCCGGCTCGATTTTGTTACCATTTTAACTAAGCCTGACATAATTGGCAAGTTGGTTGGAAGAAGAGGGGACAAACTGGTCTCAAGCTGGTCAACAAATACAATTTTTTTTTTTTCTCGTAACCATACCAGCTAATCAATTGGAACTCTTTGGACTGGGGGCAATATTTTCAGAACTAGACATCGAGTTAAAATTGATTGATTTACGATTTAATGGTTTAATTGCATTATATTGTAATTGAATTACAATTGAACTAATAATATTATAATTTAAAAATTAAAAATATAATTACTATAAAAATAAAATTGATTAATAATATAATATAATTTAAATTTATAAAGACATAAATATTTAAGTTCATAACTAATATAATGTATTAAAATGATAAATTATCAATTAAACAAATAATTCAGAATTAGATAATTAAAAGTAATAATTCTTAATTTATTAATAAGTAACAACACACAATTTTAAATTTTACCTCATTAATTTATTTTTTGAAATTGACCGATTAAATTAATATCAGATCAGTCGGGATTTTAAGAGAAAATCATCCAAAGCATTGAATCGAAACAAGGGAATCGGTTCACGATCTGACCAGTTCGATCTAATTCAAAAAACTTTGAATTAAGGGTTTTTGGAGGAATGTAAGTCATTTATAAATAATTATTATGATTAAATAAATAATAAAAATAATTATTTGAGTATCGTTTCACTTATGATTGTATTGATATTACTAGTTTGATTTCCCGTATGTTGCACGAGTTGTTATAACTTACATTTGAATTCAATGAATTTAAATAATCTTCATATTTTATTTAGAAAAAAAAGATAACCTTATTTTATTTTTTAAAAAAATAATCTTAATCTAAATTCAATAATGTCACATTTAATAAATTTAGATAACTTTATCTAAATTCATTTGAATTTAATGGATTTAAATAACTTTCACATTTGATGTAAAGATAAACTTTTGATATTAAATATTTTCTTGTAAACTTAACCATTAAGTTAATTACTTTTAATACATTGATTGTTAATTATTCCCAAGAGATGATATTAGTCAAAGAAATCTTTTTAGTTTCTCTTCAATCATAAATTATTAGTGTGAAGAATTAAAATCACCACGTATCCTTATTATACAAAGCCAAGTATCGCAACAGAAGAATTTCGCAGCAACCTTTATATATATATATAATTTATAAAATTCGTCACAATTGCATAAACATCATTTCTAATTATATGAATAACAATTACAATTTAATGAATAAATTGAAGTATGAAAAAGATAACATCATAAAAAATAAAATAAAAAAGAAATTTGATGTTTAGTCAGTCTTTCACTATCAGATTTTGGACCATTTTGATCTCGGCCGTCAACTAACCATGTAATTTCCATGTACAAATTGCACGATTCCCAATTCAATTTGGGGGAATTGGTCCCACAAAAAAAAAATCGGAAATAAATAATGCCCAAATGGTCATTTTACCAAAGATTTGGATGGATCCAAGACGTGGTTGCCTAATTGGAATTTGGTGTCTACTTTGAATGATGAGATGAACCATTGATCCAAAAAGAGCTATCACATTAGTTTTTAAGTTTGATCATTTACTTTTAGATTGATAAAACTCTCCTATAAATAGAATATAAATTGTTTATTGTTTAGAGGTCTATGTCTCCAGCCCTCACCCCGTTTTTAAAATAGCATACAAAATTTTACCCTTTTTTTTTCTTTCTTTGCGACTTGATTAACTTTTCTGAGACATATATTACACATTAGTTATTAGGCCTTATTTTTTATATTGAAGTTTAGTTCTGTGAAAACAGCTTAATATATTCTCTTTCTCCAATTTTTTAAGACATTTTTAAAGATATACTATATCTTATATAAAATGCACATCATACATAAATCATGCTTTAGATATTTTTGATAAAAAAATAGTTTGGTCAATAGATCCACTAGCTAAAGTAGTCAATAGGATTTGCAAGTAAAAACAAGCGTTAAGGCATTTGGGGACACAAACAGAATTGGTGCATTGAACTTAGCTGGGTGTGGCCGATTGGTGGACGAAAGTTTAGCCGACGTGATGGGTTAGTACACTAATAAGCAGAAAGAAATAGACTATCAGCTGAGTAGATCAAGCAGGTCCAACCCACTGGAAGCAGTCAACCGCTGTTAGGTTTAAAGAATCCCACTTTAGTTAGGATCCAACAGCAAATAAACCTCAACTGATGTTCAAGCGTTAAAATTTAGGAAGGAAATAACAAGCCCTAAACATAGAGGTAATCTAGAAAATTTATTCTTACCCTGGCTTTATGAAAAAGAAAAAGATAAAAAGTTTTGATTTAGCGAAAAATAATTTAAAAAAATAGGCTGTTTCACTACCTTTCATGCTCAGGTATATAGCTGGTAGGGGATGTTAATTATCTGACCTGTCTAGTCCATGATGAATAACTTTTTACCATATTCCACTAAGATAAGGAGCATAACGATTGTTTGAAGTTTTTAGGAAGGTGATTAAGGTACCATGCTATAAATAGGAGAAAGAATGAAGACGAAGACACACTCCAACTCACCCAAGACTATGACAAATCAACCTTTTATAATTTTATTTTTTATCCAAACTGTGCCCTTTAGTCCTCATATTGAATCACATTTCTTTGTTTCATTATTGATTTTAAGTTTAATACAATTCCATTCAAACCGTCTACTAATTTCTTGTTAAGATTTCCTTGTTTACAAACATTCTCTAAATGATTTCGCTTACAATTTTTTCTCAAGTTTTTCATATTATTTTGGCATAATTTTCTTCATTTCATGACATTTTTAAGTAAATCCCTCACATATTTAGCTGCAGCAGCCAACGAATACATATTTGAGGGTTTTGAAGGAATACCTCATTATTGATATTAAGTGTATCTACTAACACCTAACCTCAAGTTGCTGCTACACTTCTACTCCTTCACGATCTTTCGTTTAGCTAGAGATTTACTATAACTTTAAATTGAGAAGGCTACTCAAATTCCAACTTTACAATACAGAAAGAGGAGAGCTGATGCTTACATCCCCCCATTCATCACAGTTGACATGACCAACCAGCAAAATTGGAGCTCAACCTTGGATTTCAGAAAATTCTTTACACACTCCTTTTTATGCCCCCCAATTTTTCATTTTGAGGCTTTTTGTCAGTCAATTTTACATTAATTTCCCAGCCAAACTCATAATATGTACTTCAACCAGTTCATATTGGACATAAGAACCCTTTGTCTCATCCAGGGTTCATTTGTTCTCCGAGCAGTAAACATAGATGCAGATAAAAGGTGCATGAACGACAGAAGTGACAAGAACATAGAGCCTTGTCATCCATTTCTTCGGAAATCTATTACATTGTGTTAAACGGTTAGGCAATCAGGTTAACATCAAGACTAGATGCCACCAGAAAACAGAACACGTATTCTACTAGGGAACAAGGGATTAAAAGTAAAAGGCAAGTGATAAAGGGGGCAAAAAAAAAAAAAAAAGGAAACGTAGGAGGCGAGGGATCACTAACACCAAATTAGCATTGTTTTCCTAAGTTACACTCATTGATGAGAACGATGTAAAGTACAAACTCAAGGCACAGGGCAGCAGCCGATCAAGTCCAATTCTGGGACGTCATAATTTAAATTATTTAACCGCGGCTTGAAAGGGCCACCTTCTCACTCATTACAAGACCCTGAAAAACCTCAAGGTGTGATTAGTAGCTGTTTTGCCATAGTTGTTGGGATTGCTTAGGTTGGCCTTGAGAGCCTCCAAGTGATCCATCTCTAGGGTTTTGTTGTTGATGATCTAAGGAGATACCAGTTTGAGAATGATAGAAATTTGGGTACCCCAAAGCACCAAAATTCTGTGATGGCTGTTGACCTTGCCTAAAACCAGCCGTTTGCTGATTTTGCCCCTGATAATTATAGTATGTGCTTGCAGGATGAGCTGACATTGTTCTGGAACCAGGCCCATGCAGCCACATGCCTGAGTTATCACTCTGCAATAGAAAAAGAACAAAATATGCTAAGACACAAAAAGACTTTATGGGGGATACAAAGAGATAATGAGAATGATTCAGAATGATTAGCTGGCGCATCCTCGCAACTAGAATAAAAAATTAGCATGCACAAAAAGTGCTTATTCTGAAGTGAATTGAAAAATCAATCTCAAATATCAAGAAACCTAGAGTTCAATGAGATCAATGGCTACATAAACACCATACCTGCTGAAGAGACATCAAATGGCTATTTTCCTTGTACTGGGCACTCAAAACATCTTCATATCCTAGATTTGTTCCCGAAGGCACAGCAGGGGTGTTCATGGGGAAATTTCCAGGAATTGTGGTCGAACTTCCAAAAGCACCATATCCAGAAGGAACAGCAGCTGATTGCGGCAAGCTACTCACTGACACACTATTTTTATATTGAGGAAGCACAGCAGCAAGAGATTGGTGATATGTACTGTTACCAGCAAATGCTTGCTGGAAAGCACTAGGCGGCATATATGCATAACTCTGAGGCAAGAAAGGATAGCCAATCATATTGGCAAAAGGTCCCAAAGGGACTGTGGGTTGTGAATATGGATGGGCAGCAAGGTGTTGAGGAAGAGCAGGTCCTGTGGCAACACTAGTTCCAGAAATAGTTTGTTGAGTAGGCTGTGCTGATGAAAAATTGGCTGTCTTAAGCGCCTGCGTGCACAAAACAACACAAACTACAATAACTTAAAAAAAGAAATAAAGGAAAATAATCTGGGTTCCCATCCTACGGGGGTTTCATGTCTTTCTTTCTGAAACACAAATCCAAATCCATGCACACAAATAAATATGTGCGTGTGTTGTGTGTTGTGAGAAGAAGAGGAAGAAAGGAGAAGGGGGCGTTGTGTGTTGTTTTGCTCATCAGTCATACATCAATACCATAGCCTAACAGGCTAAACACCAATACAGTCAATAATTGTTTAGTATTATTTTCTCCAGTAATCATCACAATGCTACATCTCAGTTCCATCATCATCATCATCATCATCATCATCATCATCATCATCATCATTATTATTATTATTATTATTATTATTATTATTATTATTATTATTATTATTATTATTATCGGCCAAAATGAAAAGTACTTGACTTGGGATCCATAAATTAATTCAGCACAGATAATAGGACTAAGGTTAAGAACTATGTAATTTGCAACACTCGGGTTATCATGACAAAAACAAATTAAGAAGCATTACTGAGACCCCAAAAAAAAATAAAATAAAATAAAACCAGAGAAAGCAGGTGGGAGAGTGATGGTTCAAGCAGAAGGTATAAAATGGACGAGTGCATCAACTTGACAGGAACAGCACAAGATCAGAAATCGATAGCTGTATCACGTAAGGAAATATTAAGTAAAACACATGGTACTTTGACATGAACTATGAGCCTAGCATATGATTTTTACTTATAAAGCTATAAATCTTATTCAATGAAGTTAATCTCATTGGGGAGGAGAACAGGTGTCTCAGATAAAGCTAATAATAGCACCTGACCACAAGGTCCTTGATGCACTAAAATCTATTATGCTTGAGACATGTAATTGCCTCTTCCAGCTACAAAGACAACTAAAAGGTGGAATATATGACTTCCCTGTTGCAAATTAGGACTCCATAGGGAAAAGGAAATGAAAAGAAAATAAAGATGTTAAGACTCTTTACTCTTTTTGGGCATTAATTAGCAAATGAAACCATCTTTACGTAGAGCATATGATCATAGAGACCTGGCAAGATAAACTACCTCTGCCATGGAAATGGTTGGACCACTGATGGATGACATGTTTCCATACTTTGTAGCTGCTGATTGTGATGCTGGAAAAGGCGAATAAGGAAGATCAGCCTCTCTACCAGGGGGGGCATTCGCAGGAAGTAGAGTGTTTGGCAGTGAATTTGTATATGCCGGCTGTCACCAAGCATCAGCAAGTAAGAAAACCAAAGAGAATCTTGATTTCACGATATCAACTTACTAAAATAGAAGACAAAATCACGCCGGCTCCATTGCAAAAGAATAAAAAACTACAGGTACAGGTGCAGAAATGAACACACTATAAACAGACGATAAAACGAAAGTACAACATTATTGAAGGTTAAATCAGCATTTTCTACACCATGTTAAAACACAAATTGTTCGTATGCTCCAATAGAGTTGCTAAGAACAACTCAATCACGGACATTATTGGATGCATATATATCATCACCAAAATCATTAGATAATCCTTAAAACAAAGAGATGTATGCTTGCCTTAAGAACAATTTGTGAGTAAGAAATCTATAGAAAAGAATAAGTGACAGCACTAAAACTTGGTCTGAGCATGCTCTGTCACAAATCCTAGATTTTAACCTTTGACTATTAGTGCAAGTGTAAGCCAAAAACTCCATTTCCTTGAGTTTAAGAGTACGCTTGTCTCCTTTGCACTACTTTTAATAAGCAAATCTAATGTTTGCCAGCTTAAGTTGTAATGCCATAGCAAATAAAAAGCAAGCTAAGCTAACAATAAATTTTCATTTAGAGCATGTTCCTATGACAGTTATCATTAAGGACAAACAGCAACCTATTTTTCAATGTCATTGTGACACATAATCACAAACATTCTTCATGTCTTGGGCCAACAAAATAAAATAATTCAAAACTAGAAACTAATTCTTGATCCTTCATTAGAAAAAAGAAAACAATGGTTTTATGTGAAGACTTCTCACAATCACAACCAAATTCTCAAACAGACATATCTCTGACAATAGCCAGGTAAAAAAAATTATGTTTTTGGGTGGAAAGTTCCACTCTTAACCTGGAGTACAGGCAAGAAGAAGATCACCTGCTACTCCTTCCATCCATATTGGCCATGATAATTCTAAATGGACTACAATGTTTGCCACAATACCCAAAGTATACGCACATGTATTCTTTTCTTAACCAAGAACTAGTGTAAATTCAAAGGTTAAAATCAGGCCACGTGCACACATTGTTTTGAAAGTAATGAAGTTCCAGTGTGTACCCAAAAAATGCAGTTAAATCACCGGGAAACAAATAACTTCTTTTAATGAAGTTCCAGTTAACCCAAAAAAGTAATGAAGTTCCTTTTTTTAATGAATGGGGAACAAATAACTTAAACATATTAAAAAGAACCATTGGGAGCCCTATATGCTGTTATTGAACTTTACATGCGGGTGCTGTATAACACATGACATGGGATCAAAATGTTTTGCCACTCATAGAATTAAAAGCTCACTTAACCCAGTAGCAGCTTAAACAATATATATATATATATATATATATATATATATATTATAAATAATGTCATCGAAGTTTTTGCATCAGACAAAAAATCATCAGTAACACAGATAATTTCTCATGTAACAAAGTCACAAGAAAAATAAGCAAATCAGGCATTTATTGACAAGAAGAGATCATTAATTTTACCATAA